>PYHW01010678.1:4366548-4412253 GCA_013186435.1 Turdus rufiventris
ATTGGGTAGGGGGGTGGTGGATAGGGCATGTGGGAAGATCCCCAAAATATTCTCAGAGAAAGGGACAAATAAAAAACATGAATATAGAGTGTGCCAAACAAGCAGAAAGTTGCATAAAGTCAGGATAACTGATTGCAGTAATTTTTGGAGAACATTCACACTACCTAGGGGGAAGTGAAGAGCTTACTAAGGACAGGCACAGACTCAGCACAGAGCTGGATTTAGGTGCATTAACTTGATCTGCTAGTGGTATTTCAGCTCCTTTAGGGTATTTATGCCATTGCACCTATGTAGTTGACAGATATGGCATGACAACTAGCAAAGGTGAGTCTGACTGAGGTGATGATACATGGCTGTGTTTCAACTATTGTACCTTATCCTGTAGAATAAAGATTGCTCTTGAGAAAGTGGAAGTCTGACACAGAGAACAGCTAAGGGCTAGGAGGAACTAAAACCAAACAGCATCTTATGAAGTTGAACCACAAATCTCAAAAGGTGGATGAGCTAATTAAATTGTGTGTGTTTCATACATACAGACTACACAGAAAAGCACAAGCATCAGCACTCCCCATACAAGCATTTCAGAGAAGTGTCTGCATTTATAATTTTTAAAAAATTGTTCTAAAAAAAGGCCAATGGATTGAACTATTTCTTTAACAACTTTCTCAGATAATCTTCATTTTTTATCCATAGTGTGTCCTCAATGGAAAGTCTGAAGTTGAAATGTTGCACATTCCTTGTTAAGAGCAAATAATGGCTGAGTTGTTAAGGTTTACTTTCTTTGGGAAATTGGACATGCTGGTAGGATTTGGCAATTTTCCACAGGAAAAACTAATGCTACCTTTTTACAGTTACCTTTTGGAATATAAACAAATCAGCTCCTGAAATATTCCATCATACACTAAATGCCTTATTAAGGAGTCTAGAAAGGAAAATATCCAAAGACCTAGAATTTGCAACAGGCAAAGTACTATTCTGAGCAATCATGGTGAATGCTGCATGATGTAAATAGGAGTCCAAAAGAAAATTAAAGTGTGCAACTTTTTATAGGACTGTCTAATTCATTATGGATTACAAATTAAAAATGTTAATATAGGTTTCAAAATTCAGTTTCTTTTCTCACTAGTCTCTAAGGAATAAGATAATAACTTCGAGCTAACAAACCAAATTGTTATTACTTAAACTGAAATGATATAGCTAACAGAAGCAGTCTAAAAAACAACCCAAACTTGCCAAATCTAAAGTACAAGTTTAGTCAAAACATCTGAAGGATACATTGTATTTTAAGAGACAAGAATATTGAATCACTAAGAAGTTACAAATCTAAATGGACTGTTAAAATAGTTCCCAGGAGAAATATTTCCTTCCAGATTATACATATCAAAGCCATAATTGTTTCTTACAATAAACAAGGATAATAATAGAAATAAAAGCCTTCAAGACCAAGGTGCCACTGGACACTGAAAGAACATTAATAATGTAATGAAATACCTGTGTGTGTACAAATTCTCCATCTAGACAGTGCAAGCTGAGTATCATGAGATATTGTTTAAAGTAATTATTAAGGCATTTCATGCTTCCTACAAAACCCCTAACTTTACCCACTGTGATCTTCACTGTATTCTGATCAATTTCTCATAAAAATTTTATGGTCAGTTTCTTCTTTATAGTCATGAAGAGAAGGAAGCAGAAGATTAACATTTCTGATGGCAAAAGAGTTAGAAGAATTCTATGCTGAGGAGAAAGGCACATAGAAATGAAATGAAATTAAATTAAATTAAAATGCACAGGATTTACCGGATTCTAAATTAGGGCATGGGATTCTGGGCTCAATTTAGTTGTCAATGCACTGACATTCAGTGATGTTTGAGAGACTCATTGTTTTCCTTCTTACCTCAAGCTGTTTCTCCAGAGGAGTACACACCTACTGCAAAGATTGTCACACCTGCCAGGACAATGCAATGTGAGATATCATTTTTGACATCCAAAATACAGATAGACAGCCTCCTAGGAGATGCAAACTGTTCTTAACCTCTACATTTCAGGGTCAGTTCCTTTAAAAAGTCATCTGTTGTCATTTGAGGTGCTCCTATGTACTTTATCCAACCTCCCAGTTCCTGCATGGGCATTCCATAAGTCCATGGTCAAATCACCAGTCCTGTGTAGGCAGGAAGTTTCTGGGAGCAGTAGAAGGTAGGACCTTAGAAAAGGTTCAGAAAAGGATGATAAGAACTTGGGGAAAAAATTTAAATATGTAAACTATTATTTAGAAAAGATGAGATTATGGCAATAAAAGTCAATAAAATAAGGAAAAGTAGAGAGAAAATATATGGTCCATATCTGTTTGCTCAATGACATAATTCAAGTGACAGAGGATGATCAAAGGCATTTATAGAGACAGATCCCAAAATCTGACAGGAGATGTACATGAAGAAACACTGTCCAGAAAGTAACACTTCTCAGGATGGAACTAGATATCAAAAATATTTGGACTTTGCACAGTAAAAATAGAAAAACACCCTCAGCTTGACGTGAATTCAGCAGGTTCACGTGTTCTTCTTCACTTGTCAAATATGAGCTTGTAAACTTATTTATTAATTTTCTCCTCCTCCAGACATACTGCCCATGCGCCTCCAGAAAATTTTTATCTGTCAGTATAAGGTCAGCAGTTACCTCTTTTATCTCATTCCTCAGGGAGGGTCATCTGGCATATTTTCAATTCTCACTTTAGATAAAGTTAATCTCTTGGTAGATTTTTGTTATTTTCATTAGTTTTAAAGGCATCCTAAAACAATAACTCATGTTTAGACCTCTTCTGAGCAAATAAATCCTGGAGGGCCCATCATGTGATGCTGTTCTGTGCCTTAAACCTACAGGCCAATAAGCTGGGGCAATTCTACAAGTAGTAGCAGTGAGCATGGGAGCTTACGTTAGAAGTAGCTTAATTTGCTTTTGGCACAGAGCCACTCCCACATTTCTTCCTTTAGTGGCTGCTCCTACAGGCCATGGTATGGGAATAGTTGTGCTTTTAGCCTCACAGAGTGTGGAATTGACTGTAGCAAGCTGTTTGCATCTGGTATAATGTTTAGAAGGAATATTTTTGTGTCAACATATACCACTATATATTGCCGTGGTATTAAATGTAGTAAATGCCATATAAATACAGTATATTGCCTAGTAATGATGTTATTATTGACCAAACATCTAACTTCAGCAGAAATGTTGGTCTGTGCTGCAGGTTGTGTAGTGAAACATTTGTTTGCCTGCTCTTATGCATCAGTCAGTTTCCACACAAGTTTATGTCTTTTGTTAGCAAGCCCCAAGAGTTGCATATACAGTGTTACTCCATTCCATTTCTAAGTTTCCTGGAAATCTAGCAACAAATACATTCTCAGGTAGGATTTGTGTGGTGTGAGAAAAACTGCCCTTTCTAACAATAAATATGATCTCTTCCTTTCCTTTTGTGCACCTTACATGTTGTGGAAATATGAACTTAAGGAAAAGAAAATTTGACCGAAGTTCTGAAATTTTAACTTCCATTTGCTACTTGTTTTCCATCTTTTCAATGACCATCTTTCACTTCACCAGTGAATCTCAATTCAGAAAAGTGCATGCAAGCCCTCTCCTGCTTCAGGTAAATACCTAACCTAAGGATTGGCAAGTCACTATGAAGTAGGGCTCAGAACTGGAATATAAGCTTTCATCATCTAGCAAGTGGTGCCAGGTTTTGTCTTCTGTTTTTGTTCCAGCCTTTCACACTAAAAATAAAATCTACCAATTTCTTCGATCAAACGTCCCCAAGAATTCCAGGGACGTCAGAGGCTTTATTTCTGCACAACTACAAAAGGCATAAGGTTCTAGTTTACTGCAAATCCAAGAAAATAAAGTATAACCAGGAGCACTTTTCTCCTTTCTTATTCTTTCATTGTGTACAATGCCCTTAGGTTTTTTATCACTATATATGTAGATGTGGAAAAAAAATCAACTACTTTTGCATAGGTTCAGAGACCAGTTAAATTAAAATGGTTAAAGGTAATTTGTTGATCATTTTACATAGTGTTTATATACTAGAAGCCTCACCTCAGATCAGCTATTTTAACATAATGTAATTCTGCAAAATATTGGTTTAGTCACAAAAAATTCTATAGAAGGAAGCATATTGGATAAAGCATTGCTCATGGTGTAATTTTAATTCTGAAATACCTTGCTAAGAGGGTTTATTTAAATAGGCTCTCTCTGAGATGAATATTTAGAAAAAATTCCTACAGGATGATTTATAGAAAAATTATATGAACAGAATGAAGGACAGAAGAATTTTATTAGAAAAGAGACTCATTTCCACAAAATATAAATTATACCTTTTAGAAACTATATTGAATTTTATTAATATTCGGCAGACAGCCTGCAGTGTTAATCTCCACCCCTACCTATAAGATTTTCATTATGAGGTACAAGGTGTATTTACCCTTTAACCAAATAATTTTTGAGTACTTCAATGCAGCCTTCACTGCAGTTTACATATCTTACAAAATATTTTCCTTTTGGAAGCACAGCTTATTTTGTGGTGTTATTCTACATAAAATCTTTGGTGAAACATTTACATGTATGTGAATATATATATATGCTGTTACTCATATGCATATGCATCTATGTAAATGCAGGGCTTATACATATTGGTATTCAATGTACACATATCTCATATTTCCACCACAGGCATAAATTTAATGTTTGTACATTGCACATAGGATCTTTAGCACTTATATATGTGTTTTTTGACCTCAATTATTTAACTAGTCTACCTGACACTGAAATCCTTTTCGCCTGTTTGGGATTCAATATGTAGTGAAACATACTTAAAAATCATTAAGCAGAGAGATTTGGAAAATCAGTAATTTGTTTACAATTATTTACTCTTATTACTTTTCCCCCAGAACTCCTCCTTCCTTTGAAACTCAAGAAATAATTCATAATTGGGGAGTTTTTTTGTAAATTAGACTAATCTCTGCACCAATCATTCCAGAAATATGAAGAAATGTTATTTGCAAGGAAAAAGAAGTGATAGGGAATTCCAATTATATGTTCTGGGAGATTTCTTAGAAAGTGATCTACAGCTGTAGTCATGAGACTGCAGAAGAATGTGCCAACTCCACAAAAGCAAGAAACTTTACATTTCTGTGCATTTTCTTCTAAAAACTAAATATTTAGAACTCATATTTCAATTTGAACTAATTTTTCAGAACTCCAGAGCAAAACAAAAAATTAACAGTGTCTGAAAATTGAATCAAATACAGAATGTGCAAGAAACTATTTTTTTTTGTCTACATAAAAAATTTAACTGTGACTAATAAAATCTTTCTCTGGAAAAATATAGTGTAAATATACTTAGAAAGTTCTAGAGACACCTCCTCTATGACATACATAAATTATTTTCCTTCCCTCTTCAACATATATGTTTCATAATAACATTCATAATCAGCCCATTATATCAACATGTATGCATTGATTTTCTGTACATTATGATTGGCTTCTAGCTCTCTGAAACTGCTTTGTCCTTTTATGTTGAAGAGATTTGTTCAGTTTTGTATGGTGTTAGCAGTATTAATCCTGAAAAGAGAATCCTTGCAATAAACCATGAATCATTTAATAGCCCTGTTTGTTGTACAGTGGGGATCTGATTCTGGCTTCAGTGTCAATCTTGAGTAAATCTGATTTGCTCAAGGGAGTTCTGGAGACAACAGAATACTACAGAATTGTCCTCTCCTGGACATGACCTCCTTGGAGGTCTCAATTAGTCCTTAGAACAAAAGGAATTTATGTGATTGTTGACCTACATGTTCCATGTGGTTTGTTATGATGTTCATCCTCTCAAAACAGCCAGCAATGTCAAACACAGCATGAGGGATTTTATGCCAGTCCCTCTGGAAGTTATTTCTGCAATACATAAAAGCAAAATTTCCCACTTGCCACATTGTCCCTGTATTGCAATCCTATGGACACTGAGACAAGTTCACAGCTAGGGAGGTGAATAAAGTGTTTTTATGCAGTAAAATCAAACAGATAATATTGTCCTCACATCTTCTTGTTGTCCTTGGGATCTCAGTTCAACGGTTCCTCCAATAAATCCAATTGCAGTTGAAACAAATTATTGCTGTAAGTCCCCTTTCAGGCTAACTGTTCTATTCTATAGTATTCTGTACTCCCACTCTAGACTCACAAATATACTTTTTCCAAATTTTAATCCCTGAACTGGGGTCCAACAGTGATCGTAGTCAGGGACTGTGGACCTTAAAATGAGAAATTTATTTCACATTTCTTGCAAAGTCTTATGTGTTTTTAGCAAAAAATTAATGAGTATTTCACTGTTTAGCCTAATGTGTTAGTAAGGAGTGAACAGATTTAGACTGAGCCCAGTGTTTTGTTGGTTTTTGGCTGGCTGGTTGCTTTTTTGCTGAAGGCTTTAAGAATTTCTAAAAATCACCAGTAAGAAAGTTACATTTTTAGGCAATGTTAATGAGCTTTTGGTTGTCTTTGTGAGCATCTATTCCCACCTGGCCATTTTGTAAGCTTTTGGAAAGCTGCAGTAAAAATTCCCAGCTCAGACCTCTTCAGAGTTTGTTTGAGGACCTCCTACCAGTGCAGCAAGCTCTACAAACATACACCAAACAAAGGAAGCAGAAGTTATAAAGAGTTAATTTGCAAATTTGCTCAAGAGCTGGATGAGTGAAGCTGAGGCTGTTCAGGCAAAACATCTAGAACATTTACAGGAAACCAAAGTGTCAAAACAAAACTACGTATATAGCCAGGTTGGCTTAGAGCTGGAGGCAGGTAAAAGCTGGTGAATTGGGGAGAATGAGTGGAAAAAAATGGAGTATGAGAGTCCATCTGGGAAGGAGCCAGCACTCCCAGACTCGACTGGGGAAAGTGACGGGAAAAAAAACTGAGGAAAGGGAGAACACGATGACAAAGTTTGGGTGAAAATACGAAGAAGGTATTAAAAGTTCTGGAGTAAGCAAAAGAGAAAAGGAAAGAAACATGATATGTATAATATCTGATTATTCACTGATGCAATTAAATACCATTGTGCTTATACAGTACAGCATGGTAAAAAGCTAAATGCTTAAAACAGAAGATCCTAGGTATCTCAGATTACTGGAAAATTTAATCATGTGTCCCCTGGTAAAACATCTCTCAATTCTGATAAATATTGCAAATTCAAATTTAAAAAATTTCGAAGTGTGCTACCGTGTGTCAATAAGCAACACAGGAAAGCTCACAAGAAAATTTGGAACATTATCTTCTGAACTGTGGTTCTGGTGTGAGGAGAAGTACCAAGCAGATGTCCATCAATGGAACATTGTTGCACTATGCACAGGACGAGTCCAGGTTTCTTGGAAAATGCAGTAAGTGATCCTTAAGCTTGCCTTATTTAAAAATATGCTCAAGTGAATTAAATGACATCATGTGGGCCAATAGCTCTCAGGTGTTCATAAAGTCTATCAAGATTTATTTAGTGATGTTCATAACAAGGAAGATTTTCCATATAATTGCATTTTATTTTTATCTGTGGTATCCTGACAGAACCCTATTCTGAATCCCAGCATAACAGACAAGGTATATGAAAGACAGAGAGGTTTTGCCCTCCTCGACAAATTTATTTCATGCTTAGCATGAAATAAAAAAGATTCATATGCAAAGGGAACACACATAACTTACCTTTCATAAATTGAAACCATGGATTTGGCTCTGCATCACATTTGGATCAGCATGTACCAAAGAGGTGTTACAAGCCAAAAAGGAGATGAAGAATGAGACAAAAAGCAAAACTGAAAAGATAGAACACACATACTGACTCATGAAAGAAAGCAATAGAATTGTTTTGGAAATTTGAATGTTCAAGATAGACAAGCCCCCAGGCAGAGCTGACTTGCATAATGGATCCTTACTGAGTTTGGCAGATACAGAAAACAAGTGTGACAGTCCTACACCTAAGAGTTTTATCAGACTGAATCATTCTTCAGCAGTCACTCTGGTATACTGAACTAGGCACGAACAAGTGTTCCTCCTGCCTCCAGTGAGCATGTTTCTCTTATTAGCCAGCATTTCTGTCTCTCAGGCATGGAAATGAATATTACTGATTTTGGCAAGTGAGGATCCTCTGTGGGTTTCTTTCCAGACCTCTCAAAAGTATATGTTGGCATTATCAGAAGATCAAAGGAAGACAAGATTTATCTTGCCAAAGACAGTCATTTAGTGCAATTTAATTTGAAGAATTTCTTTACTTTACAACTGACAGTTTTTCATCATGTCATGGAGTATTTTTACTCTGTGATTGAAAACATGTGAGTGCATCTTCTTCATTAATGGTGTACCTGTGGTGTAAATGACTTTTGAGCTCTTTCCTTCTTTTATTATTGTATTTAATAACATGTTTTATTTAGTACTTTTTGCAATGTAATTTAAGACCTCAGTGATTTTATTCTATTCATTTCTTAAATAAAGGGGCTTATGAGCTCAAAACGGAATTGTAATTTTAAATCATATGGTCTGTAGCTTTTTAGATTAAAATAGTTATAAAGATCGGCTAATTAGAGAGATATTTGTCTTTCAATTAGCTGGTCTAAAAGTCTAATGATAATTGTCAAAATTGTCAGAAATTTAGTGACGCTGCATCTAAGAAAGAAAAAGCTACACCCTGCATTAATTCTAATTATTAAATAAATTTTCTAAAGGCTTGGCACATCCCATACTGGTAGTAGATAGATAATAGATAGCAGATAGTAGATATCTGGGAACAAACTGCTGAGCAGAGGTCAGGGGGCTCTTCTGCAGAAATAAGCTGTTCTCACTAAATGTATTTTCCCTTCAGCTATGTAGCTTTCACATGTATTTGTAAATTAAATCTCTTGATTAAGTACTTCAGAATAGCCTTAGTACACCTCTATGCTGATTATCATTATAGCATTAAGGGACTCATGACACTGACAAGGCCTAACCTGAAAAATGTTGTGAAAATTTTGGTGTAGCTTTGCTAACTGAATAGGAGTTGATATGACACATGGCTCGGCTATCTAGGTTATGAACTGTTCAAGCCTATTTATAATACATAGTTTATGGCTCTTACTGCCCTATTAACAGTAGTGTTATGGGGTTTTTTAATTCTAAGGAGTTTTGACATCATGTTTATTTCATTCTTATGTCCAAGTTCCAGATACTCTTAGGCGCACAACAGATGCAATCAAAATGTTCTGTAAACCTTTACCAAACTTTTCTTTATATATGCCATTGCAACAGTATAAATAACAAATATCCAAATATAATCAGCAAGCCTATTTTGCCTACTTCTTCCTGCTTTTTTCTCAGATTTAACAAACAACTGGAGCTGCCAAATGCTAATCTTGACATTTTACTTTTCCCTTTTCACCCTGGTGGATTTTAAATCTCAGTAGTGATGTTCTGAACTCTGGTCCTGGGGCACCATCCACTACTACATGCAGAAAGCCCAAAGCATTAAGTTCTAGCAGGAACTCTTTGTGCTAAGCCCTTTATAAGGTGGGATAAAAGCAGCAGAAAAGGTTTTGTACCTACTAGGGAGATCTGACCAATTGCTTTTCTTTTGCACTACATGAGTTCATCAATGGCATAATGAACCATCTTTTTAAAAGAAGCAATTTTAAAGTTGTTTAGAGAAGATGTTGGCTTTTGTTTTGTTTTGTTTTGACAGACAAAACACAAAGTCTACAATGTTCTCTGAAGCTGTGCATCATTTAAGCCATGAGCTAGAAAGGAAACACTCGACATTAACATCTCTTGGAAATATTTCATTTTAATAGCAATGATGAAAAAAAAAATCAATTTAAAAAAGAATAGAGAAAATTTTTGAAAATATTACAAGTCCTTATTTTCAATGTTTATGACACCTGAAATTCAGGTTAAACTCTCTTCAGGGTTTTTTAGTCACTCTTTCCTCTCAAATACATACCAAGAAACACTTATGGCTTGGTTTAATTGTGTAAGTATAGAAACTTTTTTTCACTTCACAGAAACTCTTATCCTGAGTCACAGCCAGTGGAATCCAGCTTTAAGTATCTTTATTTAGATGCCTGTGTTGAAGCAGCTGAAGTAGGTCTGAGGGGCAAGATTGAGATTGAAATTAAGAACTCTGTATTTAGGAGTCTGTGTGGGTGCATGTGAGCTAAGCATGGAGATCTAATCTGTGCTATTGATAAAGCCTGGAGAGGGACTCTGAAGAGCAGGTATAGCCTGCATGGCCTTCAGCTGCTGGTCCAGAAAGTTGCAAGCCTACCATGGACCTGCCTGGTAGCTGTCTCAGCTGTAAAGTCCTTATGTTCAGGCAACTGAATCCAGCACTGGATGTCCTTTGACTGTCATGGGAGCCACCATTCGCAGGATGGCATCTTCATGTGGACACCTAGACTCAGTAGAAAAGTGGAGCTGGATCCCAGGCCTTGTGGCAAAACTGATTTACATCAACCATGGAAGAGTACTATTTGTATAATTCAGGAGACAGGATGCCAAGCTGGTCTGAATGATGCTGTTCCCATTGCAGAAACCTGTGCTCAGAGCTTACACAGGAGCTGGCAGTTCCTACAGCTCCCAGTCTGCACAGGAAAGAAGAGTGAGTGCTTGTTCTCCTTCAACAAATTATCTATGACAAAATTTAAGGACCAAACCTCAAACCCATCTGAAAAAAAAAAAAAAAAACAAAAGAAAAAAAAGAAAGGGGAATAGAATCATAGCATATCCTGAACTGGGAGAGACCCCACAAGGGATCATCAAAGTCCAACATCTGGCCCTGTACCCCTGTACAGGACAATCTATTGTCAGTAACGTAGCATTGAAAATACGTCTAGTGTAAATAACTAAAATTATTTCAAAATACATAAACCACAAAACTCAACTAAGATTTAACTTTCTTCTTAGAGGCAAATAGTTTTTTTTGGTATTTACCAATAAATTGTATATTTTTTTTATGCTGGTGATTTTCTTTAATCCTAGATACTTTCAACAACCTTGTCTGCCTCAATGTCTCACTCATTTTAAGTGATGCTTAAAAATATGTATATGTAAGGGTAATTTAAAAACAAATACTGCAGAAATGGATCTGGATGATGACTCTTGGATCAATGAGTCCCATTACTAGGTGTCCATGACATAAAAAAATTATTTTCTACAGCTTCTACCCACCATTCTTTTTCAGCCAATTTTGTTTCTTTATGAATGTGGTTTGTTTTTCTTTCTATCTCTATGAAACATTTTAAGATTAAAAATTCAGGACAAGCTATTTGACATAGTGGTGATAATGTGGATAAGCTCTGGAAGACAAAAGAGGGACTTCAGCATAGGGGAGGTTAGGATTCACTGGTTGGGAAGTAATACGGTTCAGGAAACAAGGAATATTACTACTCTTAGGATACAATGCAACCCCAATGGCAGCTGGAGGTGAAAGGATTGGCTTTACCACCAGTCATCACTCACCAGGACCTCACTTCAAGGAGTGGGGGTTCCTCCCAAACAGGGCTGACATTCTTAGCTCCCTTCTCATTCACTTTTTCTTTGCTGAAATTAGGATGATGATATTTTTGGGGAAATGTTATGCTTCCACTTAAAGGCTGTTTGCTAACCTCTGATGGACCCCAAAAATAATACAAAGTAGATTCTCTGCGCATCTGCCGTAGCTACTCTTTGTTACATCTCTTCCATCTTGAACTTACTCTTTCTAGAAAATGAATAATCAAAGTAGCCCAGGCTACTGCAGACAAAATTTGACTTACTTTCTTCTGTACAAAGGCACTGACCCCTTTTATCTGTACTGAGGAAAACCACAACAGACATACCTAAGGACTGGTCATAGTCCCCTCAGACAAAACTGATCTCACACAGATATATCTAAGTAGGCAACATAGAATTCTGTTCTGGTCCATTTAGAGAAATAGGCACTAAAGGATCACTAATCTTGCCAAATTTCTATTTCAGAGTGAAATGGGCTATGCCATGAAAATGTTGCCTATTTCTCTCTGCTGACTGTAATTCTATATATCTGTCTTTGGTCAAATGAGTTTCTTTTCTTACAATCAGAGATTAGGTCTTTCCTATCTCTGTCATACCTAGTGAATAAATTCTAGGAAAAATTCTCCTTATACATCTTCAGTCCATATGATTAAATTTTATTTGCTTTTTTTCCCCTTCAGTTCCCAATGTCACCTCATTCTCTCTTTATGATATCCCTGTTCAAACTCTTTAAACTAAATCTTTTCTATGTATGTCTGTTCATTTTTAGGTTTGTCAGATAACCATCCACTAATAAGGGTAGAAGTCAGTATTGCCCATCAGAAATGTAGGCCAAAGTCCTGTCTCTTTTCCAGCATATTTGTGGATCAACCTTTGAAAATTAAAAGCCATATTCAAGTCAAATGCCTAAACAAATCTGAACATCTTTAGCTGAAGCCTTTATATCCAGGAAAATTATTCTGACACTGGCTGAAAACTCTCTTTCAAAATACGTAACTTTTAAATAAAATTAATATTTGCACCCTTTTTTTTCCAAAAAATTATGTTTCAGATAATTTTTTTCCCCACATCTACTTTGCTGTGCTACTTCAGTTTTCAAAAATACAAATGTACTGTGCATCATTGACTATACAATCATTCACCACAGCCCCCAAAAAATTAAAAACAGAAATATAACACACCCAAACAACAATTTGTATGTTTATGAGAATTGTTTCTATCTTGGCAATGATCCTAGAAATAAATGTTTCACTTGTCAAAAATGATATTTTGGGACTCTGGAGAACAATAATATTTCAGTAAATTTAAACTTCTATGGAGAAGAAAAGTATACTGAAAAAAACCCATCCATATAGGAATAAAAGTAAATAAATGAAGTAAGTCAACTGGAAAATGCAGCTTTGTGCCAAATATTTTTTTTCCTATTTATAAAATATTATAAATGTTAATCATTGGAACATTATATTTAGGCATCTTTTGAATATATAGTTGTGTGTTATGTCTTTACACATCCAGTGACAATTGATTATTGTTTAAATTATCTCAGATTTAATGAAGTGTCCCTTAGGCAGTAAAGCACCTAAATTTGTACTCATCTACTTTTAATCAAGATATTATTTCAAAAGTCTTGAATAAATGTATTAGTTTTTTGCTGTATCAAGAACAGCATGTTCGATATTTTGCAAAATGGAACTCTGACTCGATTATAAAATCTTTCTGTGACATTGCACTTTTTTCCCTTGAATTTATTTGGCAAATAAAACCCAGGATCAACATTATTTAACCTAGATTTGATGAGACAACACCCAAAATCATAGAAAGATGCTACACAGTTAATGTGTAGCAAATCCTTTCCTAATTTACTGAAAATAATGTAGACCAAGTTGTGACATCTGTTCTCATATTATGTGTTGTGTTTCTTACATCTGAAAACTATAAAGGTTACCCATAAACTAGAATTCATTTTGAACCTAAAATTTAAATTTGTCTTGCTCTTTATTTTTTTAATGCTAGAAGTACTCTATGTAAAAATGGGCAAACATCTTAAAAAGTCTAAATATCACTTCTTTGTAAGTCCAAAGGCATAGACTAAAATCAACCATTTCAACTGGTCTGAATCACGTTCATGAGTTCCACTGATTTATCCTTCCACTGGCCCTTCTAGGAAAGTACCTTTTTTTCCCTTTTGCCCCCTGTCTTCTATATTTCATTTCATGTGTCTATCGAGGCTATGAAAGATAAAGCTATCTGCTTTCTCCTGTAGTAAAGAACTATATGGAATCAGTTCACCTGTCTGTCACTCCTCATTAAATTCTTACCCTCTTCATTCACATTCTGATCTTTGCAAATGAACATTTGCTTAATAAATGTTCCCAAGACTAACAGTGCAGAGTGAAAATCCCACACAGCAGTAAATTATTAACTCAGTCACAGGGGGAGTGCCATATATGACTTTTCAGAATGAGTTATTATGTGGATCATCATGTAATTATGAATTTTTCAAGCCATGATAGAGGAAAATTGAATATTTAATATTTTATGGACATATTCTGCACTGAGGACATCTTTCAAAATTTTATGATAATTTTTGGAGTGAGCAAAGAGCAGAACAAAAGTTACAAAATAATTACAAAGTGGAATATTTAATCACCATGGACATTGTTGGCGATTTTTCAAATTGCATAATATAATCAAGGTCATGAACTTTTAATCACGATGTATTCGAACGGAAAAAATATATGCATTAAATTTGATCTACAAGTATGTTTTGATTGTTTAAGAAATGAGAATATGAGGCTTCATGCTTTACTGTATGATGGGTAGAAGGATGTAAATATTCATGACTATTCAAATGCTCCTGATCATTTTTTGGCTTGCCCCCACATGTGGCATTTAGAAATACAGAAACACGAACACAAACTTGTGCTGCTTGCTCCAGGAGTGCTTGCAGAGAGCACGGAGCAGCACAGGTGCCTCAGCACTGTCATTCCATACGGTTTTAAACATCCTGGGCTATTCAGAGCATCTGCATGAGCCTGAGAGAGACAACGTAAGATCGGTGGGAGACCAGAGCCCTGCTGAAGCTGCAGCTGGATGCCAGGCAGGATATCCTCAGGCATATAAGTGGTATTAGGCACCTATGTTTAGGCTTTTGAATCATTCCCTAGGAAGCTGAAACCAAGTGTGTTTTAAGTGGCACTAAGTACCCACATATGTGAAACAGACTTGAGTTGTGAACTGGAAGTGCAAGAATCACTGAGGAGAGGAAAACATTTACTTTGTGTTCTGGTAAAGAAGAAACTGAACAGAAAAGACATGCTTCTAAAGCAGTGTTTCCACAGGAATAGCACAAGTTTATCAAGCACTTGATAATAAGCCATATCAGATACTGTTTTAGTAACCATTCAACACATCCATAACAAAATCCATAACAAAAAAAACACCACCAAATAAATAGTGCTCTTTTCCTTAACAGTCATTTACCTTCCAAGAAAACCTGATAAGAAGCAAGGCAATGGAAGTTTAAAGGACTGAGGAGTCATAGAGCAAAACAAAGTGCATATAGCGTAAGTACAAATTAATCTGGAATTCTGATTTCACATATATATTATATATATTATATATATGTATAATTTTATTTTATTTTATTTTATTTTATTTTATTTATTTGTTTAAATAATTTACTGCACAGTCATTACTGAAAAGTATTTTGATGCCACACATAAAATAATTCACAGTTAAAATATAACTTGTGTCCATTATTCCAGATGCCAAGGTGTCAGCCTGACTTCATTTGCCCAGAGGGGTAAATGATGGAAATTAAAAGGTTTGGACCAGAATGACTCTGCACTGGCAGTGTTCTCAAGCCTCAGTCACAAAAGGCATACTAAAAAACACATCAAAGAAGGGGACCAGTAGGTAGCATCCAGATGCAGGGAGAGTCCAAACCACCTAATATTGAGGAGAAATATTTTGCTTCCTTTTACAGAGAAATGCTACACTGCCTAGATTCATGACTGCCTGCTTCAAGACAAAATTGTTTCATGTCCTTGCAAAGGGACCTGGTGAAGGTGGGGGTCTGAGAAAAGCTACTAAAATAATTTAGTTAAATATATTTTAATAACATTGTACATATCTTTTATGGGTCATATATGGACCTCAATATACATTTATATACACTGTATAATATAATTTTCAATGTGGCATACTATTGAACTGCTGCCTGGCCATTGCTGTCTTCTTTACTCCAAGGACATCTCTTAATGCCCTTCAGAATGAGACCCTTCTAAAATTTGAATCATCTTTTGATTTTGGAAAAAAAGTTGTATGTGTGTGTGTCTAGGTGAAAATGAAAACTTTTTTTTTTTGAAATACAAATAAACCTAGACTTTACAAAGTGCTTCGACCTAGATACTGAATGTCAAGCACATGATTACAACATACAGTAACAAGATTTTTTTCCCTTTGGTTACAAGATCAGCATTGATAAATGATCTGGCTCAAATCCTAGGATGATGGCAATAATGAATGACCATCTCAGTCCTGGTAATTACAGTTTTTCTACCTGTGGTTACAGGGGCAGTTTTAAATATGGGTGATCCCTTTAGTTGTTTCAAGTTTCAATTATGTGTTTGGGTTACTACATGAAGTAATTCTTCTCTCTACAACAACAGACCATCAGAGACAAGTTAAATGTATGAAGGACTTGGGAAGAAATTACATATAAAAGTGTGATTTCTATCAACATTTTAAACTAGCGTGTGCTTGCTGGATGTTTACCAAAGAAACTTTTTCGTATCTTTGTTCACCAAATAAAGTAACTGGTATTGGGGTCAGAAAAGCATGTCATTTATCTACTAGCCAGTGCAGGATTTTTATGCCTGTTCCAGTGATATTACTTAGACATTTCAATCTTCATGTTGACCTACAAAATAAGTGTCTTGGCATTCATCTCTGCAATTTCATTTCAGAAGTTCAAGTTTTCTCACTGTCAGTGTTCTCTGGCCCTGATAATCCTGGTGTGGACATTTGGTAGGTCACATTGACACCCTGGCCTGCGCATGAATGTCACAGAATCATCTCTGTCGCTTCAGTAGCACTTCAGGGACTTTTATATGTTACTGAGCATTTCTAACTCTAATAGCAGAACAGTAATCAGACAAATGCCCAGGTGGATTTTCTTGCTTGCCTAGGCATCTCCCTTTGTGATTTTATATAGCAAAACATGATGTACTTTTCAGGATGCCTCTGGTGATAAATCTCCTGCAGTCTGTTCAGGAATGTAGATTCCATGAGCCTAGAAAGTGTGAAGTGGCTCCTATTGAGATCAAAGCAAAAACATTTACTGGAGATGTAAAACACCAGCACTAGGTCCCAAGCCAGTCTCAGATCACCAAAGAAAATGCTTTGTACTAAATTAAAGAGTATTGTAGAGTACCACATAAAATAATACAGAAAACGGACAACTTGCGTAAGTGGCATCTGACTGGGAGTCATGTAGTAGCAAAGAAAAATAGATGTCCTAATTTTACAAATGCACAAAACCCAAAAGCATTATTTTTACTTTTAAAACCCAGTGCTCCCAATCACAATTCATGGAACAAAGTTCTAAGTGACAAGGGACATCCACAATACCCCCCCCCCCACCACTACATCAGTGTTTTCTATGAATAGTAAACAAAAGCCGTCTTTAGCACTTCCATAGCACTTTATATACTCAAAGGACTTCACTAACCATTACTGGCATATCTAGATGCTTCTTATATGCAAATGAATGCAAATATGAGAGTAGGCATTAGGAGGCAGGATATTAGAATACATTAGCAAACGGACAATAGAAAACAGCTGGTTTGACTGAGTGTGGAGATGTGAGTAGGGAGTAGCAGACAGCACAATTCACTGCTCAGAATTACAGAAAGAATTGTGCTGATTGCCATCATGGCTTAGAAACTCATCACTTAATTAACAATATAAATATTTTAAAAATTAACATTTCATAAAACCACAATGAAAGGTTCCATTGTGAGAATGGGAAAGGATTAATTCACAGTTGGCTGGACCGATGGCACCCAGCCCTCTTCCTCTTGGCTTCCAACAAAACACTCGGCAAGAATTAATACAACACAATTCATGCCCTGTCATGTCTTATTACTTAATTATGAAATGTCTGCAGTACTCTGGACATTACGGAGTCTGCTTGATTGGCTGTGACTGATGTAATACCCACTTCAATACTAGCATTATTTGTTATTATTATTATATTATTATTTAATACTTGCATTGATAGGACTATCCCATTTTCCTTCTTTCTATTCATGAATTCTATTTCATAACAGTAATAATATACTCCAGGCAGTGCATTTCCAGGGAATTATTGCATTTCTCAAGTGAGTAAAGTCATTTGGCCTTTCATCCTTATGCCTTGCAACACCTTCCTAGGCATGTTATAATTGCTCAGAAATACTCTATACCTTGTGTATTATGATTCTTCCATGCCACTCTTGCTTTTTCACTTGGCTAGCCCAAATGAATCCAATAGGAAAAGAGAAGTTGCCAGGTGTATTTTTTTTCAAATGAGTCTCTCAGATATATTTACAAGGCTTTGAGTGTCTCATGCACATACAATTAAAATGCATTAATTTACAAATATTAATCATTTAGCATGCTGTATAAAATATAATGGCTACATTCTCATGTCCCTCGATAATTCCAGAGCACTGCCTCCTGTGTCTCTAAGGTGGTAGGAGCACAACATGACATACTTGATTTAATAAGAGCTTAGAGCTGCATGCACTGATATAATAGAATGCTTAGATATTTTTAAGTGAGATGCTACAGTAAATGTTTCTGAAAGCTTAAAAGGAATCATACTTGTAGAGCAATCTGTGAGTCTAATGATTGAAGAAAGTATGAGGCATTATTCTCAGTTTATAGTAAACCATTGAAGTCAAAACTTACTTCAGATAGGAAGAGAAAATAATTTAGGCATCAAAAATATCCTCAGATTTAAACAAATGAAGAAAAATACAAGCTATTTCTGCTTCCTACAGCACAGAAGTTTAAAATGCACACTTATGGATAGAAATGGGATGAAATCTGAGTCAACATTATCTCCTCTGAGTTACTAAGGTTCACTTCTGAAGTTATGATTCAGACTGCCATGACTGCTTTTTATTCCTGAAATAATTTTCAACCAAATATCTCTAATAACTCAATGAGCTTTAATGAATCAAGCCTTCTGGCAAAGTCCAAAAGGAAGGTCAATTTAGTAGAAACTAAATTATGGCAGTTTGCAGTGTTAGCATTTTTTATAACTGCAATTACATAATGGAAACCCATTATCCTTCCAGAGTCAAATATTCTTCCAGTTGCTCCATCCTTACCTTAATTTTTGCTTCATCGGGAGGTGAGACCTCCCAGTGCCTGAACTAGGGTTGCCCTAGACTTAACCACAGCAAATGTGAGGGTGGTGAGGAACTGGGACCAGTTGCACAGATGTGATGCCCCATCCTGGCACTGCTCAAGACCAGACTGGATGGGGCTGTGAGCAACCTGGTCTAGGGGCAGCTGTCCCTGCCCATGGCAGGGTGCTGGAACTGGATGAAAAAGGTCCCTTCCAAACCAAACCATTCTATGATTCTATAAATACAAGATTGGAGGATCACTGGGTAGCTATGCCCCATCCTGGCCCGGACTTCCCATGTCTGTTATAGCCATATCTCAGATGTGAAACAGTCCTACACACAGTGCCTTCTCCAAAACTCACCCAACTAGATATGGTGACTTTACTAGACTGAGGTGATAAATAAAATGAAGGCCACAGTCAAAAATTATCATATTCCATCAGCTGGAAAGAGCATGCATTTGTGCCATCTATGGCAAAGGATTGTTAAAACCCTGAAGAGAATGTTCTCAAAATAACTGGGGCAAGAACAAACTGGAGATTTTAATTTTGCATGATGTATAATGTCAAGTTTATAATTAAATAACAAATGGGAGTTTCCCATGGTTCCCATCTTCAGTTTCAGTGTACCTGCTGTAGACATACATAGTCATAGAGAAAAAAAGGTGAAAGGCTAACCAAGTTTACAGCCCTGCTTTGGGGGAAATACACAAGTGGCAGTGAACTAGAACAGATAATTGGCATGTATTACACAAGAATTTTTCTTCACTTTGTATATTTAAGACCTATTAAAATGGTAATGAGTCAAAGGTAGACATGAAGAGGGGTCCACATTGTCAAATTCCTTGTGTCTCTTAAAAGAAGGAAAAGAGAAAAAAGATTAGCAATAAATTCCAGAATAATTGTGGGCTTAGCAAGACTGACATTTCAATCACCCATAATCTCTAACCTATAAGCTTCTTCTGTAGGCAATGATTTCAACACAATTTATCAAAAAACCAGAAAGTCTTAGTCCATGGGGCTGTCTTTTCTTCTAGGTATTAAATTTGGCTCAGATACTTGAAAGGCTTGATATCCTTTGGGAGCAGCTCCTGAGTGATTGGAGCATTAACAGCACTGAGTTAAGTTCCCTGCTGTCTGCCCAAGGGACAGTAATCCATGCCTCCACCCACATGAAGAATGCCTTCATCAGCAAACAACAGCATGCTGGAGCTGGAAGCTTTCAGTCCTCTCATTAAGCTATTTCCCTTTGAATACAACAAACACTCCTTCAACACAAGGACTTCTCTGGCCTTCTGTCTGAGTTTCCTAACCAGTGATCCATACATCCATCTTCATCTGCTTTCTGGCAAAACAGGACAAAACACCTGTCTGCAGCAGGACAGCCTCCATCTGGCAAAACTGTAGTGGTGCTATGAGAGGAAAAGTAGAAAAGTTCTTCCTCATCTATGTGGATGTGGTGGGGCCAGAGCCTTAGCTGGGTACTCAAGCACTGCAAGCAAGGAAACTCTTCTTTTATGCCTCCCAGAAGGGCCTAATTAGGAAGGTGGAAAAGGGGGCCAGTGCAGCATGAAGGTGCCAAGGCTTATGTGGATGGATATATCCAGAGACGGAATACTCAGTTTCCTTTGCTTTTGGGATCAGCCCCGAGTGTCATTATTGGCAGTGCTCCCCAACACTGGATTTAAACTCTTGAAATGGCGTGTGAGTGCCTCATTTTACTTGAAGAATCTGATCTTTAATGTATGGTGTGTTAAAGTGTAAAGCAGATTGGGAAGTCTTGGGATTGACTCCAGGTGGGTAACAAATAGTAGCTCACCACTAGCTCTGAGGTGGCCCACATCCCTGGAATTCAACAGTGACTGGCACCACTCACCCTCAGTCACTGCAGGTAATAATGCCTTGTTACAAATGCAGAACTGGCCTCTAGGACAATTTTACCATTTTCCTTAAATTTATCAAACAGGCTTTGAAAAAGGTTATATGAATATCTGCTTTCAAATAGAGATATTTTCTAACAATTGCTATAAATTAAACCCTGGAAACCTACCAAGTGGCAAAATAAGGTAAGAAACCCAAAAAACCCAAATGTCAAGTCATAGTAGATTATATTGTTGGTAGTGAAGAAAAATATGATAAATAAAGGTAACAATTTTTATATCCAAAAGCATCTGTAACCTTGCTGGCCTTCCTCTATGATACAAATTCCTTCTCTCTCTTCAGAATTACACTTAGAACTTTTGCTCTTGTTTGTTATCAAAGTCTCTCACCTGAGAAAACAACAGCGTATCAATGACTGTTCACACAGCAGTACAAATAAATAAGGAGTGACAAAATCATAGGCGAATGTATTTTGCAAAATATCAATGAAATTACAATGGGTTTCAAGAAATTTTTAAAGATTCATTACTACAGATAAATTCTTTTGTAAAACTGCAATCTGTAAAACTGCTACAAAACTGCTACAAAATTCTTTTGTAAAACTGCTTAAAAATATTGTCCAATTATCCAATGTAATATGTAAAATTAATTATTACCACAAATAATGTTGTAATAATTATAAAAATTCATAAGAACATGGAACTCAAGGGGTGACAAAGTGCATTGAAATGTTATTGATGCTACTCAAGACAAGTTAAAAAGTTAATGGGCAAATGAATAGAATGAGAATGCAAAATGTATTTTGTATCATATATGATATTTTTAATTATGGATGATCTCTATACTTTGTTTTTAAGGATGAGCTCATAGATCCATTTTTTCATCAAGGAGTAAAAGTTTCAATAGTTTGTGAGTTTCAAGATATGATCCCTTTAATCACGACATCACTTTTTGAAAAGACTGAAGTGGTGTTAAACAATTATGCAAATAAAGAACACTGCCATGTAAGTATTAAAATGTGATAGGTATTTTTCCCTGCAATGATAATAGGGCCATGAGTTATATGAATTTAGAGAAGATACAATCTATTTCTGTTGAAGACACCTATCTTCACTGTTGGCACATACATTTGCAATAGCAACATCATTTTTGTTTACCAGCAGAGCTGTCATTTAACTGACAGCTGGCTGCAGTGGCTGGATGTAAAGCATCTCACTGAAATTGTTCAGTGATTCCCAAACTACTTTCACAGTGTATTCCAAATTCCCATCTTTTTATGCAAAACTATAATTTATTTATTGGTGCCACTTCTTATACAACCGCTATCACTCCAGACTGAATACCTCCCAGTATTATAAAACATATATAGAAGATATATTATTTCTCCCTCTCCCTCTTCTTTCCAGTCAGCTAACATTCCAGAATTATTTTATTTTACCATATATCTATATCTCTGTCTGTTTAGGAAGAAAGAACAAATCTCACCTCTCCATCATGACTTTTACCATATGTGCACACACATACACACACAATATATAAAAATTTAAATATACCTTTTATATATACATATATCATATTTATACCACATACACACTTAAATGGTAGAAGCTGTGATAGAGAAGTGGGATTTGTTCTTTCTTCACAAATAGATAGATTTCATTTCCTAGGAAGACTTAATTTGCTTTTCTAGCCCCATTACTGTCAATGCTTTCTTCCAAAGAAGTCTCTTTATGAGAGAGGTTTTGGATTGCTTGTTTGGTTCTCTGTGTGTGCATGGAAGGTTAACTTTTAAAAGTCACACCTTGTCCTCAGTATCAGTGCTGCATCTTGAGTCAAGGCACATATCAGTGTTGCACATTTTATTTCTGAATTGCTGAATATGACCCCAAATCATCTCTTTGTTCTAGGGGTCTCTGATTTCAAATGACTACAGACATCAAGGAAGAAATGCTTGGATTATTCTGGAATCCAAATTCTCATCTCACCATGGTGGTATCCTTTTCAGTTAGTGGTTTACTTGGAATACTTAAGCCAGAAAAACCTAGACAGGAATTGCTTTGTACTTTTTGAATTCAAGTTCATTCCTCACCATAAATGAAGATGAAGTCTGAGATAACTTGGCAAAAATCTTTTTACAGGAAGAGGATAACTATGCAATAGGCAGAGGGATTTCTGACCTGGAAGAACCACCCTGCTGGGCTTCCTTTTGGGGAGTCAGCATCCATATCCACCCGTACAGAAAACCATACAGAATCAAAGAATGATTTGGATTGGAAGGGACAGGGACATTATGTGTAATACTGTGGTCAATGTCATGGATGGGGCACCTTCCTAGACCAGGCTGCTCAGAGCCCAATCCAACCTGCCCACGAACACTTCCAGGAAGGGCATACCCACAGTTTCTCAGTTCACACAGCACTCTGAGGTTCTCAGTCTAAAACTAGTGTCAAATCTATACACTTTGCTCTTTAATCAGCTTTCACCTTTAAAATCATCTGAACATACCACAGAGAAGAGAGGAAAAAAAAAAAACCAAAGAAAAATCATTGATCAAGAGTGCACTGTTTCATGTTAATAAATGTCACCTTCCAGGCCAGGAAGTGGACCTTCCCAGCTCAGCTGTTGAGCTGTAGGAGCCTGTGCCAGTTTTCTACCAAAATATGTTGGTAATCGATGACTGAAAGAGATGGGATATGAATAAATTATGTTGGTCTTGTGGGACATGGATTATTCCCACAGGGCAGCTGACAGTTCTGGGGTAATCCAGAAGTGTCTGTGTAGTGTTTCCTTCATGTTCATGAACCAGAACTAATCAGAGCTCTTAAAGCAGTGGCAAGAGGTCTTGCGAGTCTGGGGAGGTCCCTACTGACTGGAAACTGGCCAGTGTTGTTCCCATATACAAAAGGGTATGAGGACAGACTTAAGGAATTACAGATCTGTTAGTCTAGCCTCAACTTCTGAAAAAAAATATGTATAATATTATACCTGGTACTACTGGAAGACATTTAAAAAATAATGTGATCATCAGGCAGAATCAACATGGGTTTACAAAGGGAAAGCTGCATTTAATCAACTTGATGTCCTCTAATAAGAGGAGGAATCTTGATAGACTGGAGCACTGGGATATGATTAAAAGGATTAAACTGACCAAGTCCAAATACTGGATTCTGCACTGGGATGGTGTAACACCGAGCACAAGAATAATTTGGAAGGGTGACTGGAGAGCAAGCTGCAGAAAAGGATCCAGGGATGCTGTTGACAGCAGGCTCACTGGGAACCAGCTTCTCTTCCTGGAAGCCAAGAGAGCAAACTGCATCCTGAGAGGCATCAGAGCATCACCAGCCAGTCAAAACAGGTGAGAATCCCCTTGTATTCAGCATTGGTGCAGCCTCATCTGGAGTATGGTGTGCAGTTCTGGGCCCCACAACTTAAGAAGGATGTGGAGGTCCTGGAATCCATCCAGAGAAGGTCAAAAATCTGGTAAGCAGATCACAAAGAATGTCTTATGAGGAACAGTTAAGGACTTTGGGCTAGTCTTAACTGGAAAACATGATGTCAAGGGATGACTTCACTGCCCTCTGCATCTTCCTGAGGAGGGGAGCTAAAGAGGGAGGTGCTAAACTCTTCTCCCTGGTATCCAACTGTTGGATGCATGGGAGCAGGTCAAAGTTGTTTCAGGGAAGGTTTGGAGTGGATATTAAGAAGCATTCCTTTACCAGGAGGATGACCAAACCCTGAAACAGACTTCCTAGAGGGGTGGTGTGCATTTAGGAGGGATTTGGGCAATGCTCTTAACAACATGCCTTAGCTTTTGGTCAGCCCTAGAATGGCCAATCAGTTCTACTAAATGATCCTTTTAGGCCCCTTCCAACTGAAATGCACCTTTTTTATTCCAGGTTATGTAGAGTGACACATCAATATAACCACTCATTAAAAGGAGCATTATCTATGTTATTTGGAGCACATGATGTCCAAGCAACAACCGTGCTCCTGCTAGTCACCAGATGCATGACTTTGGGTAAGCCAGCTTCCTGGGCTTCCCTACTCCCATAGAGGTTATGATAGATGACAGAGGCTACTTTTAGGTCAAAACAATGCAATGAAAATAAATCACTATTTCAAAGTCCTATGGGACAATGAAACATGAGAGATTATATAATTGAAATAAAACATTAATTTTATTAATTTTTTGCAACTTAAGAATCATACTCCCTTCTCAAGTTCATTAGGATTATTTTCACATTAATTTAAGCTTATGTAGGCTGAAGTGAGGGAATGTTGCTGGACCTTTCATACTACAAAGAGAAATTTACTCTCCCTGCACCTTATATTTAGATTAGAGACAAAACTGCTAAACAGCAGCAATACATTTTCTTTTATTTTTAGATCAACACAAATTGCAACAAATTTGGTTTCCACAGACCATTTGGTTAAGAGAGATGCTTCTACTGATCTTGAAGCACTAACATTCATGGCAATGCTTGAATTATTCAAGCCCACTTTGCTTAAAAACAATTTATGAAGCTCCATAAATGTATGGAGTCATTACCAACAAATTGTAATACAGCTTGTGTGACTTGAAGACCTAACCCCATTAGATGAGATAATTAATGACAAAATCAAGTATATAAATATGGCCTTAATTTTTTCAGACATATAAACTCACTTCCATGCTTCCTGAATAAGGTTATTTTCCCAAAAAATGAATTCTCTCCACAGTAGAGTTGGTGGGAAGATTTTTCTCTTCATAAAAATTCTATACCAAGGGACAGGATTAAACACTAAAATGTATTAATTTTCTGCCAAGAAAATTAACTTGTAAAAAAAATAATTTAAAAACTCTTCTTGGTTGAGTTGTCCTTGGCAATTCCTACAATATTTTGCAGCCTGTAAAACCAGTTTAAAGACTCATATGTGTGTATGTGTTTGTATTGAAACCACAAACTTTTTAAACTACAGATTAATTTTTTTTATAGAAAAAAAGAAATAAGCAGCAGTTTATCTCATGGATATTTAGATATACACAGAAGTTTGTTACTGGGTGACTGAACATGATGAACATCCAACAATGAGACCTTTACTCTTTTCTACAGAAGCCAGTGGAAAGTCAGAAAAGATGTTATCAGGGAAGAGTTTGTAGGAATCAAAAGAACTGTGCAGAATGTAGACCTGTATCTTTGTGAAGGTAGGAAAGCATTGATCAAAGTTGTCATAAAAACATTGCCTTTTACAGCTAAAAAGGAAATCTGAATCTTTTTGTCTTTTACATTGCATCCTAAATAATTCTGCTGCTTTTCCAGCATAATTATTTAACTTCATTTTCCGCAAGGTTTCCCACTTGGTCTGTGTGTAAACTGATGTTTTCAGGATACAGCTGTATAGTGCAGATTGGCTTCCTCTCTCTGTTTATCAAGAACTACAGGAACAGATTTTTAGGGTGAATCCTTGAAACCTTGATATTCATACTGCACATTTCAGGGGTTACCTCAGACACCTTTCAAAACTTCAGTTTATTTCATCCAAGAAGAATACAGTACATGTGCTCTAGAGATTTTCCTGTAAAGTGAACAAAAACATACCATGTGGGAATGAGGGAACGACCGGAAATTTTCCTCCAGTATGTTTGTAATACAGACTAGAATAATAACACAAACATACCTTTCAGCCTTTCGGAAGTCAGAGGATGGGTGACCAATTCCTCACCTTTGTGTTGAACAGCATTGTCTGCAAAGATGAGTCCTTAACTAATAAAAAAGCAAACCACATGATTTCTCACGTGGCTCACAGATAGGAAAGGAAAAAGGAAATTCTGGAAATGAACTTTTAGGAAAAAAGTAATCAGATATTTGCAAACCTTGTTATTCCATTGTATCTCAAAAATGTCTTAATATAAAATAGTAATGTAAATATTTCTAGCACTGAAAGAAAGGTAAATTCTTTTTCTCAATTACAGTAATTTCATGATTACAAGCCACACCATTTTGACTAAAATTTTGCTCCTACCCCAGAAATGCGGCTTACACACGGGAGCGGTTAATGTATGAAAAAAGTTCGGAAATTTCCAACCCCAGAAGTGCCAGCCAGGGTGCCGAGCTGAGCACCTGCCAGTAAAACCCGGGATTGCGTGATTGTTACAAATTGGCTACTCTGTTGAGCGGCGGGTGGAGCCGAGCTCCGTGCCAGCAGCGCCGGGGGGAGGAGGCGGGGGGGGCTCCCTCCTTCAGGCAGTGCAGCCTGGGGGAGACGTGGGGGCTCCATGCTGCCGTCCCCGCAGCCCGGGGAGGAGGCAGGGGGCTTCATCCCTGCCTGCCACCAGTGCTGCAGGAGCTGGCGGGGCGGCTCTGTGCCCGCCTGCCATTGCGGGGCAGCGCCGGGCCGGGGCAAGTGAGCCTGGCAGCAGTGGAGGCTGGCCCCAAGCGGCCCCACCGAGTGGCAGCACCGAGCTGGGCCACCTGGCCCCTGATGGCAGCCCCGAGCGGACCGAGCCTGCACAGCCTGAGCCAAGCCAGTAAACACCCCAATTCCACAATTCTGTTACTAATTGGCAACTTTGTTGCATGCGGGTCCTCACTGTGAATGACAGAGCGGCTTATAATTGGGTGCGACTTATGCATGGACAAAGAATGAAACGTTGCCGACACCCGGAGATGCGGTTTATAACCAGTGTGGCTTATAATCATGAAATTACTGTAATTTTCTGGTCTCCTAATATAGTTTAGTTGCTGCTGCTTACAAGATTCTTTGATTTGATGACATAAAAACATCTTTCAAAACAATGAAGCATTCAGACATGAATACATGACTGGTGAGGGAATGAGGATGCACATCACTGGGAGAACATTAACTTGAAGGCAAATTATTAAGCTCTGAACAAAACTAGCACAGTATTTGTAAAAGAATAGTTATGAAATTCATGTAACTATACATTGGTGTTACCAAATTAAACTCGAAAAGACCAAATAACTGCCCTATATACATTTTGGCCCCCACTATATCCTCAAGTATGTCTCATTTCAGAGGGTGGTAATGAAAAGAGAGTTGAGCAGTCAGAATGGAGAAGTAGGAATTGGAAACTTTTTGTTCCTGCTTCTCTAATGACAGGAGCTTCTCACTGATGAGAGCTGAAATAGGAACTGCAGAATTGATCTTCACCTTAAAATCACCCTCATCAGAAAACTAAACAGCCTGTCTTCTCTCTTTTCAGGGAATTTTATTCATAGTCATTGACAAAACTGAAAGCCAGAAGCTTTATTAGACCTACAGACTGAAAAATTGGCTAGTTTTAATTTGTCTCAAAGCCCAGAGCTGTCAGCAAGTACCTTACTGTCTGAAGAAATAGCCTTAGGACATGTTTTGTCTGGGCAGTTAGAAGGATGTGCATGTATCAGGAAGAATATACATGTACCTAAGGAGTGCACAGTACACTCCTTATCCTGGATTATATAAATTCTCTTAAGATGATATGTGAACTATATGAAATCTGAATTCTTCCATGAGGCAAATTTTCCTTTACATATTTTCCCTTGCAGTAGAAATGTCAGAAGAAAACATGACTACTAGGTTTTATTTACAGGGGGGGGAAAAATAAAAAGTATAATTTTAAGAATGTTTCTACTAGGCTCTTTTAATTATAATTTAAAGGGGATGGAGGGTTGTGTTCCAGAAAACCTTAGAGATTGCAAGTTCACTATTGTCTCTAAGCCCCTTGAGTTTTTATTCTTCAGTTCTCGAAGCACAGCCATTCCCTGAAGTTTCAATTTTTCCAGTTTTCAAGGTATCTCACATAAAGTTCTCTACAATTTTCCTTTTCTGATAGTCTTTGTTTAGAAGAGAGATGGGAGTGATAGATTTCTTTCAACTCAGTTTTGAAAGATCTATATCTAAAAGAAAGATCTATAGGATGGTTCTCATTCTGCTGAAAAGTAAAGGTTGAAGAACTTTCTCACTTCTGTCATATTTGAAGCTTGTCCCATTCTTCTAAGGAATAAATCTGGTCAGAATTATAAGCAATGAGAAGACACGAATTTCTGCCAATTCCAGAAATTTTGGTTTTGTGACAGGATGCACATTGACTGACAGAAACATCTGATGTAGATTACAAACAGCCTGGAAATTCAGAGCACCTAAGCAAGGCGCCTCCATTCCTGCAAGCTGAATAGACTGGAAGAGCTCTTTCTGGAGATCATCCAAAAGATATTTCTTTTCATTTCTTTTTGTCTCATTCTATATGTAATTCTGCGTTCTGGTACAGTTTGGACTGTATTCAAACTCCTGTCCCTCTCTAAATAAAGCAGTTAATTCTGGATCTTTTATTTGCACAATACTCAGCAAACCAAATCTTACTCAGAGTGCTGCATCTTTTTCCATGACCGAGCACAATGAGAGGAGTTACTCAGGAGAAGGTTCAGAGCTGCAGGTCACATGTGGGGCCAGGGTCAGATGAACAGCTCAAGGACAAGACAGGCCACTTGAGAGATCTGCTGAGATCTCTACCCCTGGAAGCTGAGATCCTGTGCAGATAGGTGTATATAAAAGAGACAAACATCTAGAAGAAGCCTGACTATCATTTGCTTCCTTAGATATGTCTGAAGATCATCTTTACCCTCTCTCAGTGTTGTTTGTGCATTTTCCCTGCTGATTCTGCAGTCCAAGAACAAGGATTTAACTTCTACCAGCAGAATGTTGTTGTCATCGGGCCACAGAATCTTGTGATGTTCACCTCTGACACAACTATTTCCTATCTTCATGATCTTCTCCTGGATAGTTTCATTGGTAACCTATATAACATAGTTGACTAAAACCTGTGTGTTCAATTTTCCACACATGTGTTTTAATATTAATCCATCACAGAAAATGAGGCATTTTAAAAAATATTTTGCAATTTATGACAAAAAGATTGGACAGACATAAGTATAGACAGAGAATGGAAAGAGAAGCAAGGATTTTATGTTCTTCATCTTGGAAAAAAATGTGTTTTACTCAAAACTAATTAAAAATCTCCCCTGCAAGAAGTGACATATTTCATCACCACTCAAATGCAACTCTAGCCTTTGCTTTTAAAATTACTTGAGATATCCTCCCATTTTTGAGGGATTTCTTGGATTTCCTAATCCGGCCCTTGTTTGTCTGGGTTTCTTTCCAATCAAAAGAAAATAGCAGAATATGACAGGGTCCACTATCAAAATATGCATTTTTGATAAGATTCATATTTTTGTCTCACCAGAACAGTATATATGGAGAAAAGTTCATCTGAATAGATGGCTTTGACTTTGAGATTTTTATTAGAGTGAAATTCAGATGCAAGACAAGCTTACTCCCTAGTAGAAGGTACTTCAGGAGTAAAAAAAAAAATTGATTATACAGGAATAGAAAGACAAACCGCTCCTGTCAGTCTATTCCTATTTGAAAAAACCCAAATGTTTGTGGGAAGACTGAATATTTCTCATGTCTTTGACCAAAGTCCACACAGTGTATTTAGATATAGAGAAATTATTTTGCTCATGTAGTGATCTCTCTAATCTCTCTATTTATCCATATTCCATGGTACCCTGAAAATATCATATAAAATAAAAACAGTTTAGAAAGCAGAGACCATCAGCAGGTTTTGTTCATCCAGCTTGTAAGATGTATAAAAGAATGTATATGAATCCATAAAAAATCACAGTCTGAGAATGGACAGACTAAGAAGAGAGGATTTCCCTTTCTAAGATGGGACCATGCAAATGCAATTTTACTTTCTGACAAATCTGGATCTAGAGTTTGGAGGCTGAGGCTAAAGCCTGCAACAAACTTGAAACATTACAAAGTGAAATAAATGGGTCTCTTCCAAATGAATCCCAGATGATGCCAAGTGGAGGAAGATTTATGTATGTGTTGTATAAATATTTAATGATATGGCCAAAAACCTACTGCCACTTAGGAAAAAGACATTTATCATTCCTGTGAATTATGACTTTTTGACCAATGAGACTAAAGTATGTTAATGACCTCAAGTGAATTGTGTTGTTATTCATTAAACATTTTCTGACTTCTGATTTGCTGAGTTACCTCTGAGATCATAGTCCCATCATCAGCCATAAGTTATTCTGTAACAGCCAGGAAATAGGTCTGAAATAATTTTTGATGTATAAAATTTACTATAGACATGAAACAGAGCAAAGTTATATTTTACATGTGAATTTCAGAGGAGCTTTTCTCTTGAAGTTTTGATGAAAGCAAGAGTGCTTCATATAGCTGTGTGGGAACTTAAAAGGAAACTTCTCAAACACTCTGACACTAAAGTTTGAAGAAAATTCCAATTTATTTTCTGTTTAAAAAGTAATTTTTCCCTGAACTCTTAGCCTTATAACATGTTAAACTGCTAATAAATGTTCTTTTTGTAAAGAGTTCCAATGCCTTCTCAGGTCCATTGAAATCTGTGAATAATGTATAAGCCTCTAAATGAGAAAAAAATACAACTACTTAGTTAAATCCACGCAGTGAGAGTGGACAGGCTGTGTCCTCTAAATTGCAACTTAGAGCTGACATTACTTTTAGTGATTCAGCTGGTTCCTCAAACGCTAAATAATGCAAAGTCCCATACCTATATTGACTTTGTTTTATTGGGGTGTATGTAAGAGGCATGTAGTAAAGCAGAGCAAAGGAGTCATGCATTTCCCATCTTCTGAAAGAGCAGTGAAGGCACATCAACCTCAGCATCAACCTCAGTCACTGGACTAAGTCCCACTTGGTAGAGACTGGTGATAACATGCATTTCTTATGTACTGTGAGGTGCTGAGTCCATCAGGGCTGTTGGCCCAGATTGCTGCACTCAGGGCTGACCCCCTCATTTTGTTCAGTTTTATTCTCCTTCTCACCCATTTCCACATCCTACATGACAGGCAGCATCAGGAAATTTGTCCCAGGAAAAATCCAGTACTACTGGAATTCCTCAGGCTTGGATCTTCTCAGTCCTGAGCAGCACCTTTTCGTATTTCTATCATACAGACGTTTCTATCATACAAAGAAGTATTAACTTGTGGTGTAGGTGACACCGTAATATGCCATGTGATTTTGTGGCCTGTCCTTCAGAAGGGTCTACTTTTTTCTGTTAACTTTCCAGCTCATTGCCAATGATCATCAGACAATAGATTGGCTTGCAAGTTGTCTCAAACACTCGGGACATTAACAAATTCTAATTGGCTATGTAATAGGAGCAGACAGCATGTACAATGTTAAACCACTTCTGAACCACCTATTTTCTATATGCAAATCAGACAGAAACAAATGTTTGGCCCCAGCTGGGTGAAATGTCCCATTTAGAATTCTTTTCCTCTTCTTTGTTCTTTGATGTTCTGCAAATGAGCTTTAGAACTCCGCTCTTCACACAATTCAATTTTACAGGCCCATTATCTGAGATATAATGTGGAGGTTAAATATATCAGGGCAGCCATTATGTGAAAATAATTAACAGTAATGAATAATGCACTAATTCCACTGATGAGAGATGGTTATATGTGTAATGAAGTGTTGGGGCAGCCCTGACAAATGAAATTAAAATATTTAAACACTGTTTTATGATATTACTTTGCTCATATAATTTCCTTTACCTACAATGAGCCACTTCGATTATCGTCATTATCTTGACAGCTCTGAAGGATGAAATAGTGCAGGTTAATGTGACAGCGATTAGTCAGAGAGAAAATCCATCACATAAAGCAGACCAGAGTGAGAGAGAAAGGTCTCTATACTTTCCCGTTTCAAACATGAGAAGAATGATACTATCAACATCACTTCAATATTAAATGGATAGAATTATCTTGTCATTCATTTACAGCCTCTGAAGAACTACCTATTTGTACCTGCAAAGGAAAGGTCAGCCTTTCTTAATCATCCATAAAAATATGTTGATGGATTCCTTATATCAATAATAGTGACAGGACCAGAGGCAGGAAACAAGCTAGGAAATTTAAAAGGAAAGCATTATATGTTCTCTATTAAAATATTTTCATGGTTTTGTATTTTTAGGTTTTGCTTCACACACTGGTTTGATCTTCAAATAGGCATAGCATGAAATAAAGTGAGACCACTGGCATACGTTTTGTGGAAGTTGCTTCAAACACTCTCTAAATAGCAAAAAGGTTGCCCATTGTGCAGCTAGTCCTCATAGTTTTATTTTTTTTTTTTTCTTTTAATGAATACCTGCAAAACCTAAAAATATTCATATCTAGATGCCAAAAGTTAAGGTAAAGTCAGATTCAATATTAAAGTCACCTTATTTACAAAAGTACCGAGCACACAGTTCTTCCAGATGCATTGATAGTGCAGCAAACAAGTCAGTCAGAAGTAAGTTTGCTTTTATGCATCATCCAGGCAGTTAGGGACTCTCATCAATGATCCTCAGAAGAAAAATGAGAGAAAGGTGTCCAATCTAACCTGGAAGAAGTGCGAAGTAAGACATGGAGATCAGGAACTTCATTAGTCACTGACAGCTCAGAGACATGTATGTCCAGAGCACCACTACACCTAAAAAAACAACTGTTTTTCCTTTCCCAGATCAAGAGGTTTGTGACTGCAATGGTTTGCACACTCAATTGGGATGCTGTTTCACATTCCTTGTTCAAATGGAAAACATCAGAAATTGGATCCCTTATTCTCAAATGAAACCTGAGATTTAATTTTTCATATGATCCTTTGTAGAAGCACAAAGGAACAACCAGCTCTCGCTAGTGCTGGCATTTCCCTCAAGTCCAAATTGCTCAGATTCAATTTCTATCTGTAAAACACTTGGGCATCAATTTTCTGTTTGAGGGGAATTACACTGGCTTGGGAGCCAGGTGAACAAAATAGCTGTAGGGGGTACTGAGAGGATTCCCTCTCTTGAAGTGCCATATAAAGGTCTCAGAGACACCTGGCCAAGAAAACATTTAAACTGTTAATGGCATCTTTGACCACCATCTTTGCAAAAAGAAATTAGTAGTTAGAGCACTCAGGACCCTGTCTGAATAACTGGCACTGTGAATGCTGACATGATATTTTTATTTGGGTGTCTACAGCTTTTACAAGACTGACTTTTGCAATCTGCCTTGAGAAATATAAAGTCAAGTTACAAATAAACAAAAACGTGCAAACGCAGAAAAGAGATGCCTTTCTTATTCATGCAAATCACTACAATTGCAGCCTTTCTTACAGTAATATCATTATTATTGCTGTTGTTAATAATAATGTTATATCCTGGTAGTGCACACCCAAATAATTGAAAGGTGTCCCTTCACTTTTTGTGTCCAGCATTTTTAACATTGCACAGATACATATTAGCAGACAACCCATGTGCTAAGGAGCTTGCAATTTAAATAAACAGGGCAGGTAAAAGCAGTTTTACTAAGTGACATGCACGATGGGGTGGCTGCAAAAGTTGTATGTTAGTCCCACAGTGCAATGATGGGGATGGGAGGGAGGTGTTGGGCTGGAGTGCAGGATGTGCCAATACTGCTCAGCACCATTGTCCATCCTGCCAGGCTGCAATCATGTCTTGAAGGCAGAGCTCTTCATTGGGACAGCACAAAGAGGCTGTGCCTCAGAAGGAATTCTGGAAAATGTACTTTGCGTAGTACAGTATAGTGTGGCCACTCTTTCAGGCACAAAAAGCCTGAAAAGTGAAATGCACACAACATAACAAATCATTTTGTTTTATTCTAAATACAGTGGAAACTTATGTCACATTCAGCTAAAAATCTTACTGTAAACTACACTGAGAGGTAGAGGCGATAATCTGTAATTTACTGTTCTCCAGGATGGATTGCAGCATCTTTATGTAGAGTAATTGAAACACTACAGAGAACAGATCTAAAAGGTGAGCAAGTCACAAATCCTACTCCCAGCTGCAGCTGGCTAAAAGAGAGTAAGCGAGAGGTTTGAAAACTGAGGAAGACAGCCAATAAAAGGAGAAATACATCAATTAATTAAAAGGTTCATTTTCAATATCTTTCTTTGTAGTGAGTATCAGTCCTGTTAAACTGGATGAATTCACAAAATACCCATTGGAATGAGCAGAGAGGGCACAATCGCTCTCTGAGTCACTACTGCACCCAAATCTGCTTCTGTGTGGTTTAGGCTTGTGCTTTTGGGAGCCCACACAAGCCCAGAATTAAAATCTCTTGTGTGCAGACTGGGATCCACACAAGAAATGCATAAGGGACCTTTTGAACTAATGCGTTTGTAAAAAACTCATTCAAATTTCAGTGGTTCTTTAATTTTGCTACTTTTAAAATACAATTTACTTCATTTATTGGACAATGAAGTGCTTCTGTAATAAATCTAACATTAAAAAATCATTTCCAGCAAATTACTCCAATAAAATCAATGACAGTCAGGCTCAGCTGTAAAAACAAATAAATTACCTGCTATTGATAGGGTAGGCAGAGTTAATTGTCATTTAGAAAGGCTAAAAGGGATAAAGAAATCTAATAGAAAGAACACATTTATACAACAAAAATGAGAAAACTGTGAAAGTTTTACCCTGACAGCTCCCATCCATAGGATTGACTTGGTCCCTGAGCAGCACAGGCAGTTGTTTTAAGTCTCAGTAGGACATTGGTATGTGCTTTGGATCTGTCAATATTTACCTGCTTCAGTGTAGCCTCGTGATCTTTTTACCTTTCGTATATTGAAACCCCCAAACAGGATTTCTGGTAATAGGAAATGAAGAATTGATAGAATTGAACAATCCCATCTTTAGATGTTTTCAGCCAGGTTAAAAGCACTCTGACCCAATTCAGGTTTTTCAGTAGTTCCAACTATTAAAGAAATATAAAGCTGGGCATTTGCTAGGGGGATTTATCATTCTCTGATAACACAGTGATGATTTTATAGTTAAGATCCTCTTTCTAAAACAATTTCTATTTATTTATTTTCAAAGCTATCCAGCTTTTTCTGTGAAGATTCTAAAAATGACATTAACCTGATGTATTTCCATTATTTCAGTGTACTCTTTCTGTTTCCAGCACTTCTCTTTGAAAATAATTTTTTAAAAAATAATTCTTATTTGTGTTTATGCCTCCTAGTGGGGGCAAATAAAGGAAAAACAAAATACTGGAACATCCATATGTTCAATGATCAATTGTCCTTGAACTCTTATGGGAGGAAAGTTAATTTAATCTTCTGGAAATTGTAAATCTTGCTCTGGACTGCAGAGTAATGCTATATCCAGTGACATAACAGGATATAAGGGCTTATTCACCAGAAGTCTTTTAACTTCCCTGTGATGAATGCAAAATTCTCTGGGAGCGAGCAGTTTCCAAGATTTTGCAGAACTGAACCCTTAATCTTTTAGTGTGGATGCTTCTTCAGTGACCTCAGGAGTGCAGATGACCTTATGGTCATCAATTCTGCATAGCAACACTTCTAACAGGACAGGAATTTCTACTATGTTACTCTATAAAAAAACAAGTGCAAAGTAAACTCAATTTTGAGTAATTCCTAGCTAAAATAGGTAATGAAAACCCCCCCCCAAAAAGTCAGACACAAGCAAATACAACAAAAAGTTCAGGATTCTTTGATTGAAGCTGCTTGACTCGGAGATGAGTGCAGCGACAGCTGCTGCAATGTTTGCACTAAGTAACAGATTCTGCATCTACTGGCAGATAACAGAGCTGGACACATCTTGGTAATAATTTACCCCTGGAAACACTGCAACTTGTGGCCACATGAAGAACAGGCAGTCCAGAAGCTGGAATCTCTGGATCCAGGAAACACAGACGTATCCTTGGGAAGGAGGCACACCTGTCTCTTTGCATCAGCAAAGCAACCTGTTAAAGCCACATGCTAATGAAACACAGGTGCCAGGCTCTGGATGGAAACCTATGGTCTTGGAACTACCACTCTTTCTCTCATTTGAAGTGAATGGCCCAAGTTTGGAAGTGTTCAAAGCCAGGTTGGATGGACTTTGAGCAACCTGGTCTGATTAAAGATGTCCCTGGCCATGGTAGGGGGATTGGAATTTTATGGTGTCTTCCAACCCAAGCCCTTCTGTGATTCTATGATTCTCTCACACTTAGGTGATTGCACACATATTTTTCTTCAACATCACATCATTTCAATGACAATGTGAATTTCTTTGTCTCAGGGAATCCTGTGAATGGCTGCTCACTCTTTTCAGCAACAAATTCTAAAACTTTGACCCAATAATAAACAGATATTTGCTGCTTTTTTTGCATACCCGTAAAAATAAAAATCAGATTACAATTCCTTTATTTCCTTTTTGCCCCCAAATTGGTTAAAAATTAGAATGCGCCAATATAATATGTTAGCCAAATACATGCTTGCTGTGAGGGTGGTCTAACACTAGCACAAGTTCCCCAGAGATACTGAAGTGTCCATGGCCCTGGGCAAGATGGTCTATGAATCTGCTTGAGCAGTGGGTTTTACCTAGATTTTCTCATGAGTTCCCTTCCTACCTAAATGACTGTGTGATTCTGTGATTCTGCTTCTCAGAAGTGTTTTCAAGGCTAGAGATGGTACCTGGCCAGTACTAGTCAGAAAAAATTTGCTTGAAATTTCTTCCAGAGATTTCTCCTGCATCACCTGCCACAAAATAAAACAAGACTCTTATGTTTCCTGGGGCTTGGGCTCAGTTTAGGTTGCCTATACAAAAATTGAAGACAGTCAGGATTGAATTCCTACTGTCTAAATTTGCAAGTGACTTTTAGTGGCATCTCAGAGCCAGTAATATAAAAAAGGTACCCCCAGACTTCTGTACATCAGATAATTTTTGGTGCAGGCATTAGAATAAAGGTAATTACATTGATCTATTCTATATGTGGGAAGCCTACAGTCACTGTTCTTTATTTATGTGAGGGGTAGATATCTCTGGGGTAGGTATCTACTTCTGCTCGGATGAATCTCATTATGATCGTACTTGACTTCATGGTGCTCCCATAACCCCACAGACAAAATGGAATATAGCCTTAATATAGACTAGAGACTGTTCCTTGAAATTGCTGTACTCAGCATCTTAAGGAAACCATTGAATGGTCTATCAGCCCATAGAAAGCTGTTCTTTTTTCATCAATGACTGGGAAGACACAGGTAGAGAATTGCTCTGCTAAAGACAATGGTATTAAAAGACGAAAATATGGTAGCCAGATATCCCACAGAACTCTCTCAATGCCCTGACCATTCTCCCTGGAGAACACTCTGCTGTGTGTTAATCTACAATTTGCCCTCTGCTGGCCTCTGACATCTGAATCTAAGTTCAAGTATGTAAAAACATGTAATTAATAGGCTGCTTTTCATACTGTGAGAAAAGAGAGGTAGAAATAATGGAGAAATCCACTCATGAAGGAACAGAGAGCACCACATTGCCTTAATTTTTGATCATGGATAAAGCATGAATTCAATGCAAGACAAAGAGCTGAGGTGAGGGAGTTGGGCAACCAGGGACCAAGGGTGGATTCACCCTAGTCAACAACGAAGAGGCATCAATCTAAGCTTATGGGAAACAAGATGCTAAGAAGGGAAATATCTGGATAGGTTATGGAGAGGAGAATAGAATTGTGGGAATGGTTATGTTAATGTGGTAGTGCCAAATTAGGCAATGCTCTTAGTTCTTGTTAGTGGTTGGTTAGTTAACATTTGCATAGAAGGTAACATAGTGGTTCATTGGTTTACTGCCCTCTGGCAACACTGTAACAAAGGTTATCTATTGAGGTGTCTTCTGCCTTGTGCTATCTTCAGAGGTTGCTCTATACAGTGCACGGCTGCTTCTTTTGTTGTTCACATTTTTATGAAATTATTTTCAGGGCTACTCCTTCGTTCCATCTCTATTTAATTGCCACCCCAGCTGGTCCAAGATTTGTCGCATTGCCAGCAACACTGAGGGATCAATCTTATGCTCCTCCAGCAGGACGCAGGAGACAATTCACAGAGTGCTTTGGGAAGGGAGCTGGGCACAATGTGGTTGAAGTTACTCTAGAGATGTCACCATATGAGGGACAGACTGGGTATTACGGTTGAAGTGTCACCTGGACAGAAGATTATTGCAGTAGAAAGGTATGAAGTATACAGAAAACTACCCAATGGAAAATGAACTTATTAGTTTCACTGTTGATAGAACAGTTTGGTTTTTTTCTGTGTGGGAATGTTTGGAGTGGACATTCTTTGATTTTACCAGAAGTATGTTCTATTAGTGCAGAAAGTTGTTCCTGCTGTGAATTAGTTCTAAACCACTTTTAAATCACTCCCAGAGGCTCAAAATACAAGCAGTGCAATAAAATTTGCTGTGCAAGGAGAAATAGTGTGTATATTGATTTGTGTACTCACTGCCAACACCTGGTGTGATCAGTAACAGTGGACACCTCTTCAGCACTGTGCAAATGCCTTCCGCTTACTGAACATGAACAACCAGCACCACTTCAGTCCTTGACCCCAGCACAGCCTCTCTGGCCAGCTGACCTCATGGTGGAGCCTGCCTCTCAGCAGTGCACTGCTTAACAAGAAATGAGCTACAGGGACTATCGCACAAAATCTAAAACAGAGGAGACACCCACTCCTCCTTTTTAAAAGGGTGGAGTCTTCTCTGTCTCAGAAAAAATTTTCTCTACAGCTGCTCTCTTTTGTGTTTTCAGATGTGAATGACTGTGGTGAGAGAGTCTGTCTTCCTTTTTTCAGAGTAAAGAAGATATATAAAAATTATGAATAAAATGAAGATGTTTCCATCCTGTATGAAGAGAAAGGAGGATATTCTTTCCATCTGGCTCTTCAAGTCCATTATGTAAGTGTCTAAAAAGAAGTGTCTGAATAAGTTATTGTGGGGCATTGCTCATCTGACCTAAGATAGATGTCTTTCTAAGAAAAATTAAATTCACTCTGGAAGTGCCGTTTTTTTTCCTCTCTCTCCTTTTTCCCACTGGATCTAGAAAGGACTATTAAGATGTAGACATCTGTAGTCAGGTAGAGGAATCTCAACTTCTTTCGCCAAATTTTACTTGCTGCCTGTCTGCCTCACTGTCCAACTGCTGCTCACCTTCTTCATCTATTAGCAGATATTAAAAAACTAAGCACCATTTGGAAAAGGAGTAGTCATTATTCACCATGTATTTCAGCATCATTTTCGTATTTTGAGCTATTCTTTACCGTGCAGGTTCTTAATTACAATTTCCCATGCAGTTAGGTTAAAGAGTGCAGAGAAGCAATTAAACATCAAACATTATTTTTCTTTAGACTAGTATTGGAGGAATATAAATGGGAAAACCGCGAGAATTAAACACATCTACTAATTTGACATTTACAATAAAGGTGAAATATATTGTGTGACTAATTTTACTCAGAATATTGTACACTTTTAAAGTTCATTTTTTTCTGCCTAGTTTCCAGATAATGGAATTATGAATTTAACAGATGATTACGGTGTGATTATTCACATACGTGTGTCAAAAACCAGAACACAGGAATAAGATCTATTGTAAAACAGAAGTTCTGAGATAAAAGAATTTTCAAAATCGGTAACTAAATCAGTAGGCAAAGTCAAATCCAGCAATCATAAATAGTTTGAATTAATAATTCTGCCTTACTCATATTCAGTAAAATAATGTTATATTTTCAATTCTACTGCTAAGAAAATATCTTGACATAAGAGATCAAATTCTTACATTTATTTCACAATGAAAAACAGGATCTGTAGGGACACCTGAAGCAGGATGTCTCTTCTATACCAGTAGAGAAATCAATAGAATAGAAAGAAAAGCCTTTGATAGATATTATTAGAATGGCATAGGTTCTTCATGACATCATGGATTTCTCTCTCACTCCTTTACTTTAGGTAGAAAAATAACATTTTTACTGCTTTGGAACAAAGGTCTGAAGTTTCTACACTAATTTAAACAATGACAAATCAATCATGAAGTAAGTTTGGATTCTCTATAGAGCATATATAATTAATTGTGCTAAAATATAGCACAAATACTTGCAAACTGATCCAATTTTGAATTTATGCATTGCTACAAAAAGAATAATGTGGATTTTTTGCAGGTGATTAGTGAATGGAGAATATGTTATTTCTGTACTCTAAGTCCATTTTAAAGACTGTTTTGTGCAATAAGTAAGAATTAAGATTTGCTTTGCAACACTTTATGAGAATAAAATTCTAAAATAAATGTCTACAAAAGATTTATTTGAAAATTTCCCAAAAGGTGTTAGGCATGTGATTTTAATTGTCATCATCCTTGAGGACCCATGAAAGATCAACTTATTCAAACACAGAAACACAGGAACTGATATGACACATGACATAACTCCTGAATTTAGAATAAAAATGTTAGAAAATATATTTAAGAATATTATGACACTTATGTAGTGGTGTGGTATTTATGCAGTGCATTATGTAAATGTAACACAATCTTTGTCACTTTAAACAAGTCAGTTGAGAAAACATCTAAGTACTTTATACTTGTTTAGAAAATACGGTAATGTTAATATACCAGTGTAGAGCACACAGTTATATAACAAATATGTATAATTTTGACATCATTTCTGATTATGATTAATTTGCACCACAGTTTCAAATTTCCAAGACTGTGTCTTGCTTTTCTATTGTGTGACTCCCTGCAGCAAAGAACAGTTTGCCACTAACAAATCAAATTGGTTACTCTGGAATACATTTTGTCTTTGGGGTGTCTGTAATTCTATAATATTCTGTCCATATAGAGAGTGCATTCTGTCCTTTCATTTATGGAAATAAATGTTTGACCAGAGATCCACCAGTCAGGCCAGCGCTGCTACTATTAAGATGTTATTGTCATTCTCATGACAGTCTTTCTTAAAACCCCTGTTTCAGAAGTCATTAGATGGTAACTTTGATTTTCCTTTTCTCCTAATTACTTACTTGTGTAAAAAATTTGAATATGAGACCCCTGGAGGTTCAAAAACAAGTAGGCAAACAAAAGAAAATATATTTGTCATTTTCTTCTGCTTTTTACTAACTGGCTGTTTCAGCCAACTTTGTGTTTTTAATAAAAATGCGTGAGTCCAGATTTTTAAAATTAATTTTATTTCTTATCCTAGTATATGGTTTTGGGGTTGTCAAATAAGTCCTGAAATGATCAGAGTAAGAAAAATATTTATGAAAATCAGAAAATCAGAAACATATTAATATATTAAAAATATAAAGTGTGTTTCTATATGCAGTTATAAGAAAGAAGAATTCTACAATAGAGGGAGTAAAACATTGGACCAGTTTATCCAGAGACGTGGTGGATGCCCCATTGCTGGAAACATTCAAGGCCAGGTTGGATGTGGCTCTGAGAAAACTGATCTAGCTGAATGTCCCTGCTCATTGCAGGGGGTGGGGAAAAGGTGATCTTTAAAGGATCCATCCAACCCAAACCGTTCTATGTTTCTCTAACAGTGTGGCAAAGCAAACTCTAGAATACAAATACAGATTTTTCCCTTCTTGACTTTCAAAATTGTTTTTGCTGAAAACATTTACTTTTTTTTCCCCCAACAATTTTAAAATTTGGAGCTAAATTGAGATTTAAAAAATTGAGATAAAATTGGTGTCTTCTGTCCTATAGTTTTCCTAAGTTCTCTGAAGGCTGGTTTCATGACAGAGCTGTGTTTTCCTCTCTGGAGACATCTCACAGATTTCCTTGTACTTTTTCTCATCTGTCAAAGGGTTATGTACACCTGTAATGTCCAGGAAACTTACTGATGCGCAGTGATTTTCAGTAATGTGATGAAATTATATACTGTAGATTCCAACAGACCTGTGCAGAATAGAGTGATCCTTAACAGCCAAAAAAGAGTAAATCGAATATAAAATATATAAATTCTTCCCTTTATTCCCTTAATTGCTGCTCTCTGATGGGCAAATTTACTTAAGACTTTCATATCTGCAATTTTTATCACAATTGAGTGATATTTTTAATGACATTTTACCCCTTCTTGGAAAAGATATACTCTCAAACTCCCACTAGCCACATTTCCATTAGGATTATAAGATAACTTAGAAGTTAAAAATTAAAAATTAAAAATTTCTTAAAAGTAAATTAATAAGCTAGCTGCTGCCAAAAACTTCATTAGTCACAAACAGCCGGAGTTATGCAGAATTCAATGGCAGGCAGGATAAAATGAAGCTGAGAGTGTTATTGATCCTTTACCAACAGGTATGTACAGTGTCAATACAGCTATCAGAACATACCAAACAATAGAGGAGATCCAGGGAAATTTACCAGGAAATGGAAGATAAATTCAGTGAACAGGGCACTGTGACATCTATGGCTTCACAAAAGTTGGAATAAAACAATAACCTGACACTTATCTAGTGAAGATGGATATAATAGGCTGCAAACTGTGCAACAAGCAGAGGTTTATAAATAGGTACGTTTTACTGCATTTTGCTGATATCTAGGGTTCCCTCTGCAGCAAAATTTTGAAGCCAATTTAATAAGTAAATGTGACTTTGTCTTGTAAAACTCTTAAATCTCTTTTTGGTAACTTGAACATCATGAAGTCATGAGCAGTACAAACCTTATCCCAGGATTACCTTGATTAAGGCACAAAACATTAAAAGCAAATTACTGTGAAAGTATCAAACAATTTGCCCTTAATGTTTCAGTCATATCTGTAAAAAATATGACTTAAATCTAGTTTTATTAATAATACATATTTTAATTAAACGGCTAGAGGTGCATCTAGCAGGAAAAATTGAATCTTCACTGGATTTCACATACTTGTATGATTCATGGGCAGTAAATATGCAAAGCTTTATGCCCATAAGGCAATCACACTGCAGAGCTGATATGCATGTTTTTGTCTGAAAGAATGAAGTCTAGTAAGCCTTAGAAATAAAAATAATAGCAATAAAAATAATAACAATAAATGCTCTAAAATTAATCTATTTTTGTAGATTTAATGCATTTCTAGATACAATCCTCATTTTTTGCCAGCTGCATGGTGTTGAAAACATATTTATTGTTGCTTTCATTAATCTCATTACACAGATTTTGCCTGCATGGGTATGTATATATGCACACACACTATCACAGCTTCAGCAATAAAAACATAGGATAAAAATTATCATGCTAGAGCAGCATAGCATGAAAGGCTTTCATTGCAAACTGGGGATTGAACAGTTCTGCAGTCTGCTGATCTACTAACAAAGCCTCTCCTCATTTACATCAAGATTGTTTTTAAAGGTCTGACTGCATGCCTAGTTTGCTTTATCTTTTGTTCACTTCATCAAACATTCACCTCGGTTTTATTTAATGACAACTACGGCATGCACACCCCCAACATCTCTCACCTGGTGGTGCCAAAACACAAAAGCAAACATGAAGTAATTACAGTCTACACTGCTTCTCTGTGGTAACTCTGTGGTGCCAGATTGCCACCTCTTATTGAGTGGAGCACAGCAATTTCTCATAACACCCTGCAATGGCATGGCATGCACATTAAGGGTACTGAACTTGGCCGAAAGTACTAAGAGGGTGAAACTGTGCTTAAAAGCCTGCTTTTCAAATTTCAAACACTTGTCTAAAGACAGAACTACCACTGTAATCAGATTTTCCATCACTGTGGTGATCAAATGTCAATGAATGCCCTCTCACAATGTTCTTAGAAGAATATGAAGACCCCCAGTCATGCTCCCAGTTAAAGAGACAGAGGACTGATGAACAAAAAGAAATTAGGTCCAAATTTCTCCTGATTTAGAAGGACCACTTTGAGATGCACAAGTAATGGATTTAAGGTTTGGGTTGTTGGGGTTTTTTTGTTTTTTTTTTTCCCTGGGATTGGTATTTTGGTGTTGGATAAGTCTAAAGCACTGCTCCTATTGTCACAGAAGTAATTGGGAGTTTCCAGTCTCTCTGCAACCTGTTGCATAGTGGCTAACACATCAATTTAAAAAAATAAATAATTTCAAACTCCATCTGAAATCTCTTGTTTAGCTACCTCTTACAAAAAGTTTGATCATCAGAGGGATAGGTGAGGCTTTTTCTTCTGAACAGAGATTCCTCCTCGAAGTCTGTTTTCCTAGACAGTATTTTGTTTGCTAACAGTTTTCTTGAATCCTGCTCAGCATCTGAAAAATAATGATGAAGGGGCCAAATCAAACCTATTGGCTTTTACACCAGTTGATATTTGCACCACTGAACTGGGCCACTCTGCTCGACATGCAAAGTTTAAAGTAGAATATGAGAAAGGTTGTTGAAAAAGGGGGAGGACTAAAGTAGTCAAGAACTACTGAAGAGAGGGATGCATCAGGTCTGAAAAATTTATGCCTAATTCTAAGGTGAAGAGAGAGATCTATTTCTATCTCTTATTCATAATCCTCAGCTCTCAATTTGGCTGAGGCATGAAATCAGTCATTTTTGGAAGTAAACTGAGGTGAAATGCTACTATCCTATTCAGTATTTCAGGGAAAGTCAAGTCCATATTCTTCCTCCGGTCAGAAGAAGCAGTTTTAGTCCAAATACCTTCTCCTTTCTAAGGGAGCATGCTGTGCACTGTTATGGTATATTTTCAGATATTTTCTCACAATTTCACCTCTTCAAATTGTTCTACCTCATGTTATTTGTATAAATATATATGTATATGGGCTAGGAGGTAAATCACAGATCCTGATGTTGACTGTTTGAACCAGTAATGAAATTACAAAAATAAAAACATGAACCTCCTGCATGAAGGCTGCTTTTCAAAACAGTATCTGGAAAATAATGGATGAACTGGACATGCGGCCAGAACCAACTAAAAAATGGCTCTTCAGCCAGTATCCTTGGCACTTCGGGCCTCTTCATCATTTTTTACTTTCACATATGTGCATCTCAGGGCTTTTTCTTGAGATACAGTGAAGCCTTAGAGCCTGTGAATCCTCTAAAATATGTTCATTGTCATTTGAAGGGGGAGTGTTGCCTAACTCTACT
>PYHW01010678.1:4423499-4448426 GCA_013186435.1 Turdus rufiventris
TCCGCGATTGTGTTACTAAGTGACGACTTTGTGATAGTTCGCCGCGCACGAAACTGCGGCTAATATTCGGGTGCGGCTTATTTATTAATGAAAACATCAACGTTGCCGACACACTGGCAATGCGGCTTATACTCCGTGCAGCTTATATTCGTGAAACTACTGTATTTTGCAAAGAAACTGAAAAAGAAGCTCAAAAAGTAAGGAAAAATATACAGCAGTATTAAAGTTCATTGGAAAGCTTTTGACCTTATACTATTCTTCAGGTGCTTATTCCTGAAATAGAATTTAGTTATTCATTTGGTATAAATATAAGTAAGCAATAGTAATAATTACATTATATATAATTATATTAATAGAAGAATAGAACTATTTACTAATAGTATAGTTAAAATCATAATAAAAATCGTAATTATCACCATCATCTACTAATGCGGTGAAATGGAAGTTAAAGTTACTTCTTTTTATAGTCTAGGCAACCTGCTCTCTGTGTACTGGTTGAGGAATGCAAAAGTATCATTCACATCCTTTTAAAGTGATGAGTCAAAACACAGCAAAAAAGTTTTGCAGAGGGAGTATGTACTTCTCCTGTTACCCAACAGTTTGACTGAGAGATCCAAAAGAGAAAGAATGAACCTGTCAGACTAATTCTGGGGGTGCCTGTGAGGAAGGCTGTGTGCCTCAGCTCCTCCCTGGTAAATGTCTAATTAGCCATCAGAACAGAACTGCCTCTGCAGGAAAGACTCTTTTCCCCCATCACAGTATTTTACAACTTGGTTAATGAGGCCAGGTCACCAGGAACCCATTGGGAATCTCATCTCCTGCTGGCAGTACTATTCCTGTCCAAGAAGCAATTGAGAGTGAAGATCATCCTTAAAATTACCCAGCCCCTTTATTTACAGATGCATGGACTATTTTAGTCTGAGGAAAACTACACAGCAGAGGGCTTCCTCTGGCCACAAAAACAAAAAAAGAGTATATGTAAACTTGACACAGTACAGACCCAAAAATATACTTTAAATTCCTCATTTTTTTCTGTCAAGCTCAAGGAACAAAGTTTCATAAAACTCTAACGCCATTGCAACTGCTCCAGATACTGTGCTTTCCTGCAGCCTTTTGCCCGATGCCACGCCTTTGAACACTTTGATTCATACCAGGAAAGAGGCATTCATAAAATAAAGCTGAAAATGCAGAAATATCTTACTTTCCTTGGGCCAGAGGGAAAAGACATGGAACAGATGAGGAGATTTGGCTCTGTAGTCAAGGACATGGGGATGAATAGTCTCCTCCTGCAGAGGACACAGCACTGGACAGTTGTGAATATGTTTTCACAGCAGAATTAACTCCTGTCTTCCTTACTCTTGGTGCCCATTCACAATTAACCCATGCAGTTTGGCTATCAAATTGCAGCTGATCTACCATAATTCTGGACTAGCTTAGGTGGGCTTTGAAATGAAGCTACAGCCAGGGGGGTCTTCTCTTTGGATTCAGACTTCAGAGAGGGAGCAAATCTCACTGTCCAGAAAATCCCCTTGTGTTCCAAGTCAGTTGAAGCTTTGTACATTAACATTGTAGATTAACATTGTACGACACTTCACTGGAGGTGAATCTTTACTTTTCTTATTTTACACAAGAGCCACAAGACTAGTCTGTGTGGACCAAGGAAGACACCCTACCCTGTGTATATGGTATGTCTTTGAACACCTATATTTAGGCAACTAAATCCCATTTTGATAGTCATAAATTCCTGTCATGATCAGAACTTAATTTGTATTGTGCATATAGACATTCTGTGATCTGTTGCAAAGAAAGATGGCAAGCACTGCAGGAAAAAAAAAATAGTACTATTACTTGCAACACTGTCCGAAGATGCAGAATGGAAGTTCTAATAAACCTCAAACCTCATCATTATTCAAATCCAGAAAAATATTAGAGAGAAAGAGGAAAAAACCCAAAAACATAACTACCAAGCCATTCCTTCAAAACATTAATTTGCACTGAGAAACTAATTATCAGCATCCATCCCGGATGTTTTGTCTTCATCTTGGGTTTTATTTACTGTTTAATGAAGTTGGTTTTTTCTTTCAGGAGGCAAATGATGAGGTGCAGCAAATGACACCAGAAAATTAAAAAATAATCCCTTCAAGATATACAAGGAGACAGAGAATCCATTCCACATGATCAGAAAGAACAAAGTGATAATAATAGCAGGTTTGATGGAGGTTATGTCTCACAGCTCTTTAGGTCAGATAATAATGTGCTATGTCATTAAGCTGCAGTATCACTTTCCTGACTATTGTAATTGATGGTTCATGATATGGATATACTATAAAGAAAATAGCATGTTTTGAAATCCCCATCTATAAAATTGAGATGTGTTTTCTGTAAGCTCTGCATTTCTCTTTGCTCTTCCTTAGGCTATTTCTTTGCTTTTCTGAGTCATGAATAATAAACACAAGCACCTTTATTTGACAGTTCAAAGTAATATAGCAAATTACACACATGTGCATGCATATACATCAACACTTACATACACAGTAGCATGCACATAGATGTTATTCCTTAAAAATAACATACAACATATTTATATATGTGCTCACACACATCATGTATGTATTCAAAGACAGCAAGAGTGAAAGAAAGTGAGGAGAATTGTTAATTTTGTTTTGGAAAACTTGTCTACTGTGCTGATAAACTTTGCCAGTACAACTAAATAAAAGAGGCCTCAGGAACAGAGGGATGTAGCACTTTGTTCTAGCTGACCACACAGCTTAGGTGTCACCTCCCAGCAATTGTCTAGTTTAACTGTCTGCCTTCCAGCAACATTTTCAACTACTCAAAGTACTTCTCTTCAACCAGAGTGGGAAACAGTTTATCTAGCAATCAAGACATAAACAAAATATTCTGGTTTATGGTCCAAGGGGCAGCATGTAAAGCCAAAGAAAAACACAGGTCGGTGTAATGTGGACATCGCCAGTCTGCTCTAGAGGGGGTGCTATCAGTGGACCCTGTGAGTGACATTCAGTTCTAACATCTATCTCTCAGCATTATGAGTGATGTCCAGCTCATGCCACTTGGCTTTAGGGTTGGAGAGAAGTCTTTTTTTGTGGTTGTTTTTGGGATTTTTTTTAGCAGCATAGACAAATCACAGAAGGATATTTAGGCAACTTTTTACTGAATGTGCACCAAAAGAACTCAGTTAATGGCTCTGCACTAGCAGTGTACTAGTAAAAATGCAGTAAATCTGACACATTCAGATGTTGCTATTCATAAATTACTTGCATATGTGTAAGAACCATTTTTGCTAGCTTCAATCCCCCTGAGCTGACAGGCATCCCAATAGTATGTCTGCCATAAGTGCAGGAAGAAGTGTGTGCCATCCATTTTCCCACAAGGCCACAGAATTTCAACCTGGGTGGACCAACCAGCTTTAACAGTGGCTACATATTTTTAGATCCTTTTCATGTCTTGCTTCTGGATACATATTTTGCAATGGTTTTATCTATGACCCACATAATTACTATACTGCTTGACCTCAGAGACTACAGAGCTTCTAGTGTGGATTTCAGTAGCATATGACTTAGTTTGGTACCTTAGGCCAAGTCTGCATTAAGGTTTCTTTGGCAGTACACAGTGCCTGGATCCTTACCTGGGAATATTATTTATACCAATGAAATCAGCTTAACAGCATTTTTAGTCTTTGCATTAAGAAAGTGAGCTACATCAAACTGGAATACTACTACCCTAGATGTTTTTGCCAGCAGAACTGTGCCAGTCTCAGTGCACAATACCCCAAGGCTGCATCATTCATTGTTTCTGGAAAGGTATTCCTCCACTTCTAAAGAGTAATGAATTTTTCTTTGTCATTCCTTGGCTTACCACTAAAAGATTACTGTGAGTGTATTAAAATGAGAAAGTTAAAAAGAAAAACTTTTTTTTCATATAACATTGTAACTTACACCTATGGACTAACTTGATCAACATTATCTGAATTATTTTCTTTGGTATTTTAAAGGCATTTCTCAATTCACAGGATCTCAAGCTAGGATTCTTACCTACATGGAGAAGTTGGGACTTTTGCATCTTTATGAAGTGTTACTAAACCTCCAAAAGGCCAACAACTCTTGCGTATATTTATGTATATCTTCAATAAAAATGCTAATTTTTAAGAGTGACTGATCTAGATAAAAATTTTAGACCATCATGTATTGCAGGTATATGTGTGTTTATGTATATATTAAGTATTATTTACCCTATTAAATATTTCCAACAGTATTTATAAGCCAATTATTAGACATTTAAAAGTAAAAGTGTAACTTTTAAAACTATTCACTTTAATAATTAGGGTTACTGTAAGAGGCTACAGTAATTGTACAGAACTGTTGCATTTCAAAGAGAAGAAATTATAAGTGACAGTAACCCTTTATCAATTCATTCCAAGTCAGTTAATTAAACCTGGAATTATTTAAATAAGGTGACAGTCAAAGGAAAAGGTCAATGTTCCCAACATTTCAATAGGTCTTCCTCATCTCTGGAGTTTAATTAACTCCAATGGTCAAAAGTATGCTAAAACTCATAATTCCTTTTCTGTTTTTTAAATGCGAAATCCACTTTTCCTTAGGTCTACACAGTGGCTTTTTGAACCACCAGCAAAAGGAAATTCTGTCCTCCCTCACTAAACCTGAAGATTTACACACCTGGAATCCAAAGGAGCTGAAGCGGTGCCTCACTAGCCCATGGCTAACATCCACTGCTGCTGCAGTCCCCATGGCAGTGGGTCTGCTTGCCTTTAGGTCAGGAGAACATCTGCACATCGCTTCAGTCTGAGGCTAGGGGAGCTGCTGGCCTCTCCACTGACCTGCTCTCACTCCATCCTGGGGTCATGAAGACCAAACTTCCTTGAACACAGCTGCTAGAGACAGATTCATGCCACTGACTATTTCCCTTTCTCTCTCTCACCTGCCCACACTCCATTTCATCAGGTCTGCTCAAGAATTCAATCTCTCCATGTGTGAAACTGTGCTGGGAGTCACATGTTGAAACATACATGAAGAGCTTGATTCAGGTGCAAAAAGATAACCTGGGTCCAGAGAGTGTTGGAGGACACACTAAAAGAAAAAGCCTACAGAGAAAAACTTTTGGAGGCTGCTAACCAATATAAATTGAAAGTTATGAAGTGAGGTTTGCTGTTTCTTTCCACTTCAAAAATTGAAAGAATAAAATTGTGCTAAAGAGAAACAAGACTCTAAGATTAATAGCCTTCTCACAAGAGCAACCTGGAAGACCCTGGATCTTTGATTAGTCCCTTTCAAAGGAGGAATGGCAGAGATGCCTCCATTGTAAGTGCTTATATGTAACAAACCAGTGAAAATAGATAGAATGAAAATGCTTCTCCATGCACCAGCTACTTCACAGCAACTTTTGGTACTTGTACCTTCTCTCCACAGTAAGCACAGTAATCTTAGTGAGCTAAAGGTATAGCACCTTATCCATGACAAAATGTACATAATCTGTGCACCATGGAAAAGGGGAGGTGTCATAAATGCATTTGTAACACTGTGATAATTTGCTTTTCTGTTCATACCCTCAGAATTGCAACAAGGTCAAGGCAAAAACATTAAATGAAAAAACAAATAAACAAACAAGCAAAACAACAACAAAAAATTCCCACCCCGAATTCTTCTATCTACTGCTGCTTCCTCTGAGGAAGATTGGAATTGGAGAGTTCAGGTGCTACACCAAGGCTGTGCAGAAGGACGTGATGAGCAATTAGTATTCAAGGCACCATAACTCTCATTATTGCTGTGATTTTCAGAGAATAATGAATTTTATGCCAACAGAATATTTTTTCCTAATATTCAGATCATGTACAATTGATCTTAATCATTTAATATAGACTTGAAAGACGCTGCAAAATATTTTACAAAAATCCCAAGAAATCTGACTCCTTACACTACTGTATCTTTTAATTTTTATATTTTTTTTGTGAATTGCAACATAAAGTTGTACAATCACGGTGACCAAATAATGCCAGTGTGACTTTCCTAACTGAAAAGTAAATTTGTAAGTAAGGTCTTATTTAACTATATCTCTGTAGTTTTACATTAAATCCTTGTTCTTGTTGCACTCTGAAATCCAACAGTATCACGAGAGTTAACTCTCACAGGGAGCAGTCTATCTTCTGGTTTAAGGAAAATACCTTTTGTATTGAGAAAATTTTTGTGTGATGGAAGCTGATTCCATTCTATAAAGTGTTTAGTTGTTTGAAAAAATGACCTGAGCACTTCTCTTTTTTGTGGTAACTTATACCTTATATTTTCTTTTCAATTTTTATGATTTTCTATTGTTTTCTTCTGGAAACATTCTCTCACTCTTTTATTACTCTTTTTTTAGTTTGTCTCCAGACAACTTTGTTTTTCTTTGTGCTTTTTGCCTCTTTATGTCTTAGCAAACTGTGAGGAGTTTCATTAGTAAGCCAAACCTTATGCTTCACGGCAGTTTGCAATAAAAATTGCAGATGCAGTTTTCCATAGTCTCTCAGAAAAAATGTAGCCACATCTATGAAGCTATAAAGCACTACCTGTCAGAGAGTAATTTAAATGAAAAAATGGAGGGCAAGAATTAGGCTGATGAAAATAAACCACTTTTGGTTTCTGGAAACACAAAAGAAACTACTCAGTTGCTTATTCATTGTCGTTTGTATATTGTGAGACTTACAACATTTTACCACAACCTAAGGGCAAACAAAACAAGTTGGCTGATTCTTTTCCATCACGGAGTAAGAGCAAAAAAACTTGTTTATTGTTTCTAGTAACAGTGCTAAAATTCAGTGCGTCCTTTTTTGTTCCTTCTTATCACGAATGTCATTTCAAAAACCAAATTGCCTCAGAGGATATATGAAGAAAATTTCAGTTTATTATCTCTTACCTTGTCTCATCTGAAAAATCTTGAAAATCTTGGAAATTACTAAACATCTGATCCAGAATTATGATCACGGTGATCCTCTGGACACACACACTGGTAAGACACTGTGCCATCATGGTGAAAAACGCAACATAAATGATTGCATGAAAACCATGAACAGCTGCAAGATTTAAGAGACTGGATACACTTTCAGGTTATTTGGGAATCAAATAGTATTCAAGTTTCCCACACTACAGGATCAGCAGAAATGAAATATTAGAAGCACAGTCTTATAAACTGTATCTTCTAGAAAAATCCTAATCACAATACATTTCTATACAGAGCATGTAAGCTCATGCTCTAATGTGACACGTTTACTTGTAGAAATGTCATAATATCAGAGCCTCTTCAGACACATTTAAAGCACAGATACAAAAGGACTAAAGGGGATAAGGTAAGTAATGTCCTTGTAGAGTGACCATATGTGCCCACAGAAAAGGCACAGCTGAATGAAGAGCTTTGAGCAAACAGACTTTATCTCAGTTGGTAACTTTATCTTCTCAGCTACTGCGAGCTAATTCATCTGTCCCCAACGCCCCAAAGAGAGCTGAAACAGGAGAACTAAAAACTTTATTCTTTTTCCTACTTCTTGAAAGACCAGAGCCTTTGACTTCACATTGATCTAGTTATGCTACAGAAAGAATAAAGTTAAAAGTCACGACTTTACCCCAGCTTTTCTCCACTCACAGGAGGGCCAAGAGCCCAGATGGGCATCACATAGCCTTGGCAAAGACATTTATTGATGTGTGTAAGAGCTGAATTGGGCAACACATTTGAGTTTGGATCCAAGCTCGAAAATTAAATTCTTAGCCTCATTGCCTGCTCCCTGCAAAACAACTTTCTGTTGTATTTTCTAGTAAATGAAGATTGCGCTGCAAAAATACAGATATGAGAAAAGACAGCATGGGAGAAATATAACATTTACTGGCTACCAGCTACTTTCCTTCAAATACAAAAGCCTCATAAAATAAAAGAGAGCTTCTCCTGCTAGGTTTTGTATGAGCTGGCATGTCCTTGTCTTACTGTGTATTTTATCTCATAGGAGACAAATGTTTAGATCTCTGCTAAAGTAAAAAGGCTGGATAGAGCTGAGCTCTGGGTCACTTTGATGTGCATTATTCTAGTTTAATACATTTATATTTGCAAGTAACAGAAAAACTAGTTGCAACAATAATATGTGCACAATCATTTGATCATTTCCTTCATCTTACTCCTCTTTCCACCATTTATATGAGGGGGGTTCAAAACTACTAAACCAGAATCAATTGTTACAAGAAAAAAATATTAGATTTACTTTAGATTTAAATTTCTTCAAATCATTTATTACACTGAAAATGCAAGGTCTAACATTTCATAAAGGTTAAAAGGCAAACAGATTAAATCTTCAAATTATATTACATTTCTTGTATTTTTTCACTTATATAAAATTACTGCTAAACTAGATCCTCTTGAGACTCTTACAAGAGTTGTCTCTGAGTACTTCTACTGAAATCGATATAAAAATATTTAGTATTGTGTAAATCCTGTGATAGGAGCATGCATCTTTGTTAGATCTTGCCAATATGAAAGAGATTTACAAAAATCCAATGTGTTTGGTGTAGTACATTCCTTACACTATTATGAAGACTATTAAATTACTTGCAGATCACAAAATTAATCTATCGATCAAACAAAATGATATCATTTTTAACAAATATTTATGATTGCAGATGGATTTCTAAGGATACATTTAAAAGTATAATTACTTAGAAAGATGTGCATTTGTTTGTATGTCTTTATGTTTATATTTATATGTATATAAATATATTTAAAAACTGAAACTAAATTGCTTCCTTCCCCTCAAAAAAAGCACTCTTTTTAGATATTTCAGAAATGGTTGCTTTAACACATTTCCAATGCATTTTCATTAATATTTTATTCCACCATCTTATGAACCCACTTCAAGTCACAAACAATAACAAGCACAGTTAGAATGCCTACAAATGTAGCCTCTTTTCAGTGACTTCCAAATACATGGGGATTTAGTTCAATAAGGCAGTGCACCTGAATGACAAAGGAACTCAAGTGAACCAAAGTGAAAAGCACAACAGCTGTAGGCTCCTGAGCAGACATGTGCCTATGCATTCTGGCACTGGGCTGTACTCGACCAAAAGCAACACTTTGCATTCAACTTTTCTTTCACAAAAGTAGGACGCTGAACTTTCCTTGATTGCATATTTTATTTGAGATTTAACAAGCGTTAGTTCTAACTGGCCTGACCGTCTCTCTGACTCATTTTCTCTCCTTACTATTTTATGGTGCATGCCTTTTCATCTCTTGCATCTTTTTCTCTTACCAGTGCTACTCCCCAGCTAATTTGGGCTCCACATATGAGCCTAGTTCAAGTTCTTATTCAGGAATGTCAGGTATCTTTGGGCTCTAACAGAATATCTTATTATTTTTCAGAGACAATTTTTACTACAACACACTATGTATTTAATTTTGGCCAATAAATTATAATTGGTGAAAATACCTTGACTTGCAGTGCAAGAAAATTTAGTTCTCTTGCAAACAAGTAGTCTTTTCATTTTAGTCTATAGTTTTAGTCAAAGTTACAGGTCCTTATTCGGTCTAAGACATTCATAAAATAGAAACATGGTAACATTTGAGCTATTTTGACTGAGTTTTCCCTTTTCAAATCTGCCACAGCATAAACAAACTGTAAGGGAAGGTATAGTCCAAAGTATATCTGTATAAGCATGCTAAGGTGCATTCACAAGTATATATATATATACGCACACACCAAAAAAGGGTATTTTCCTTTCTTTTACAATGTTTACATTTAATTTTACACAGATAGTCATGAATCCTTGTTCACTGGTGTGTCTCTGGACACATTGCCTAGAATGAGGTTCAGAGCAGCAAAGCTCATGATTACTGGCATACCAAGGGAGGCCAATTAGACACCAGAGAAAAAGAGAGTTTCAAAATCAGTGTCTGTGATAACATATTGCACATTCAGTGACAGATTGCTGATTTTGAAACTGACAGGTCCTTTCTTTTAAGATCCCAAAGTTTGAGCAGTCATCCTGAATGGGATGACCAGAGTCCTTCTATTTCTGAGGTTTTTAGTCCCATAAATCTCTTCCAGAAATATGCTCTAGTCACAAGCCTAGAGTGGAGAAGGAGAGAAACTGAAGTACATTTGTTGTTCAGAATGTAATATTCATGGACCCAGAATGGAAGAGAACAAGAAATTATGACGCAATATTTTTTGATTAAGGCATCAATTGTTTAAGACTCTGTGGAGTTCAAATCTAAAGGAGAATGAACATGCTTCATCACCAAGAAACTGGGAAACTCCAATGCTTTTTATCTATAATATTCTACAACAATTTGACAAGTGGACATCAATAAAATTAGACTGTTGACAATTGCTTTATTTCTGGTTTAGGCCGGTTCCAAGGTACTCTGCATGAGGCACTTCACTTTCAAAGACAGGGAAGATCAAGAATCATTATTCTTATCTAGAAATACAACTTGCAATATAATGTTGAAGATGGCATGGTAGAGTGGTGCTGAAAAGCTCTAGACTTATCCTCAGACAAGGAATTCATTAGAGGGTATGTGTTAATTTCTTCAAGAGCCACCTATTTCCCTTTAATCAAAGGTTTAGCAAATGCAGTCTAGTATTTAGAAATAAAGATGGGAATGGTAGATGTGTGATACACTGCTTTATGGCCAAGGTGATTAACTTTGTTTTCCACATCCTAGCAGATGCGGTCTGGAGGAGTCTGGGGGTCTAACCTGGAGCCAGCAGTTTTCAATGAGTAGAAGCTGTACTCAACCTATAGCCTAAAACAAGGAAAAAGGAAACTCCCATCAGTCTTTCTGTGCATTTCAAAGTTAGAACACATTTCTTTCTTGATTTGTGTAAGATGAGACAGGGCAGTGTGAGAGACTTTGGGAGGGGATCTTATCAGAAATGCTCTTGCAGTCTGTAGAACTGTAACAATAAAAACCAGGAACTTTATGAATTGAAAATATTTTTGAAGGTAGGAGGGATTTGCATTCATGCTGACAGCTTCTGTATCAAGTTTAGCCCAGTGGGAATTGAAACCGCTGAGATATTAAACCTTGAAAAGAGGGATTTATAATGGAAAGGCTGACAGAACTTTAATTATAGCCAGTAGCACTTTAAGCATACTTAAATGTATTATGTTTTTATAAGGACATTATAAAAACCAAAGGGATAGAGGTCACAGATTAGATTGTGCTGGAGTAACCACTGGAACATCTAAGCCTTTAGGCCACTTTTGGCTCATGTTGACTGACTGAGAGATAAAAAGTCAAGTACCTAAGAATTCAGGCAATATTCGACAACAAGATCCCTTGTTTTTAAATTATTTCACTGATATTCTTTTTTTTTTTCTTCCTCAGGAATGTATAATTGGTAGTCTTTTGCCTTATACAAATAGATGAAAAAATGAAAATAAGAATAAAGAATCCTTCCCATATTCAGACAGTTTTATGCCCAACCTACCCAGTACATTATAATCCTAGCAGGAATATACAATGTCACTAAGAATTAGCTACACTGTACATTTGTGATTTGTCGTTCTCTAGGCTCACATATTTTGGGGTGCTCAGTGTTAAATACCATAACATATTAAAGAACAAACTGCCTATAAACATCTGATATTTAAAGAAAAAATCTAACACTAGACAAAGGAGTGAGACTGACACCCTGGTAAATGAACTTAATCGGTTTTGCAAGGAGCAGCACTGCACCAAACATCTCAGTCATGGCACTGCACTTAGGACACAGACTTAAAATCTGAAGCCAGCAAATTCTTTCCTGAAGAGTTCACAGTGATCAAAGTCTCATTAGAAATGATTAATTTCAAATCTCAAATGACTGAGTTACCTTCTGGTCATGAAGGAACAAAAGGACTGTAAAAATTAGTTTGCATTAATCAGTATATGTCAACAAATCCATGTTCCCCAAGTAAGCACCAACAAGGAGTGTCATAAATAAACATTTATACTATGTGTTACATTAAAAGGATAAAACAACACAAGTTAAAACAATAAAAGGGATGATTGTTTATAGGTTCAGCTCTTCACTTTAGCAAAGAGTATCACAGGACAGGTGTTGACTGGGATCAGGTAGCTTTTAAGAAATCAGTTCATGGGAAACTGCTGTGAGACAGAAGAAGAATCTGTTTAGGCTTCACTCTGGGCTTTTTGAAGTCCAAGGTTAAAAAATGGTTATCAATACCAAGATTTATCACATCCAGTACAGGACAAGAAGACTCACTATAAAACACAGGTCAACTCTTTCACAGTCTTGGCTTCTATTTCCAGGCAGGACCAAACCAAGATTGACTGACTTCCCAGCTGCCTCATTTGTAAAACAAAGGGAAGACAATGGAGTAGTTCTTAAAAAGGCTTAGTTATAAAAGTAGTGCAGTTAGTAAAAAGCATTTTTTAAAAGAGAGGGTGTTCAGGCTGTTTGATACTCTAATCTCTGGTTATAAATATCTTCAATACATAAAAATGCATATTAGAGAGAATATGCTCAGTTTTTTCAGTGTCTATAACATCTCTTTCTTGAGACACTTCCCAGATAAATCTAACAGGAGAACATAAGCTCAGCTTTGTGAAGTATTTCTAGAATTAAATGTTTAAAAAATGTATACAAAATGAAATCTAGATCTGTTCACAAACATTTGTGAAAGCACATGAGACAAAAAGTCCTCTGTAATCCAAAGATCTTAAGTCAAAACATGCAAAATCACCATGTAAGTCTTTGCTTTGACAAATGGAGAGTAAGGATCTTCTGTGATCTAAATAAACAATTTACCACTGTCATGTGTAATGACTGAGAGTAGTGAGTTATAGCTCATATCATTAATATTTGCTAGCCTACAAGTGCTAAGATACTGTATAGTCTCAACCTCCACCTTGGTACCTTTCCAGCCAAAGTCATGTCACAATCACTGTTCATAACAGTTTTAATTTCAGAAAAATACCCACATAAAAATCAGTGCTTATAATTAAAAAATATTCCATGCTAAACAGTCTTAATGTCTCAGATTCAAAAAGCAGGAATGCTAATTTACAACACCAAGGTATTCATCATTTCAGCTTGTACTTAGGTTGCTTTTAACTATTTAGAGATACCAAATAGATAACATAAAAAGCATAAAGTCAGGAGAAAAAGGATGTAATCAACAATGCATCAAGGACCAATTCTTATTTCTTTATTCATGTGTTTATCCATTATTATTATTACCTTGGGATGGTTAAAAGACAGTAATTTTTCAACTCTCCTTGTTGCCTGTCAAATTTGAGGTTTTTGCAATTTGTTTACTGTTAGAAGCACAGAGAATAAAAAATGGATCTTTGATTTCGGCTGCAACAAGTACCAACTACCATTTCCAACACTACCTAACCTTTCTCTTTCACTGAGCATTGCAGATCATTCCTGCTGTCTCGAGACCATACCAGAAAAACTCCTGCATAGATGTACTGCATTTTGTAAAAAGTGTGAGCTGAAGCATGAATGATTTTATGCAGGGCTGTGTTGCAAGGATAGGAGAAACGCAAGCATGCATGTTTGTGAAAGACTGAAGGATGGAAGAGGAGTGTAGCCATGGACCAGCTCTACCAGTGGAACCAGAGATCAATAGATACATACCACATACAAAAAGCTCCAAAGGAAATATGTAGATGTTTAATTCCAGGTGTACATAAAGGAATCACACAGTTTAACATTCACAGACAGGTGAAGCTGTCCCTGTCCCTTAGGGTAGCAGCCAGTCACTGACCATATCTGTAGAAGCATGACAGTGAAAGATTCACTGCGTGCTCCTGCTGCACAGCTACAGTTCATATTCTCCAACCAAACATCATCTGGAAACAGTACTGTTTTAAATAGTAAAAATAGTGTTTCTCTTACTTTTTTTTTTTCTCTTAAAAATATTCATTAACTCATTTTGCAGATATCTAATAACTGTGGCCCACTGTTGTGCTGATGTAGGTACAGGAAAAGCAGTAAGCATAATGTATGGACCATGCAGAGTGATTTATTGAACTGGTTGTTTGGTGAAAAACTATGCAAGGGGCTAATCTGATTTATGGTTCTAATTTTGTTTGGTCACAGTACTACTTGCTTTTTTTGTAGTATGAAAAGATTACTATGAACGATAAACTTCAAAGAATCATTACCTCTGGCACTTGTAAGTGTGCTCAAATTGGGTACTTAATTACAAAATCTCAAAAGCATGTTTTTTACAACTTTTACCTTATTAGGCAAGAGTTAGAATATGTGCCTCATAGAAATGAACATAATATTCTAAGGCAGCAAAATCAAAATCAAATTTTCTTTAAAAATAATTAGAATTATTTGTTAAGCACTTTTTAACCTTGCAAAATGTGATGATTCTAGCATATAAACAAATGTGTGTTCTGCCCACAACAGATAAAACTCATTGGGAGCTCAATTAAGTAAGATAAATATTATTTTATTTTTCTGAAAAAATCAAAGATATCTATTGATGCCATCAATATCTATTAAGATTTTTTTTGGTTTCGAAACAGCTATTATGCCAGTACTCTTAGGGAGAGACTGAGACAAAAGCCACAATGCTATCACAAATGCAGATATTGAGATTCAATGATATGAGCGACTGAAATTGCAAGGAAGAAGCAATGGATTTCATATTTCAATTGGTCTCATTTTGTATTTAAAATACATTGGGTATATCTGTGTGTGTAATTCTCATTAAACAGCATTAGACATGCTATACTAAGCTTCTTGCAGCAAATAGATCCTAAGAAAACTTCTGTCTCTAAGTAGTTCATTAGTCCAGAATAAACATCAACTTAATTACTAATTTCTTTTTACTTTCTGTAATTTTGAATCACAATAAACATGATTACCTGGTAAGAGATTAATACTTTTCACCCATAGATTTAAAATACCTTTGTTTGCAATAAATAATCAAACACTGCAAGGATACCCCTCTGTATCTGAAACTGAATTTATAAATAGAACAGATGGACCAATGGGAGTAAAGTTTTGTCCTCTGTCATAACTGATCCTACACCTATTGAAAGATTCCAGCTGTCTCCAGTGGACTTAGAAACAGGCAAAAGTGGTCTTTGGAGAAACCTTGTATTCCTGCCCACACATCACTGGGGAGCTCTGTCGGTCTTAAACCAGTGGGATATTTCACTGATTCAGATTTCAATTGATCCTTATCAATTGCTCTACATGTAACAATAAATGACACTCTTAAAACAAGTCTGCCATATGTAAGATATGAGTATGGCTGTCAGACATCAAGGACCAATATCCTAGAAGTTTCACTGTGTGAGTTCAGCCTTGCCTACAGGAAAACATTTAACTTGCTTTTTCCCTGTGACAGCCTCACATAATTGGCCACAGAGTATAAAGTGAAGGACCTGAAATTCAAGAAGGAGAGGCAGTATGTGTATTAAAAGTAGATGAGAAGATAAGGAGAAGGGCAGAAAACTTAACAAGTATTTATGAGTCTGGCACCAGTAAGCAGCTGCTTGGCATTAGGCCTGGAATATTGCAAGTATCAAATAATATTGAATGAATGGGCTTTGAATAAATGCGCTGGTCACCAATGCTGAGAAATCCGCTTTGGCATCATGCCCCATTCTTTTGGAAGGTTTGTAAAACATGGGATCACTACAGTGACCCATTTTAGGTCATAACTGCACAAGCAGCTGAAAAAATACCACTGCATACACAATAACCCATGACAAGTGCAGAAGAAGAGCAAAGAGATTGCCTCTGGAAACTCTGTGCCTGCAAGAGAAACCAGGAAGGAAAACTGCACCTTCAGTGATTTCCTGGTAAGAAGGCTGAAATTTTTTAGGAAATTTGTTGACTGAAAAGCAGAATTATTGATCTGCAAGTCAACACATTGATTACACTGAAAATGAAGAAGTCCTAGTGCTACAGAAAAATACTACTGTTTCTAGGAATAAAAAGGGGTGACATTGCCTTCTAGACATTGCATTTCCAATTTCCTGGTTTGGTGCATTTCAAAACAACTTTTAGTTCTTACTGAACTGCAAGGACAGCAGTTTGCCTTCAAGCACAGCCTGTGTGACCCTTGATGCCATGCATTACTTTTTGCTGGCCACCCTGCAGAGAGCTCACAGGAGGCTCACAGGACCATCCCCTGCTTTTGGAAAGGAAATGGATCTTGCAGGCATCATATGTTTCAGGCCTGTTCCATGGCATTCGGGTTCTGTTTCAGATGTGCCACAGCAAATTGAGGAACTGACTTATTACAGAACCACAGAGTGAGCAAGGCTGAAAGGCACCACAGTGGGACGTCTGGTACAACCTTTCTGCTCAAGGAGGGCTGCCCTAGAGCACAAGGCACAGGATTGTGTCCAGGGGGTTCTTGAGTATCTCCAGTGAAGGACACTCCACAGCTTCTCTGGGAAATGTCTTCCAGAGCAGGTTCAACTGCACAGTAAAGAAGTTCCTCCTCACATTCAGGGGGAACTTCCTGTGTTCCAGTTTCTCCCTGTTGCTTGGCACCACTGAGAAGAGCCTGGGTCCATTGTCTTAGCACCCTCCCTTCACATACTGGCATGAATTGATTAGGTCCTCTCTCAGTCATCCCTTCTTGAGGCTGAACAGGCCCAGTTCCCTCAGCCTTTCCCCTTGAGATGCTCCCGTCCCTTGATCAACTTTGTACCTCTGTTGGAGCTCCATGTCTGGCTCATGCAGTCTCACAAGGTTACAGTTTTAAAGGCTAACTACAAGTCCTGCAATAAAGGATAAGTGTGTTATAAGTTTGTGTGATCACGCAGCAGATTAAATCAAGCACCGCTTTTGATGTGCTATTGATCATCCTTCCTCAGTGTTTTGAGGAAGATGAAAGCATTCTGTACAGTTGATCGAAACATTTAGGTTGATCTTTTCATTTTCATAGATTCATAGACTCATTAAAGTTGTAAAAGACTTTTAAGATCATAGGATCCAACCATTAACCTAACATTGACAGGTCTGCTATGAAACCATGGTACATCCATACCCTCTAGTGAAACATGGGGCCGTTTCTTCTTGTCATACAACTTGTTACCCAGGAGAAAAGATCAGTCGTCACCTCACTATAGCCTCCTTTCAGGTAGTAAAGAGTAATAAGGTCTCCCCTGAGCCTCCTTTTCCCCAGGCTAAATAACTCCAGCTCCCTCACCCACTCATCATAATACTTCTGCTCCGTCACAAGACTTGTGCTCTGTTTTGACATGCAAAACCTGGGAAAGATGTTCACAAACTCCACTGGTTTAAAATGTATGTGTTATGATGCCCTTGGAGAAGACATCTCCCATTTTAGCCATTAGGAGAGGAAGCAGTGAATGGGAAGGCAAACTTGGAAGGGGTTGAAGGTTGAAGGGAGTCAAAAAGCCAAAGCAAAAGGATGGTATATAGGATCTACAGAGGCAAAGTAGATTGAGGACATCCAGAAAAGTTCCACAACCACCCTTTCTGAAAAGATGATGCACTGGGACTGAAAAGGAAACTGAAGGATGCAGCAAACTTTGCTGATAAAAACAAAACTCATTATACTTCTTCCTGATGGCATCAATGATTCTCACCCTGATGCTGTACAAACTAACATCCTCCTCTACAACCGCTCATTAAAATGGAAACTAGTTAACCATTCTTTAAGGCAGGGCACTACAATAAATGGTGACTATCTCAACTGGTAATTTATTCACGTGCTGTAAGTTACCTTGGCCAAAAAAACCCTTATCTAATAATTGTGCCTAGCATTTTTCCCCTGAACAGCAGCATGTTGTTTGACTTGGAGGATTGCTCTCTGGAAACTTGTGAGCAAGTAGGCTATGTTTAGAGCTAGTGTCCTTCCCCTTTAGAAGTCCTCTGTGGAGCTTGAATGCTAAAGGCTTCCTTAACATGATGTACATTTTCTCATTTTTAAAAATTTAAATATGCAATTTACAATTCTGTTTTTATGTTCCAATATATATCATAAAATTAATTATTCCACAATCCTTTTTGAATTCTTCTAGTTTGCATATCAAGTGTTTCTCCTACTGGAAAAAAAAAAAAAAGATCCTTGAATTTTGTTCCAATAAAAACAAAGGAATCCTTAATATTGACTGCTCATACCTTTGCACATTTCAAAGTAGCACCTTCCTTTGCAGTGCCTGAACAGCCTTCCTTTAGGGTTTTGCTTTTTAAAATGTTAATGACTTCCTCCTCCTAGGAGATGACTGTTTCTGGGCAAGTTTGTCAATCAGCATTATATTTGTATAGATACAGTATTAAACATTATACATTTACATGGCAAATACAAACCATATCAATCAGTCAGTCTAGAGACTTCTCAGTAATCTGTGTCTGTACTTTTCATGGCCCAAGGGAATATTATGAAAGAGATCTGAGAATATTCATTCAAATGCAAATCTGAATTCCACATCACCCTTTCTCGTGACCCATTTGTTTTTGCTTTCCTTGAATGTTAAAAGCACTCAAGCAAATACATGTGAAATTGTATCCACCAAAGACCAGGCACAGACACGTCTGACCCAATCCAGCATTGACCATATTCCCATTTCAAGCAGAGAGCTGGCCTAGATCATCTTCCAACCAGCATTTTTATGGTTGCATGATTTGATTCTATGGTTCTGAAGCTGATTTCCACACTAAAAAGTATGCAAATCCACATCCATAAAACCCAACAACGATGTCTATGTTACATTCTAGTCAATGATCAAAGCCAACAGCAAGGAAATATGCATAGCTAAGTTTCTCAGAACTGCACACTTGGTTTGACCACTAGCAAGTCACTCTGAGCTGACAATCTACCTACATAAGCTGTGCCACCAGAACAATATTTTTCCATTAATTTGTCAATTAAAGAAGTTGCCAAGCTTGAGAGAAAAGTAATACAAATTCTTGCATTTTAAGAGGTAAATATATCGTTGAGTAGCTGTTCATTTTTGTACTATGTCCATTACCAGGGGAAAAATTCACAAAAGAGTAAGTTTTCACAGAAAACAAAAAATATGTATTTGATAAAATACTAGCAACTCAAGGACTGTGCTACAAGGACTTTTACTGGAATAGAAGGGGGATCTTTCTAGGCTTTCCCAAAACTCTGAGACCAAGCTTATTTAATATTTTAATATCTGAGTTAGGCAAAAGACATACCTGCATTGAGAAGATATTTGTTGTTGACATGAAGTTACATCACACATTAATAAAAATAATTGTTGAAATATTTTACAGAAATAGGTAAATTACTCTGGAGATTTTAATAAACAAAATTGTTTAAAAAATAATTTTACAAAATGAAAAGTGATGCACTGAGAGATGAATACCAAGAACTGCTCTAACACTTACAAGTTTGCTTGCTAGAAATGGCAGAAGAGAGACACCTGTATGTAGCACCAGTCCACATTGTGACTAGATCACTCTATTACCTACAAATATCAAATGTAGTATTTCAAATTAGCACAGTTTATTTTTTAATGAAGTCTTAGAGTTTCAGTTCACATGACAAAGGAATGACTGTTTGACATTAGGTAGGCAGTCAAAAGTATAATTTAGAAACATATATTCAAATATATGCAATATGCAAATATTCCTAACAAATCTGTTTCTTCTGACAATAAATGTATTTATAATAAACTACAATATTACTACAGAAAAATGAATCAAATAAAATTTTAAATAGAATAAATCAATGAATATGCACTGTATTGGAAAATTTTTAATATAGACCTCTAGTTTTAATTTTCCTCAAGAAAGCGATCTCATCCTCCTAAAGAAACACTCTGCCCAGTCTGAGGACAAAAATATAGTCAGGAAATGATATCCATATTCTAGGCTGGGAGTATGTGATGTACTAGCTCTTCCTTGCATAGAGGAGTTCTAAAGTCAAACAATACTGAAAAAATTACTTTTTCTTAACATCATTTGGGTCTTGATAGGAAGTTATCTCTTAGAAAGGCACAGAAAGAAAAGGACCTGAAGGCTGAAATTTGATATTTTATTGTGAATACTTTCCCCAGAATATTTCACTTTCTCATGATTTCCATCTGGCAATGCATATTCAACCTTTCCCAAAATGAGGAAAATTTTGGATGATGGCAAAGAGGGAAGTGACACAACAAATGACAAATATATTATCTTTGTCTCCACAGTGTTCTGCATTGTCTGTGACCATTGCTAAACACAGGCCTCTTGGCTCATTTCAGCCCTTTAGGGTATTTCACCTTGGTGTACTGCTGCAGAAGGCTCCCATAAATCCTGTGTCAGAGCTACCAGTCCTGTGTAGATATTTTTTTATTCCTTGAGGTTCTCCTACAGCCCCATGTGCAACCAAACCTTGTCACATATTTACTTTCAGGTGAACTGAATGACTCTCTAGACTCCACGGACTCTGTTGAGTCAAAGAGGGATTCAGCATCTTCAGTTAATCTACGCCTCATGTGGTCTCTACACCACATGTACTAGCTGACAGGTGTCCTGGAGGCCAGGTAGCTGCTCAGGATGTCCAAAAATGGCACAATATTTAGATCATCTATTTCCACTGACTTTAGTGGAACATAAACAACAAGCTTATTAGATACACACAGATGCTTATGTTTATATATTGAAGGGCCTGGATGCTCACTAGCTGGAGAAGACAAGGTGCATGTCAGGAGTACATCTTTCAGATGTGTTTCAGTGTGAAAATAAATCTAATTAATGCAAAATGATTTATGTGATTACATTCTCATTTTTGTGATGGAAACAGAAGTGTAGAAAGTGGGGGGCTGCAGCAAGCTTTGATTCGGTGGGATGCTCCTGCTCACAACTAAAATGCTACTGTAGACACTCATGCTCTATCTTAAGTTCCAAAAAAGATGTAGTTGCAGCAGCCAAAGGCTTTCCGTCTTCTAATTTCTCCCCTCCCTCCAGAGATAAAAAAGGGTGAAAACTAAAAGAAAGATCCTTACTGTGTAGAATTAATAAAAATTAAGGTTTTCACTACAAGAATGCACAGTCAGTCCAACCTTATTTTTCTAGGGGGAAAAACATATCTTCAACCAGTTTTAGCTATTTGCTATATTGCCCTTCTCTGCAGCATTGGAACTGAATTGTTCCCGGTAGCACAGCACTGAACTTCCATAGGGCAATAGTCCAATCCTCTCTGATAAATGCTCTTCTCCACTGTGGTATATAGCTAAATTCTCCCTGCTCTTAATTAGCTGCACATATCTCATTAATGAGCTTTAAATCAAAGCCAGTCAGAAAGTGGCTACTATCTCCACTTGCAGGAGGGAATATTTCCTCCCTGTTACCCTTAGAGAATCACTAAACAATCAGTAAAGGAGATTTCAGAATAATGTGTCTCCTTGTCCCCTAAAGCTATGCAAATGATCTTTTTTATAACACTTTTCAATCTAATTGACACTTGTAATAAAATTCTGCCTGTACTGATCAATCTTACCTTAGAGTCATCCCACACCATCTCTTTAAGTAGTGCCCTTCAATTAAAACTTCCACAAGGCTGTGAAGACTGTAATAATCCACTTGTAGGGAGAGGGAGTTACTTGTTGCACTGAGGATTTCATTAAAGAGGTCTAAGACTACACATTTTCGGGCAATGGCTTTGTGAAAGGAGGTTTGTGAGCTTATGAATTCCACATGTTGTTTAATTATGTACAGGAGTCCATTGTGTGAATTCAGTGAAAACTATCCCATGGTTTCAACAGAAAATAGTTCTTTTTCCTGTTGTCTGCAACAGGCAGCTTCAGCTATATTTATTTGGAGCATTCTGCCACTACAAATCAAAATAATGACAGAAACCACACACTGTCAATAAGGAAAATACTATTTTAAGCAAATAATCCCAATCACGTCATTCTAGATTGATCATCACTTGAAAATGCCAATTAATTATTCTCTGCAAGATGAATCACCACCAGCCACATATATTTTCAAGAAAACCAGTGAAGTATTTGACAGAGCATTAGAAAGCCCTTCAAACAGCCAAAATAAACTTTGCAAGGGAGAGAAATATTTTTTTTTTAGCAAAAAGCTACAGCAGTTCTCCAGAATTGTGACACAGCTGTCTATATCATATCAATATCAAATATTGTATCTTTATCAAAGGAGCAGTCCTACACACTGCCAGCCTCGATCTATGTGTTCTCTTCCCACAGGGAAACTTGGTCAGGTTAAAGCTGTTGCCACTTTTACTAGTACTGAGGGCAGAACTGGAAGAAAAATGAACAATGTGGTTCACCTGATATTTAAGATAGTTTTAAGAATTTTACATATTGTTGAGAAAGGTTGTTGTACATGCCCAGTAATGCCTGCACCTGGGAAGAGGGAAACCTCACTTTGCAGGATGGTTTGGTCCATTCAGTTTAATCAGATTGTGTAAATTAGTAAAATAGTACTGTGTTGATCTCAGAAAGCATAACCAGTGCTATAGTTCACTTTTTGCTCCTGTCCAGGAGACTTTCTCAGACCTTGTTTCTGCATACCAGGACTATACCTCACCAAGCTGCACACAACTGCAGGACAAGAAGAATGTCACCTTGGAGGCAGGTATCTTCATTGGTCACTCTGATTATGATGTGTAGAACAGCATATAGGATTTACAAAGGTAGATGAGAAGACTAAAACCAGAGAAACCTATAGCTTGATAAGCAAGTTACTTCCTCAAAGAGCACTGAGCTGGCCACTTCTAGAATTAAAAACTGAAGCAAGAGAAACAAGCCTATTTTCTGGGATTAAATTTTATGTGAAGGAAGGAATCTCTTCTCTCCATCTTGAGAGGCATCTTCTGTCAACTTTCTGCATTCCAGCAGGCGAGAACGCCTCTGTGGGATGCATCCAGCTCAGCCTCGGATCTGCTCTGCCTGAAAGTTACATCCAGGTTGTTCCAGACTCAGTCTCCTGATGCTGAGTCCCTCTCACAGAGGTGTTTTACATCCCTCTGTGGTTGATGCAAAGGAGTAGAGTTCTGGCTTGCTGCCCCTTAACTGTTTTTCAGAAACATTAACTCCTTCTTTTAACCCTAAGTTACCTAGACTTTCCATTCAGTAGGTCTTAATCAGTACAAAGACCAGAAATTCACTTTTGATGTTTGTAATGCGGTGCATGTTTCTACATACGCCACTGAAGATGTCCCTGTGCCTCAACCCAAGCACTTGTTTGATTCTTTGGCACTAATTAGGCATAACTAGCCTAATTGACAGGAATTGTCGACAAATTAGAATGACGACAGCTTACTGATATTTTATGGGTGACAAAAGGCAGTAGAAAATGAAGCTCCAAGTCTGTACATTTCCAAAGACCTCAGCTTTCAGTAAGCCTGGTGTATTCTAAACAGAAGTTGTATATGAAACTGCTCTCTTTACAAGCTCCCATTCTTCAATTCCTAATGAGAAGACAGAACAATCAGAATATTTCAGAGATGTTTAGTGGCTGAATACCCCAAAGAAGACACTAAACATTGCACTCATTTATTTCAGCCCAAGTTCGGCTCAGAACTAGCTGAGATGTTGCAGCTCTGAACAGTTCCTTGCCATTTTCGCCACCTACATTAGTGGCATTTCCTAAAAGCATCTCATTGCTAGCTAACACCAGTTTAGGTCTCCTGGGGTTAGCAATAATTTAAAATACATTTATCTGCTTAGGAAGAGACAGATCAAAGAGCAGCTGGGTTGGGGGGTGGGAGGAGGAAAGCAAGCCAAAACTTGAGGGGATTCTTAGGCTTCAAAATAGAAAAGGTTGCTTTTATACTTTTTTTTTTTTTTTATATTATGCATTTTTCTAACATCTCCACAAATATGCTGATAGAACAAATGAATACATTCCGTATGAAAAAAAAATCTGTGACAATTTGAAGGGCACAGGATTCTTCTGTTCCAAGATCTCTCTGTGGACACTGCCCAGAAGTGATGGGAATTCCTAGACTCCAAGTGCATACCACTTACATTAATTATTGAAATAAACTTCATATCAGGTTCAGCATTTTAAAATATATTTATTTGCACAGAAAAAGAAAGAAGTAGGATGCCTCCAATGCTTCTGCCATCGGCTCCTTTGAAAAGAAGAGTTGTCTCCTTGTCTCCTGGCATAGATAATTTCTTATTTACAGAGCTGAAAAAGCGCTCCAAAAGCCTGTGTTGAGAACATTAGTATCTTAAAACAATGTCTCTAAGTTTTATTTTCCATTTTACAGTTCAGAAATCTTCATCGTGTATGTTCAGTCTTGGAAGAGCTGTGTCACAAACAACTTAAGGTAAAGCTGACATTGAAAATCATCCTCCTGGTTTCCCTTCTCTGCTCACCTAACACTCTGTCTAAGGCAGCCGAGATCTCAAAGTGCCATATTTAAAACAGTTATTAAATTAAAATAATATTTTTTATTAAATCATATAATAAAAGTTAAAAACCACTCATTCTCATATTCCAAATCTTCCCCATCCACCACACCAGGCTTTCATAGTCCTTATCTTTGTACTGTGTTCTTCAGTGTATAGTTGCTATACCTCTATACTTTAGTTCACCTCTAAAGAAACGTTTTGAAAGAAAGTATTGTGAGTTTTGTTGTGTTCAGCCAGAAACCACTGCCAGTGAGCTACACCCTCAAAACCAGAACAGTAGCAGCTGGCCTTTCTGTGAACAGTTGACTGATATTCCTCTAAAAGCTCTAAGATATGAGACATATGCCAATACCAGGAATATTTTCACAGCAGATCTTGTAGCAACCTTCCCAAAACCAAAAACTAAGAATGGAATTTGCATGATGGTGGTTTGGAGGAGGTGCAAGGAACACTGAGTACCCTCACCTGCAGTGCAAAAGCTAAGCTCAATTACAGTAAATTCACGACCATAAGGCGCACCTGACTATAAGGCGCACCCCCCGGGAGTCAGCAAAAATTGCAACATTGTAGATC
>PYHW01010678.1:4454246-4468429 GCA_013186435.1 Turdus rufiventris
GGAGCTGGGGGTGGAGCCTCGCTAAAAAAAAAAAAAAGTGCGCCCTATAGACGGGTGCGCCTTATTTGATCTACAATGTTGCAATTTTGCTGACTCCCGGGGGGTGCGCCTTATAGTCAGGTGCGCCTTATGGTCTTGAATTTACTGTACTTTCTTTTTATTTGAATCCATTGCCCCTTGTCCCATCTCTATACGCTCTTGTAAAAAGTGCCTCTCTGCCTTCCTGTGGGCTCTCTTCAGGTACTGGAAAGCTGCAATTTGGACACCCTGAGGCCTGCTGTTTTCCAGGCTGAACAATCCCAACTCTCAGTCTTATGAGAGGTACTCCATCCCTCTAATCATCTTGGTGGTCTTTCTCTGGACTCACTCCAACAGGTTCATGTCTTTCTTGTGCTGAAGACCCCAGAGCTGGACACACTAGATGCAGCTGATGCGACCACTTCTTCCCCATAATAATGAGAAGAATCTTTCTCATCGGTCCCTTCAGTCTAACAGGCAGTATTATACTTCCTCCTATGGAGAGGCTCATTTTAAAAAGTGTTATCAAATCCCTGTACAGTTAAAGCTCTACACTTTTCCCTTCTGGGAACCTACAGCCAGCTCAAACAAGAACTTTGAATTTCTCAGGTTGAAAGAATGTGTCTACAACACAACATTTCATTAATTATTTCCTTTTGTGATTGCATTTGTAACACAAAAATCTTACCACTCTTTTAAAGTTTGGGGAAGAAACACATTTCTGAACAAACTCCTTCATTTCAAAGAGGCTGAACTTATTTTGGGGATGCACAGTTTCAGTTTTACCAAAACCATTCACTTTTAATCTGTAGACCCTACGGGCAAGGCAGGATTAGATGGTGGTGTAACAGGCTTCCTTTTGCTGCATAGCCTTCAAGAAGTTATACAAAGATTCTGGCTTGCCAGACCTCATCAGAGGAGAACAACTGTGAAATGTCGGTTGCTCACAGGCAACTCTATTTTTTTTTGTCTGTATACATCAATCATCTCCCTACAGACCATTTTAAACAGATAATAAAATTCCTTTGTATTATCACATTAGTCACCACACAGCATCCTCGATTGCATAAACTTTTATTAAGCAAATTAAGCAGTACATATCAGCTCTAACTGCAGTAACTCCCACTATGTGCACCAAGCAGTTTTACATCTGGTAGTATCTGTACTGAAAGTACAACTCCGTGCTTGCAGTTACTGAAATGTTTTTCTTAGCATTAGAGAGAGAAAGATTTCTTTCTCTCTCAAAAAGACACATAATCATGTAAAATTAAATACTGTTTCAGCAAACATTAAGTCTTATAGAAAGTGCCTTGTAATGTCAGTTTTGAGTGAGAGGGATGTACTTACTTTTCTTCATTTTTTTCCTAAAATTTTTAAGGATATGCTATGTTCATATGAAAACTCTAAGTTTTAATGTAGTGGGGTTTTATTGGCCATTACCATCACCTCACAGGCAGCATCACTGAATTCTTATCCTATACTGCCCACTGACCTATATCACATATCACATACGTATTTCTGTACTTTCCTTGCACATCCCATTGAAAGGCATTGAAAAAATTCCATTAACATTTTCACTCCTGCAATCTCAGGCTTCTGGAGTTTCTTTTGGGGTTGCCTGCAGAGAACTGTCTGTTTGTTACTGTGGGAGTTGTAATTTTGTCATCATTCTTACGTATAGCTTTCTGTCTCACACATCTGTTGCTTAGTCATTAAGCTGAACAGTATCATAGCACCAGTTGTTTTTGTGAGATTTTTCAGAGGATTTGTTAGATGTTGTCATCACAGCAGGTACTGTTACAGGGTTGAAGACTTCTGAGACATAAAATGTTGAGAAACTGGTGATGGACAAGGGGAGCTCACCTGAGTATGATAGTGTTGCTCTTCTAGCACATGCTTCTCACAAGGATCCTCAGCCAAAAACCTGACATCGTCACCCACAAACTCTGCTAGAGGGTGAAAAGGCACAGGCTGTTCCTGCAGCACAGGACAGAGTGAGTAAGTCCTTAAAATATTTCACATTTTGCTGCTTGGAGTTGAGCAAGGGCTTTCAAGCCTGCTGTGGTGATAATGGACCTGTGCTGAGAGAGGCACAGCACCTCAAGTTTGTGGGTTTAGCTTCTTCTGCCTATCCAGCCAAGGACCCTGCATTTCCTCCAGAAGTAAATTGAAAGTTATTACATACAGGTTCATTTTTAAAATATGAGCTAAGCAAAATCATCTCCATTTTCCTGCTGCTCAGATCATGTGATGGTTCCTTGCGTGAGAGTTGCAGACCCTGTGATTGAAATTCAACACAAACGTCCTCCTTCTGACACTTGGCTGTGCTAGAAACACGATGAGACCTGACGTGGCTTTACCTTAATATCTCTGCTGCCTACCTGGGGCCTGAAAATGCTGGATGCTTTTGCTGGTGTGAGAATGGAGGAAGAGGACAAAGGCTGTTGGACCCTTTCATCCCCCACCTCAAACAAATGGTGTGCTGAAAGCAAGAACTTGGGAAATAACTCATGCTTGAGCTTGGGAAACATCTCACACCTTGATGCACTAGTCATGTGAATCTCCCACAAACGAAAATACCTTAGGGAAGTGTATGATTCCATAAGCAGAGAAGCAAAAAAAAAAAAAAAAATCATGTTCTTCCCAAGGGATCCTTTGCTCTGTGGAGATTATCACACTTATCTAAGAATAATACATCTCCCCTCATACCCTGTACCACCTGAACCATGCTGCATTTTCCTATGTGCCTGTGGAGGCACATCCAAAACCCACCATTATTAGTGGAAAGGAAGACGGAAGTGAAAGGATTCTGCAAATTTAGCAGGTATACTAAACAGCTTTCACACAGTTACAGGACTGGGTGTTCCAATTGCCCTACGCAGAAGATCAGAACAGTGAAAACAGTGGCACAGCACTTTTCTGCAGACACTGAGGAATTTCTTTACAGATTTAAGTGAAGGGTGGGGAAGCAGGTCTTTCTCTTTTAAGCAACCTATTTGGTGCCAGTAATTTAAATGATAGGTTTTGGGTGCAAATTCCAAGTGGCTAAAAGCCTCACTCAGCATGAAACAGTCCTTTAATCTCGGGACAAAGACGATCCTTTGGTTGCCTCCAGCCATTAATCGGAAGTTTGGAAATTTTGCTTCTCACACATCTCTATCCCAAGAGCAAAATTAGCTTACACCTCTTTCTCACAGAGATAAAACAGCAGAAAATGTAAAAGGCAAGTGATACTGTGCTAGGGGAATAAGGCAAAGGAAATGTTAAAAACTGATAGCTTATTCCCAAAGAAACAGTATGAGCTCAGCCAAGCAGAAAAATGTGCAAATACTACTCTTAACTCACTCTAGACAATTTGTCATTTATAATATTTTCTTTAGAGTCTGTGAAATCATAAACTTGTTGGGTAAACTGCTGCAATTTCTCTTGTTTAGTTGCTTTGCCCAGTGAGGAGAATGGGAACATAAGCAGGGGGCTGTAGAGTGCTAATTAAAATTATCTGAAACACTGAAAGTTAACATTGAGGTACTTGTGGTAGCAGTTTCCTCTCATTTGTGGATTAAATTCCTTTTAAGGCGCTAAATCTCAAAATTTCCTCCTAATTTCTTTTCTCCATATTGCTGTTTTAATATTAATTCATTTATAATAAATTCAGAAATCTGTGCATACATGTATGTGTAGGACTTTGAAGGGCAATTTACTAAAATGATGAAGTGACAAACACTCTTTAAGTCATTGACTTTCAGGGGAGCTATATTTTAAGCTTTTTTTTCCAAGGAAATTGATGGATAAAGGGTTTTTTTGGGCAGTAATGAAAGCTGTGCACATTAGAGCTAACAAATATATGGCCAGAAATTTGGGAATAAGTTACTTTAATTTGTAGCTCTCTAAAACACCAACAAAAGATGTAGTTCAATAGACAGTATAGCGCCTTGTGAATTTGACAAATAGCTGTGATGCAAATAAACAGAAAAATGAGGCAGTCAGTAAAAAAATTATCGAGTGAGAAGTTTTCGTTTCAGTGTTTTTAGGATGAAATATTTTGGTTTCTTAATTTGAACCTTTTCAGTGAAAAATCTTTTCAAGTCTACCTGAAAGGAAATGTCTTGATTTTATTTTTCAGTCTGAAGAAAAATAAAAGGTTTATTAACTATTTTTCCTCCCTCCCCACTTAAAGTTGCATACTAAAACCCTGTTGTTCACACTTTTCCATTAATTTTGCTATGATTTTGTTTTGTAAATCCCTTCTCTTTTTCCCAATATTTGTACATCCAACATTGAAGCCAGTGGTTTCAATATATATCATATTATTATAATCACTGCAGCAACACAATTATTCCAAGTAATTATGTGAGTCTGTTTCCTCATGACAAATGACCCCTCAGGCATGTAAAAGTTAACCATGGGCCCTTAAGTTTCATTATCTACTTCTTGTCTTACTCTCAGTTTGGAGGTAAAATTAAGAACTGAAACAGATCTCCTAAATCCTAACTACAGTACCAAATTCCTTTTCATAAGCAAACACTTGATCACCCCTCTGAGTCTTCATCAAGTAGATATAAAGTATGGCCTGATGAGCTAAGAAGCTGAGGCTATTTTTTTAAATTATTGCTTCACTGCATTTGAAGATGACAGTTTGACTCCTAAATCACGTAGGTATCTTGGCAAAATTGTCCAATTATTGCAAAACAATCCAAAATACTTTTTTGTGGATAATTTTTATAGGAAAAAAAGTCCGCAAAAAAACCACTACAGTTCCAGATCACGCTTTTAAAGTTCTGATTCTGTTAACTTCAGTGTTTTCAGCCTTCCACCAAGATATTATAAGTCAAAAAAGAATCATCCTTTAAGGAATTCCCAAAAATTAATTAGTAAAACTTTCAGGGTTTTTCTCCAAAATATTCTTCTGTCATGTTTTGATTCCTGTGTATTCCTAATATATTCCAGTTGCCACAGAGACTAACATAAGTTGAGCACATCTTGCCCATACCTACTCAATGCAAGGTTTCAGCCTTAATAATTCTCGATTGAGTTGTTTCTTTCCTTTATGTCTAGCTCTAGAAGACATCCATTCATGGCATCCAGGGCAGAAGCCAAGTGGCTGTGCAGGGATAGGCAACTCCCAGGAGAGTCAGGGCCCTGTCACACAGGGCTTTTAGTGTCTTGGTTGCTTCAAACTACCCGCATGCATTGCTAAAGGTTTTCTGGGTTTTAATAAAAGAAAAATTTAGGCCTTTGTTGCTGATCTCTGCTTCTCTGCATGTGTTACCCAATTTCTTACTGTTCTAATACATGGAAAAAATTTCCTTTCTTGGGGAAGCTTGTTATCTATTTGTTGTGCAAGGATAATGGTTTTATCCATTAGAGGCCAGAACATAATCTGATATGCATGTTAGAACAATATTCAAAAGAATCTCACCCAAAATACCACTATAATCTTTCTGTCAGTAGACTTCTCCCAGTCGCTTTTGACCTGTCCAGGTACCTACTGGAAGTGGCTCAATGCAATATTAAACACTAATATTCACAGTCCATCTCAGGGACTAATATAATAAAAAATTTGTATATATACATATATATATATATATATATATATATATATATCCTAAGAAAAAACACATAAATATACGAAAATAATATACGTATATAATAAAAAAATAGACAGGAAAATGCCTTGGACACTTTATCTTGTTCACTGCATTGTTGCAGTACAGGATCAGCTCTGTTCACATCACTCCTGACCACTTTTTCCTTAATATGCTCTTCAATGGGAAATAATCCACAACAGATACACAGAGACTATCCTAGTGCTTCAAAATCCCTTACCATTAAAAGCTTCTTCTGTTATGAATGCATGCATTCTTCTTTTCCTGGTCACACGAATGTGAAAACAATTCTCTTCCTGGAAAATAATTACATGAGAATAAAATTCACATTCTTGGAAATTACCACTTGAATTGCCATTCTTTGTATTGAACAATGCCAGTTACAGAAGTAAAAAAAAATCTCTCTAAATCTCTTCTATTTCCTGAAACTCACTGTGTTTCTTGCCTTAGCCCACATTGCTTTGCCATACAGTACCTGGAAGCAGAAAAAATTTACAGCAGAGGCCTTATCAGGGCTGCCAAGACCAGAAAGCTGTCTTGAAAGCTGTGTTTCCATTGATACATCACACTATGAACTCTGTCTCTCTGAAAGGTATTTTCAATCACATTTATTTGTGATCTATTACAAATCTTAGTTTATAGGTAGTTTTCTAGATCTTATGTAGAATATTTCTCTTATTCATAAAAATAATTCTGATTCTTTACTCATTCCTGAAAGTTTTTTTCTGCAATAGAGTCACACACAGGGTCTCATATACCAGGATACAATTTTTAATGTCCCTTGACAGGTGCAAGTGCAGCATGGGGAGTCCATGCAGTCATGTTAAGCTTCACAACACTGTCTTCTTGCTGCTCTAACTGCTCCCTTTGAAGTGCGTATTGTGAGGAGTTCAGCTTGATGGCACATCACACTCTGCTTTCAAACATGTTTTCAAAGACCCTATTTCTGCTGTACCATCCTGGAAGAGACACTTTAGAGATGTTGCAAAGGCTTCTTGTAAGTGCGGTCACTGTGAGAAAAGCCACACTGTTGCCCGACGTTAGTCACGCTGAAAGGGAATTGTGGATGAGCAAGGCTGCTGCTGAGCTTGTCTCCATTCTCTCCATCTTTTATCTGACTAAGAAGCATCAACTAAACCTCACTGGCAATCTGGAAAGTAGTGAACACACTTTTCACCCTGCTTCAGAGAGCAGTAAACAAGGAATAGCAGAGTCTGCCTGTGCTATACTTCATATCAGCTGGAACAGTGATGATGTAGGTTCAGGGAAGCAGCTGCAGCATAGAAAACATATTAGTTTCCCCATTGTTTTTCTTTCCATTTCATCTCTGCATCATAGAGGTGAAAAGTGGCTTCTGGTAATACCAGGGAAGAAAAAGGAAATAAATCCAGAAAAATACAGATTTGGGGGTTAACATAGTTTTAAAAACTACAATGCTGGACTTACTTAAGGACAAGATAATAGAGAAGTACTGTATTCCCAAATAGTCAAAAAGTTGAGAAAAATGAAAAGCTCTGTAAGAAAGTCAATGCTTCATTTCATAAAATTTTATAACTTTCAAGTTAAAATAAAAGTCAATTTTAGGGAGAAGGTTGTTTCAAGTGCATAGAACTGAACCATTTTAAGCTTTTAGAGACCAAGGAGGATTCCTCTCGAATTAAATAATTTGTTGAAAATGAGACACATTGCAAACAATGTTAGTATCTTCAAATTGTCCTTCATCTCTCTCACCCAAATGGCCCATCATAAAACTTCACTTGCATCTTACAAAGAAGATAGCAAGTATAAGAAGTTAAACACAATAAAAAGCAAAAATCTTTAGCAAATGGAAAGGAGAGTGATGTTTCAACTTTTGCTCCCCAAATAAGGAAGGATGTAGAGTCCTTTGGGAAAATGACTAATGTAGAAGGAGCAAAAGACTTTCTTTCCTGGAATAACAAAAATACACATATATTTTAATCTCTTTTCTGGCTTTCATAATGCAACTACATGCTTTTGACTCTGTGGTGCTGTCAGCAAAAATTAATTTTAAAAGTAGTACACATGAGTGACTTCAGCCTTTGCCTTAATTTAGTTTCTCACTAAGAGCCGAGATAAGACACAGCCGCACAGAAGCAGGATGGACGGCTGTACACTATATTGTAGGAGACGATAGTGCTAAATTAATCATGTTCTATCTGGAATTTGCAATTCTTTCAGAGATGCTCAAGACCATATAAAAAATTTAGTGGTAACAGTGAAAGCAGGCAGGAGGTTGTGAGGCAGAAAGCATCAGAGGGCACTTTAAATGTGAAAGATGCATTACAGTTTCTCACACATGAACAAGATAGCATGCCTTACTAAAAATATAATAAATACGGAGTGTATTCTGCCAGATGCAGCTGTGAAGGGAGGGCTCTCCCAGTCAGATGTACCAAGTGTGATTGACACCCCCTTAGCTTTGCTGTGATATGACTAAATATGAAAACGAACAGCCTTGGAATGATGTTTGCATTAGAAACAACATACCATTCTGCTCCTCTCAGAAGCCCAGCAAATATATCAGAAGTTTGGTACACATACTAAAGGAGTCAGTCTGTTCCTCAGTCAGGATTTCACCTCTCATTTGCTTTTCTGCTTCTCCCCTGCTTTTCTTCTTTTCTTTTTCAGTGCATTGTCTCAATGCTTTTCTCCTGCTACAAACATCAGGGGAATGAAGGGAGACGTAAATTACTCCATTAGTGGCTCACTGCTGATCGTCTGTTCTAATTTGAATAAATCCGTGCAAGCGTGGCTGCAGCAGCAACAGGAGGAAGAGACTGAGGTGCCAGCTCCCCCTTCATCCTTGTGAGGCTTTTCAACTCAAACACAAGCCTGCACAGCTCACTACTACAAGAGCCCTTACCTTGCAGAAGACAAAATGCAAAAGAAAAACTCCCCTTTAAGTTTGGAAATAAATAACTAGTGAATTTTCTTTTCCTTGCAAACCTATCCACTGCAGCCAGTGGATCACAGTTGGGTGTTGAAAGCTGCTGTGGGACTTTTCTTCCGAGCAAAGAAAACATGACAAACTTGATTAAAATGAGTGAACAAAGTTCCCCCATTCCTACCTGAATGCACTATTGATGCTTTTGAGTCAGGGCCTCTAGTGAGGGTCTGTATAAGCTTCTGAATGCAAGAAAGGACGTTTCTCTCACTTTCACATTGCAGGTTCAGAGATGTGGGGGAAATGACCTTTCACCAGGGGAACCCTGCACATAACTTTAAATCTTGACTCTAAAGTGGATTGTGGTTATATAGGTGAATCTAAGAACTGTGGTAAAAGTAGCTAAAAATATATGTGAAGAAAACTTCTAGAGAATTTTTTCCTAAATATAGAGGATGAGTATACAGTTAATGCAAAGGAGCACTGTGAATAGTGACAGTGTGAGTGAGATAGACCATAAAGTGTAAGGAAACAATTTCTGAAATCATTACCTTATTATTTCAGCTACTCCTGAATGTCCAGCAGTGTCTTCCTATTTCTGGTAGCAAGACTTTCTTTTGAAATTAAATTTTTCTGAGACATCACAACAAAAATTACACCTCACATTTTAGCTTGAGACCCAGGAGTCTGGGAAACAAGCAGTGACTTAAAGGATTCTATTGGATCTGAAAACATCATCAATGAGCATCTGGAATACATTGGCCAGTTAAACAGCACCTGTGACACTGCATTGGTGCAATCTGCCAAAAAGTAATACCTCTAGGCTTCATTTTTCACTGTACTATTTTTTTCTGGAAGAAAACATTCTAAAACTAGTACTCTTAGAAATGGGAGGCTGAAAAAATGCTAATGACTACTTTTGGCTCCTTCTCTTTTCCCCCACCTGTGCTGTCTCCTGGGAAAAAACAACCTGAGAGCCCTCAGGTGCCCTAAAAGTGTCCTAATTGCCAGTAGCTCTGTAAGCAGTCATTTAAAGAGCAGAAAGAGATAAATAAATAAAGCTATCGGACAAACAACTAGAGTCTGTGCTGACTGAGTTTAGTAAAATAATCCTATATATGTTAATTAGAAGAGAAGACAATATTTTATTGTGTTACTGCTCATGTCTCAAAAGATTCACTTTTGAGTTACCTGAATCTGGTGATTGTAACCACTTATTATGGTGAGTATTAGTAACTGTTTCATTATAACTGACTCATAATTTTTCAAATTCAATTTATGTATGAAATTTCATTTAACAAATGGAATTCATTTAATTATAGATTATGTGAGGCATATATGTTATTCTAAAAAAATCTAATAATTTGTAACAAAGATTGATAGGATTCAAAAGATCTCACTGGCTACATTTTCATTATAGTGTTCACAAAGTAACTTATAAATCACAAAAGTTCTTTAAAATTCTTTCTTTTCTTGGAGTAGGCACACTGTTAAGTAGTGCCAAGTCAATCTTGTCTATAAGGTTTTTACCCATTTCAAGAGGGAGACATTTCTATGCAGAATCAAGCATGTTCTCAGCTTTGAACTCCTTTCAGTGTTTAAAAATATTAATCTGGGTTGGAGTAGATCTGGTTGGAGTAGTATTACTTAGTAACTTTTCAATTTTTAATAGATAAAGTGGATCCCATCCTAGCAAATTCACAGTGTAGGCCAGCTGGTGGTAGCTCATTGAAGCAAGTTTTACCTCCCTATTTCAAATGTCCTGCACATTATAATTTCCTAATTTCATACTATTATTACTAACTATATACATTGGGAAAGGATTTTTCTGAGTTTGGGTCATTTTGTTTGCTTTGTAGATAATTTACCTTGATACATGAGCTGATCCCTTTGGTTATCAAGAACTCCAGAGGCAATTTTTTAAGCCATGTTCCTTAGGGCTCTCCTTGTGCAGAAAGTGAAGGTGTGATGGCAGCATGAATAAGCAGCTGCTGTTTATTACAGTTTTTACCTGGTTAGTATGGACATATTAAAAGCAGAAGACAAAGCTGTGTGCAAATTGTCTCATAAAATGATGTAAAAGGGTGAGGCAAGCTTCAAAGCCAGGCAGTTCTTGAAAATGCTCAATTTGAAAATAACTTTCCAATATTGCTAATGCTGATAAAGAACAAAGGGAAAGTTATCTTCAGCCACTGGGATGGCTAGGAAGGGGGAAGTATTGGATCTTGCCAAGTAGGCAATAATTCAGCAGTTTAGTATGTTGGCTAATTTGTGTGTATGTATATGAAAGAGATATTTCATGTTAAAATAATTGTAGAATAAAATATTCTGATGCAGTATCAAATCTTATGAAGAGCCATTTTAAAATAAAACATTCTAACTCGTGAGTGTTTCAGTATATCTTTGTAAGTTGCCAGAATTTTTCTTCACATAGGTAAATACCATTTTATAAGTTGTTCCATTTTTTTCTAATCAATTCAATATTTTAAGGCTCCTTCTATAGCAGTTGATTGTTGAATTCGCTTCTTTAACTGTACACTCAAATACCCCCTGGAGCTTCTTCTATAAATTAAGGCCTTCTTCCCACCACTAGGGTAAGAATATTTAAAATTAAATGCTGCAAAGCATGTACATGTCATCTGGGCTACAAAAATGTATTGGTTGAGCTTATATAGCATAAAACCTTTATTGTGGATGGATATTAGTATATTTTCAAAAACAGAGTAAGCATTTCCATCAGTTGTTCTTAATGTAATTTTGCTTACTCAGTGGTACTAGCTCCCTTCTGAGACTAGGATAGAAAATGTTTCAAGTGGGGAAACAAATTCTTAGTGTTCTTTTCTTCTGTGTGAAGCAATGAAATCCATGACTGGTCAACACAAGTTAAATTCTTTTCAATTCTAGTAGAATAAGTATTTTTACTTAAAAATATATTATTTCTTTGGGATAAGAACTTAGCTTCTCTGGTCTTTGAGATAAATTGGCCATATTCCAAAAAGGTTTTATCTGCTAGTATGTGAAAATGGCAAGCTCTCTTTTTTTTGTCTTTGTTAGGATTTTACATCATTCTAAATACAATATGGTTGCTGAGTGGAAATGAAAAGCAGGGGTTTGTGTTGATGCACTGTTGATTAAAACTGAGAGTCCTTCTCTTCTTGCATGAGAGAAACTCCAAGGGCTCATACAGATCCACTACATTTTCTGTCTTCCCACTGAAACACTTTTCTGAGGAAACAGTCCATATACATGCCCCTAAAAAATTGTATTGAGCAAAAATGGTTAACTCTTCAGTTTGGCTGATGCTCATGTATTATATCAACTTACATTGCAAATAAAATTTTATATGATTTGGAATTATTGTCAAAATATCAGCTGGGAATGAATATATTCTAAGCCTTCAAAACCTGGACTAGGGCAGAAAAAGGCCCCAAATACTCTCCTCGCTAATTTCAGTATTGGTAAGATACTGGATTGGACTGTGTAGCTACTAGGGACAGAGTGGGGGAGGAAAAAGCCACTCAATCCTTAGACATTGGCCAGAGTTTTACCCAGAATGGGAAAAAGATTTCACCTGGGGCTGGGGTAGTCAAATCTGAGGGAGTCTGAAAATTCTGTTTCCTCTCCCTCCCAAAGACAATAAACAGAACTTTGAAACTGTGTTGGACTGTTTGACATCCTCCTCTCAACAGCTTATATCTCAAACAGCTAATTAGAGATGAGTATCTAATGGTGCTTGTACAGTAAGAGTGATTTCTATTAAAGACATCTTGCTGCCACTCACCTGCTTTAGCATTTCAAAAATTTCAGATTTTCTATAAGACTGGGATTCCACTGTCCACATTGTAATTATCACTTCGTCTTTGCAGAGATTACTATCCAGTAAAGATGGGTAATATGCTCAAGGGCACACCTTTTGGAGAATTCTTTAGTTGAATACATGAAATCATAAATAAAGAAATAACCAGAGGGAATCACTAATCTAACAGTTATACATGCATATAGAAAATCTAGCACGATAATGGCAAAGTTAGTTTGGTGGCAATTTTGCTTCTTTTACTGTTGCCTATGACTCTTTCCTCCTGTTTATGGCAGATACTACTTGTGCTTGATTTTGGTTTACAGAGTAGGTGTTTTTTTTTTGTTAAAGTGGAACAGCCATGTTGAAAAAGGGGTATATTGCAGCCTGGGACCAGAGTTTACTCGAGAAGAGTATTCAGCTGAGGCTGTAGAACTCCTCAGAGGATGCCTGGCTCTTGTGTCAGTGACAGCAACCCTTCTCCTGTCAGTTTCCGTTAGCCAATGGCAGCGTAACATTTCTCTTACTGTGAGTGGCAGAGATGATGGAAACTGTACTTTTTAATTAGGAAATATCATACATGCAGACACAAGTCTGGGCAGGAGCTCTGTTCACGTCTGCTTCATTTATGCTGCTGCCCCTCATTTCCCATTCTGCTTGTGTCTACTCTCTAGTCTTGAGCTGACCCTGATTTGAGGTATAGGAGAAGGTGAGGTTCTTTTTGGTGGCAAGAATAAAAGTTTAAATTAAACTAATCTTGAAGTTTAATTTAAGTTTTCCATTAAAGAAAAGTGTAAGAACTCGATTTTATGCTGAATACAATAAAACACCTTGATTTTAGGAGCTTAGGAGAAAAACAAGGACATGAAAAGATACACTTGCAGAGAAAGAGTCTGTCCTTTTTTGTGGTAAACTATTGATTAGGGCATGCATCCAGAGTGTGAAAGATCTGGACACCAGCTCCTTCTCCATTAATATTTAATAATTATACAGAAGGAAAAAGCAGCTAAAGAGAAATTAAGAACCTGGCATGATTGCAGCGGCAAGAACAGACCCTGGGGCAATGGGAGACTGACAGTCAAATATTGCCACATTGAAGAGTGAGTTGAATCTAGGGCTCTTATACCCTGGCAGATGCTAAATGTGAGGTTACTGAGTAAAGGAGGAACATCTTTTCTGCTGATATCCTACCAGAGTTTACCAACTCTCTTCTCTTTCTTCCCCCTTGTTTACTGCATGGTAACAGGTCAGGAGAATGCTTGAAGAAGACGACCTACACATATGACAGAGAATTAATGAAAAACAATATATAAGCTTTGTAACATTGCCTCTGCCATTGCTCAGTACTGCTAGAGAGTGGTTTCAGAGGTGTGTAGACATATTATAACAAAAATAACATAATTGGGATTCAAATTAGTACTGTATGCTTCATAGAAAATGAGTTTAAAAGAGTTGGGAAGCTCTCAGCAAAATTTAAATAAATCTCTCAAAAAACCCAAATAGACAGAATACAGGCAAAATAACTAAAGGCAATACTAATGCAGAATTTAAGAAAAATAAGCATTCATCCATTCTTTTATATAAATATGTGTACCTATATGTATATATTCCTATGTATTTTATGGCATATATATTCTTTCAGCTATGCTTATTTTTCTTTTTCTTCAAAGTTTTTCACCCATAGACAATATTTTTAGTTATGATGTCTTTTTCTTATAGGTAGCATATTCTGTTCTGTATTCTCAAGCAGAATTGTTAATGAACAACAAATTAATGTACAGTAATTTCACGACTATAAGGCGCACCCTTTTGACTAAAATTTTTCCCCAAACCCGGAAGTGCGCCTTATAGTCCGGTG
>PYHW01010678.1:4469464-4494766 GCA_013186435.1 Turdus rufiventris
TATCTGATCTACATGTTGCAAATTTTGCTGACTCCCGGCGGGTGCGCCTTATAGTCTGGTGCGCCTTATGGTCGTGAAATTACTGTACATATTTACACTTGCAAACAAACAGATGTGATCAATTGGTTTGAGTGTATTCAGAGCAATCCTTTTCCTACTTTCTACCTCCCTAAACTAGATGTGACTCCTTTGTCTGTTCCAGACACAGAGATTTCAAAACCAAACAGGAGCAAACTGCTCAGAACCTAACTCAGATCCTGAGGCAGAACTCACCTAGCCTTGACTTAATTGTAAGGGGCAGAGAAAGCAGTTCCCTTAAACTAGGTAGCTGTTCCCAGTCTGTTGGAGCACTTAGGTGCGCAGTTTCCTCAGTGGAAAGCGGTGGGTATATAGCAAGGTCTCAAAAAGCAGGAGGTTACGTCCAAATTTAGACAAATTTAAGGTTCTTTCCTTTGGGATCCTTTGAAAACATCTGCACCCTTCCACTGACATTACTGAGAAATGAACCTACCATGGCTGTAGGATTTAAGCCACTCAAACTATGGTTTCAGGCAAAGCTAAGTGTCCACGTTAAACAGTTTCTTTTTAATATTTTGTTTCTACAGATTTTGCAGGTAGAGTCTGGGATAAAAATATACATATTTTTACCATATAATTATGTTTGATTTTGTGGACTGACAGCTGGAGTCAAAGCTGTCTGCATTTTGCTATCACAATATCTTTCAGAAAAGACTATAAATATGCATGAAGATGGAATGAAAATAATTTTCTTTAGGTTAAACATTCATCCAAATTACTTGATTTTGAGAAGTTTTCTCGGAAATACACTCTTTGTTTATACAACTAAGGATGTCTATGCAAAAGAAAATATATGTTTTGTGTATTTAAATTGTAGGGTTGATCTGCCATTCTTTATGCGACTTTGCAACAGTCTCTTACAAACTGGCTACCTCCTCAATGAGCAGACGTTTAAAGAAAGTTCGGGCAAACAGCAATAAAAGTTTGCTTCAGGAAGTTCTGCCTTACCTGCAGAAAACCAATACACCTGGAGGGGTTCCTGGTATCTGTAGTTTGGATTTTGCCCAAACATGAGCTAAGAGGAAGTGGACTGGAAAGCACCCTAAAAATTGGGAGCATGAAGTACAGGACGTTATTCTTTCAGAAACATGTTCTGTATTTGGAACTAGAGCTCAGAGGAGGAAACCCCTCTCTCATGGTGGCTGAACTCCTAATTTATGAATCTGTAGAAATTTGGGTCCTGCAAAACTTGTGCTCTTGCCTGCTTGATTTTAAGCATCAGTAGCACAGCTGAAATCAGCCTACCAGCATGCCTTTGCAGAAGCCCTTTGCAGAGCTGGGCACACTTGCTAGCTGTGCCTTTTAAGTGAGCCAGTATATAATGGTGGTGTCAAGGGGGAGGATGTGGGGCACTGGCAGCAGCAAAGGCTGCAAATAATAAAAAATGCTTTTCTAATTGGCTGCAATAATGTTTAAATTTTCTAATAAATAACATCCACACATGTCACAAATAAGCCCTAGGTGAATGTTCCAATGGAAGTATTTATTTGGAGCACTGAACAGATTACATTTACAGAGTTATACTGCACAGCAGGGAAATCACTCTACATGGAGTGACAGGGCAATGGTCTTATAGCAGTCCCCTTCACAGCAAAGTACTTAGGCATGTGAGGATCGATTTCAGTGTCGCAGCTCTAGCTTAGTATTATGGATGTCTGTTGCTGAATTAGGTTGTGGAGAGGAGGAGAAACTGAGCAACCTTTAGGGAAAATATTTATAGGATCCAGGTGGGGTGAGAAACTGAAGTTCAAGTGAAAGAGGAAGACTGATTGCTTGCTTCCATGATTTTATGCCCTTGCATTCCAAGTGTAACTGTCAAAATAACTGAGTTTGTTTTTTAAATGAGTTAAGGATTGCATTCTACAGAAGAGAAAATGTGCTTTGTCAAGAGAAATATACTCACAACAATTAATTCATTTTTTAATTAAGAGATGTTATACTATCTTGTACCTTAAGCCATGCAGCTGCTAGTGTTTATGTGTGTTTGGCCCTTCCATCAGAATGTTCTCCTCTGAGTATTTATTTTTTTTCCTGTTCTGTGCTGGGATGCATGAGGGAACAAGATGAAACCTGACTAATATTGTTTGGTAATACAGTTGTTTGCAGTTTATTTGTTCTCTGGTGGATTTTATTATAGCTGCTGAATTTTTACTCATTAGTTTAATGGTGGTTATTTTGCAGATTTCTTTTATTCTGCATTTTTTATTGAAATCTTATTCACAATACCACAGTGACTTGACTATGCTCTTCATGATGCAAAATTTAATTAGATACTAACTAAGTAAGTGGTCCATTAAAATATTATTCAGATTGTTCAGGGAAATGTTTTGGTAAACATTTTCTTTGCAAGTTGACTTTTTGGTAAGGGAAATGGAAACAGACAAATGAATGCTGCTGTTTATTTTGTCTCTCAGCATGCAAAGGGTGAGATAGTGTGCATCTGAATTACATCTCCATTTGCAGTGGGAGAAAGGACCTTGCCATTAGAGGAATCATAGCATCCATTTGTTATGCAGTTCAGGTCTAGACTGCCTATGCTGCAGTCCATCAAAAAGTATTTTAGGGGAAAGATGCTCATAATGAAGCAGGGAGCTCTACTGTTTGAATGATGATGATGATGATGCACTGCAGTTGCCAAAGCCACATAATACGCATTGCTGGAAAATGTCCCATAAAAAAATTTGAGCTGGAAATAAAGATATACATTGTGTGTATTTAAGTATGGCTCCGTTCACTAACAAGAGAGGCTTTAATTATACATGGGTTTTCACAAACAAGTTAGTTCAGAGAGTGTTCAATTCACAAAGGTCTCTTTCTCTATACTCTGGGCTCTCTGTTCTAAGCAGTTTTGCAGCTATTGAAACAGCTGCACAATTTTTGATTTGGTCATGGATACTTTTAATGTGCACATAAAATGAAGAGGAGAGGGAGGGAACATTTCTTTGCCAGCTCCATGCAGAAGAGTGAGCCAGCTTGGTATCTGAAGAATATTGAACGGGTCTATGCTGACCTAATGGAGCCAGAAATCAGACCTCCCTAAGTCACACACACAGCTTTGATGTCAAGCATTTGCCAAGTGGCAGTACATCCTTCGATGGTAAAAGGGAGGGTGAGAGACTTATTAAATAGGAAGGTAAATGGGAAGAGAAAAGGTCAACTGTTCAAAGGTGAGAACAGCATGTGAAGTAAAGGAATTGGCAGAAATCTCAGAAATAGATGGGAAGAAAACTTCTCTCTTTAGGCAGTGTGCTGAAATGTTTCAGAGATCTGTGGTCAATGGTGTCCCTCATCTTCCAAATAAAGTATGTATTCCAGTACCACAAATCTCCTTTCTGCCCTCAAGGACCCCCTAGTTTGAAGCATCAGCTGCTTTCAGCTGAGATGTGGCCACAGAAAATACAGTCAGTGTTGTCATGTTCATGCTCATACACAGCATGGAAATATTGCTGTCAAGCAAGCACATTTAAACCAACACTACAGATAAAGGGGAAAACTGAAGTATGAGGAAGAGCTCCAACACAGAACCCCACCAGGAACATCAATTATTCTTTGATGCTAGCATTCAGCAAAATAATAACCCTGCCCTGTGAGAAGTTCATCTGGGAGTTGAACTGGAATAAGGGACAGGGTCTTAGGGGAATATGGAAGGTGTAAGCCCTTCAGGATTATTGATGGGATTTTTTCATCCTCTGTTAAAGGATGTGTTACTAGTTCCAAAAGGAAGCCAAACCCAAGTGTCATTCAGGGGTCTGAATGGGAAAGATGGCCATGTTCAGGAAAGACAAAAAGATACCTTATAGCAGAGACTTGTTTCTCAAAGAAGTTATTAATTGCTTTTCTTGTCGTTCCAAAACCAGCAGAGTAAATGGTATCTCATTTGTTAAGAATTTACATCTTCAGGCTCAGCTCCTGTGTGAATTGCCTGTAGTGTCAGTACTTGCACTGCAGCTTTTCACTCTTCTGGGGAAGGAATAGAACTCCTTTGATTTGTATAATCACTTCATTCTACAACACTTGTAAAAATGTAGCAACTTATCAAAAAGTATTAAAATTGGGTAACATATTTGTAACTACTACCATGAGGAGTATAGATAGGTATGCTTACATGCCTGACAATGTTTACATACACAAATGATGACAAAGCACAATTATGTGAGTTTCATATCCTTGGGAAACCAGATGGATTATAGTATTTCATTCCACAGAAAATAATTATATTTGTTGATTTGAAAGGCTGAGAGTTCTAGATGTTTGAAAAGTAGCAGTAAGATCATACTAAATGAAGAATTTTGGAAATTAACTAGGTATTTTAATATTTTGAGACATTTTTTTTCTCCAAAGAATTTGCAAGCCTACCTTAGTATTGCTAGCTTTGTATTCTCATCCTTCCACTATCCTCTCAATTAGATGGACAAGACAGCATCATTCTGGGGAAAGGATGATTGTGGAGAAAATCAGCATCTGTGGGAATGTGTACCTGATAGCTGTGGGAGCTGTTGAAACTGTTAGGGAAATCCTAGAACGCATTCTTCCTGTGAGAGCTAGATTGGACAGGAAAAAACAAAAAAGCATTGCAGGAGATGAAGGTGGAACAGGTGACTATTAAGCTCCTGTTATACATGTCAGGGTCAATTCCTCCTCCCTCTCTCCCCCATGGAAACATATTTAATCAAGTATCACTTTTACTTGCTAAGAGAGAGCATCAGTTTTTTCTTGTATTGCACTGTTTGAGGTTTCAGCAGTGCTTGGGTTGTGTTGCTTTTAAACATTTATATTTTATTCACAAAGTTTAACTGTGAGTTTTCCCTATCTTATTGAACCTATGAATAGAAAAATCCAAAAATGCTAGCAAATTGCCACTAGGAAGTAATTTTTTAAAGCATGAGGCAACAGAAATTCTTTTGAGGACAAAGACCACAGTGCGTGGACAGTGATACCGTGTTTTCATTGCACTCATCACTACAGTGTCACTGATAAGGGGTACCTGACCTCATCTCACTCTCTTTTGATGGAGTTAAAGTAGGTAACATCAATCCTTTTGTGTTTTTAAGAGTAATAGAGTGATTGACAACACTAGAGACAGCATCTACTGTAATGTGTTTTGGACAGGTCTATCCCAACATGGATCGTTGTAAAGCATGTGTGATGCTACAGGTGACATGCCTGAGATTCCTGCTCATGATTCTTCAACGGCTCAGACAAAACTGTGGGAATTCAATTCCTTCCTCCTCCTTTCTGCTTCCCTCTCCCTTGCTGCCTAGCAAAATTCCGTGTTGAAGACACTGCATCCACTGTTTCTGGTATCTAGTGCTACAGCTGGCCACTGTATAACAAAAGTGCCTTTCCTTTGAGCTAGGGCTCAAACCAAAGAGGTTTAAGAAAGAATGTAGCAATAATGATCAAATGAGAAATTGTGGTGAACTCAAGAATGTCTCAATTAGAACTGGGCTCCTGTGTTAATAGATTGGATAAGGTACCTCTCCAGAAAAAAAAATAAAATCCAAATTCATAGTGTGTGACTCAGCTTCTACCTGTATCTATACACTTCACCAGTGAAACACTGGCTGTGTACTAAAGACTGGTCTTCTCCAGACTCTGGAGGAGATGGTTTCTACCATGGGCTGGCCCAAGACTCTTCTGCAGAAGCCACAGCTACACAGATTATGTTGGTCCTTGCTGAGTCTGCCTGGCTCATCCTACCTGAATGGCTGGGATGCTATCATAAAATAAACTCCCAGTGAGGTCAGCATGAGTTACAGTTATTTCCAATAAGTAATTTCAATGCTTCAGTACTTCCCAGTAACACTTCTTCCAAAATTTCATGTGAAAGAAAAGAAAGAAGCGTTAATTCATTTGTGAAGTCACTGTGCTTTACAGCCAGTTTCTTCTAAATACTTTTGATCTCAAGAAGTAGAGATATAGGAAACTTTTTCTTACATCAATAGGTCAGTATTTTTCTGTGGAGGCAGGGAAAGTTGACACTGGCATGTAACCATTTTGGATTATGGGGCTTTGCAAGCACATCCTTGTGGTGTGCCTGTGGATCTCCTTTAACACAGTGCCACTCAGTGATAGGGATGCAGCATGGCGAGGGGAGAGGAAGGCAGATTCCATGAAAGGGCAGACATCTGTCATAAACCAGCTCATTTATTTTCACTCTGCTGGGGGCCGGAGAACAGCGATCTGTTTTGGTTTCAACTGGATTTGGTTTGGTTTTTTAAACAGATAGTTTGGAAATAACTTTTTGCTTCCAGTCATCAGGGTTTATGAGGTTATTACTGGTTGAATTCAGAATGCCTCTCAGGTTAAAGCCTTTCACTTGTATATTTACACATCCTCTTCAACATTTCAGACATCTCTCTCTCATGCTTTGCCTGCAGCCTATTTTGTATTTAAAGTTGTCTCCAGACCTGAGATGTAGTTTGTTGAATCTGATCTAACAAAATGAAAATTAGCCTCAGAACTAGGGCACAAGAACTAGGGTCCTAAGTTTTTTTTGATTGTATCTTGAGTCCCAAGCTAAATTCTCTAAATTTTACATTGTGTGCGCTTTCCAAGAGCATGAATATCCCTTGTAGGAAGCACTGCTAGTGATAAGGTTTCCCTTGCATAATATTCACTGACTGTAGGTTTTATTTTAATTACAAAATTTAGAACTCCAATTCAATATTATTGATGATGACTGGGCAGAACATACCGTCTGTCACAAATCTGACAAACTCTACATTAAAACTGTTCATTCAGGGGCTTTGTCCCCATTTTTCATGTGGGAAAGCTTTCTGATTGTTGCTGTAATCAATAGAAGAAACTATTGTCATGTCTTATGTACATTTATTATGAGAAAAAACTTATTTTATGACATGGTTGAAACTCTCTAATTTCTCCCATAAGTGGACAGGCTTCTGGACTTTGTTTTACTGCCTTAATTGCCATTCTAAATGTAGGCTTAGACTGTCTAATTGTCTCTTATGACAGAAAAATTATATAATCACTTAGAAGAAGATTAATATGGAAAGTTATCTAAACTAATACTACAAGTTACATTTATGTTGTCTCACTGGTGAATATAATGAGATCAGCTATCAAGTTTTTGGGTAAGTTCTATCTTTTTTAATAGTTTTAGAAATTATAGTAGTTAAAAGATCTCTTCTACTGGTGATTGCTTTGTACTTTCCCACCATTTGCAGTAATAACTGCAAAAGCAAGTGGTGGAATGTGAGGTTTTAACCCATATTTTATGGGTCACAAATGGGCTCTAAACCCACTGCAGTCTTGCAATTTCATCTAGAGATAATTATTAGATAATGCCAGCAGTAAATTATTTGCTGCTCATATACTTCCTAATAGTCACTACCCACAGGTAATTATTTCACCATTTTAAAGAGAGAGTACATCTGAAACTATTAGCTATCACTTTTAGGAGCTGTATACACAATGAGCAAGCCATTGTCCCAGCACTGCAACCCAGAAGAGTCCTTACCTCTGCATCCTTATCGCTGATGCATCTCATTACACTTGCTCTGGCTTCACACAGGTGTAAGAGAGGCCAGAATTTTTGTCCTAAATGCACTTACGTCTCCATCAAATACCTGTGAGGTTTTTGGTTCAGAAAACCTGTTTTGGTGCAGCTGACTTCTTCAGCCAGACTGACTATCTTACCTGATATGGTAAGAACTCGCACAAGACAAAATTTTCTGTCTTAAGGTAGAACTCAAAGGCTGAAAGACAGGTAATGTAGCCATTTTGATAGCACAAGTATAAAGAGTTTAAATTCCCTATTTTTTTTAATATATTGTAAAAATAAGGAGGATTGTCAATTTGCTTTTTTAGAAAAACCTAGCTCACTTGGTGATAGTTGGTGTTGATAATTTTACTGGAGGATAACCAACCATGTCATCATCTATAACTTATATGCAAAGAAGATAACACTTTATTTCTAATCAAATCCATATTTTATTTGCTTGTCCATTTCAGAGATCAAATCCACCTTTTCTCTTTTAAATAATGGTCAATCCAGGCTACTCAAATTGTTTCCAGACTACCACAGATCCATCTGCCACACACAGAACTGTTCTCTTATGGTCAAGTAATTTAAATGACAAATTTAACAGTAAATTAAATTAATCCAAAACACACTTTACCCCCATGAAAGCAAGACTGGAATGAAAAATACCTGGACAGCAATTTCACTGTTACTGTATTGTGCTGAAAGTTATTAATGAAGTTGTTTTTGTTTCTGACAAAATCACTTAAAAGTAAACAATATAATTTCAAGGGTAGCCTTAACTAAAGCATTCAATATCTCTGTGAGCCAAGATCTTCTGCAGAAGTTTTTGCAATATCTTATCATGCTTAGTAATGGCATCCAAAAGGGAAGGCTACAGAGATGGTGAAGGGCTTAGAGGGGAAGCTACATGAGGAGTGGCTGAGGTCACTTGCTCTGTTAAGCCAGGATAAAATGAGACTGAGGGGAGACCTCTTCACAATTACAGTAATTTCATGATTATAAGACACACCATTTTGACCAAAATTTTGCTCCCACACCGGAAATGCGGCTTACACTCAGGAGCGGCTAATATGTGAAAAATTTTCTGAAATTTCCAACCCTGGAAGTGCCAGCCAGGGTGCCAAACCGAGTACCTGCCAGTAAAACCCGGGATTGTGCGATTGTTACAAATTGGTTACTCTGTTGCACAGCGGGTGGAGTCAGGCTCTGTGCCAGCAGCCTAGGGAGAGGAGGCGGGGACTCCCTCCTCCAGGCAGTGCAGCCCTGGGGAGAGACCAGGGGCTCTGTGCTACCACCCCCGCAGCTCGGGGGGGGAGGCGGGGGCTCCCATCCCCGCCTGCTGCCGTGGGAGTGGGGGGGCTCCATCCCTGCCTGCCACCCTGGGGCAGTGCTGGGCCAGGGTGAGCGAGCCCAGAGGCAGCGGCTGGCCCTGAGCGGCAGCACTGAGCTGGGCCACCCGGCCCCGTCAGCAGCCCTGAGCGGGCTGAGCCCGCAGGGCCTGAGCCAAGCCAGTAAACCCCACAATCCTGTGATTCTGTTACTAAGTGGCAACTTCGTTGCACGCGGGTCCTCGCTGCAAATGACAGAGCGGCTTATAATCAGGTGTGGCTTACATATGGACAAAGAATGAAATGTTGTCGACACCCGGAGATGCGGCTTATAATCAGTGCGGCTTGTAATTGTGAAATTACTGTACAACTTCCTCATGAGGAGAAGAGGAGGACCAAGCACTGATCTCTTCTCTGTAGTGACCAGTGACAGGACCCAAGGGAATGGCCTGAAGCTGTGTCAGGGGAGGTTTAGGCTAGCTATCAGGAAAGGATTCCTTACCCAGAGAATACTGGGCTCTAGAACAGCTTCCCAGGAAAATGGCCAGAGCATGAACCTGACAGAGTTCCAGAAGCGTTTAGACGATGTTTTCACGCACATGATGTGATTCTTGGGAGTGGTTGTTCGCAGGGCTGGGAGCTGGACTTGGTGATCCTTGTAGATCCCTTTCTACTCAGGATATCTGATGATTCTATGATCCAGACACCTCTTCTATGCAAAATTCCTTTCTGTAGGTACATCCTACAGCATGATGCCTCTTTTTGTGTTTTTGTGTTTTGTATTAGGATCTGGAACCCCTCAAAAATAAAATAAAAAAATCCTCTAAAAACTCCATGGCATGTATAAAACCTCAAAAAAAAACCAAACCCAAAAAACCTGAAGCAACATCTGAACAATTCTGATTACCATAACATTGTCTGAGTCATATTAATAAAAATATACTCATCCCTCAAAACTGAGGCTTAAGGAGTTCCCTTCTACTGAAACCACCAAAGCTAGTTCTTGGTTAAGTGTTTTTGGGAGTATACTTTCCATTGCTGGAGACATGAAACAAGTCCCAAATCCAAGGAAACTCTGTATCTGTATCACCTCTTTGGGTTTGAATTCCCCCTTTTTCAACAAGATTCACTGCTCAAGCAGATACCCCTTACTACAACTCCTGCTGGCAGATGGAAGGGACTTGGCAGAGCACTGCCTGGAAGCTCACAAGGCACCGTAGCATGGTATCTGTGTTAGCATCTCTTTCATGAGTTCTTAAGTCATCCCAAATTTTTAAAAGACTTGTCATTGTTTCCCAAGTAGATTAAAGCTTCATTACATTTCAGGCTACCAGTGCTGCCTTCTTCATGAGTTAAGGGATGTTAAACACCACTAAAAATTGATAAAGAATCAAATCACTGCCTAATTTACAAAATAACAGTCAACTAACTGACATCACATTAAAAGGCTGATCAGCCTTCAAAATTATTGCAGAGTGTTTATTTTTTAGATCATTTTTAGTCTTTGAAATGTCAAACATAGTGATCCATCTGAGCTGCAAAGGTGGAAGAACATACACAGCACTGTCATCCGCTAGGAGAAAAGTTGAAAGCAATTGCACATGGATTCACTACAGAACTTATACCTGCTCTGCATAAAATTTATGAAAAAGTGTTACCAGCCAGCCCCACTTCTGCTACTCAGTTGCTTTAACTTTTGAGAGGAATATGCATTTTTTAGCTAACATTCATTCAGGTGTGCAGTAAAGCCAGGGTCATTGTACCGGTTTCCTCCTGACCCTTTAGTTGCTGAAACTTTTGAGCATACAGCCATTATGTCACATTTAGAATCACAGAATCATAAAAAGTTTTGATTTGGAAGGGACTCTAAAAAACCTTGTTCAATCCCCTTGACATGGGCAGGGATACCAACCACTAGAGCAGATTGCTCCAAGCCCCACCCAACATGGCCTTGAACACCTCCAGGGATGGAGCATCCACAGGTTCTTTGGAAAACTTGTTTTAGAATCTCACCACCCTCACAGTAAAGAACTTCTTCCCAATATATAATCTAAACCCACTCTCTTTCACTTTCCATTCCCTCTTGTCCTGACACTACATGCCCTTGTGAAAAGACCCTCTCCAGCCTTCTTGTAAGCCATATTCAGGTACTGGTATGAGTTCCAAGGTCTTCCTGGAGACCTTTCTTCTACAGGCTGAAAAGCCCCAACTCTCTCAGCCTGTCTTCACAGGTAAGGTGCTCCAGCCTTCTGATCAACTTAGCAGCCATTTCTGGACTCATCTCAGCAGGTAAATTTTTTTTTTCTGTTACATTTTTAATACATCTATGAAGCTTTGCAAGGTAATAAATTTTTAAAGCAGGGTTCTAACCCAAGTTTCCTAGAGCCATGTTTGAGTCCTCTAAAAGAGCTGTGCTTCTGCAGCCAGAGAACCTTACAAGTAAGGCAAGTATATGCTCACCAGTTCTGTGTACAGAAGTGCTGGGAAACTATTGAACTCTGGGAATATGCAGCCCAGGGAATATGCAGCCCAGAGTAGAAATAGTTACTTCTAAATGGAATTTTTTAATGACTCTGTTACTGGTTTTCTTGCCCAGGTTTACACTGTACAGAACCCATGGTTCAGAGCTGCAAGAAGGAAGCAAGCTTGCTATACTTGAAGCAGTGGTTGTCTGGGTTTTGTGTTCTCAGTTCTGAGAATCCTTTTCTTGCTATAGCTGCCCCAGCCAAACTTGCTTCCTTACTGCAATGCTGAATTGTGTCAGAAGCAACAGGCATACAAAAAGTTTAATGCTGTTGAACTAGAAAAAGGAAATTTTCTTGAATTATGGAAACAGAAGAGGGACTCACACAGAAGCTTCGTCATAGCTCAGCTAAAAGTCAAACAACCACATGACACACTTCTATTGGAACTTAAGCTTCATTAGCTCTGGTGCTCATGGTACTACTTGTTTTTAATTAAATTACTAAATGAGGGATTTACGTGCAAGGACTGCACTGATACTGTAATCGCTTCCAGTGAGGAAATTCAAATTTCAGGCCATGAGTTTCTATATACAAATGGATTCTTTACCTAGACAGAATGTACAGCTGCAACCAGTTACAAATAAGGCAATATCTTTATGCACAGCAAAAGGGCTGCTCTGGCATTAGTACTATGATTATTGTGTGACCTTTTCAAACAAACATGCATTTAAACATGCACTCATATCAATGCATGAATAATATAGAAACTTGAGCTAAACTTGTATAGTAATAACAGCCATCAGTTTTCTTCAGTTATTATTTGAGTATGAGACGTAAGTATCCATTTTAACAAATTCAGAGTTTGCAAAGCTACTAAAGAGTGGCATGAGCATATTTATTCTGACCTCTATATTAACACCAGCTGTAGAATTTCAGTCAGCAGTTACTGCATCACATATAGCAATTTATGGTTGAATTACAGCACAGCACTTAGGAAAGAGTTGCAGGAAGAGGATACATCCTGCCCTCTTATATTCTCAATGCAAAACAGGCAGTGAGGCAAGTTGTTCCAAAGCTGCAGGCTCAGGAGCTGAAAATGCCTGCATGCAAGAGAGAAGCATGGACACAGACATTCACTCGACAGAGAACTGGCTCAGCCTTGTTCATAAGAAGACACCAAATCTTAATTTAAGAATGCCATAACACAGTGAATTGTTGACTAAATTATCGTTGTTAAAATTTACCCCCATAGTTTGAACAGTTAAGTCACTGCCTCATTTTTTTTAAAAAAACTGAACCAAGAACTACTTACATATGTCCATTAGGATCTATTCCTCAGTTTTATCTTTATTTTGGCAGTAAATTATATATATATATACACACACACACTCTGCATATGCCACATCTACTGCGGTGCAACTAAGCATCCACCAGCTGCTCACTCACTTGTCCTGCAGAGGGATGGGGGAGAGAATTGGGAAAGCAAAAACTAGAAGACAATCATGGGTAGAAATAAAGATGGTTTAATAAGTGAAAGAAAAAAATCACAATGTAAGTGATGCAAAGGCAATCACCTTCCACCAGCAGATCCATGCTCAGCCAGCCTCTGAGCAACCTTGAACTACTCCCCAGTTTCACTGCTAAACATGTGTCATGGTTTTTACAGCATGACACCATGTAGTCATCATATACCCCTCCAATCCATTGGGGGGTACTGGAGGAATAGTACAGATCAAGAAAACATTTATTCCATTACACCTCAGTAAAGAAAAAAAAAATATATACTGCTTTTCTGATTACAACCACATTTTAAGTTGGTTTTAAGACAACTTTGATATTTTATGTCCTTTTTTGAGGGGGGAGGGACACTGCTTTTTACCTATAAATCCTGTCTCTACCTGTGCCTGTTTCCTTAAAAATTCTGTTCAAATTCCTTAAGTATATGACTCATCAAGGTACTAGTCTGTGCTAGGTTATGTGATAAAAATCTCATCTCTGCAGGCACAAAAGTGCATAAATGAGCAACAGTAACAGGGGTAACCAAACTAAAGCCCTGCCTAGCAATCTCCAGCCCCATCACAGAAGAGATGGCAGCCCCACGGGTGAAGCCCATCACCACCAGTCAAGGGAAGCAGATCTCCAGAACACTTTCTGGACTGAGGAAGATCACTTCCTAGGGACATGGGATATGTTATGGGTGCAAAGGAAGAGTAGTTTGGGATTTCACAGGACCTGCTGTGGGAACGTCAGGGTAGGAACTACCTGGTGAGTAGGCAAAGTGGCCCAGCAGCCAGGGGATATCTAAAGATAAGACCTACTGGAAGCACCACAAGAATCCTATCTAACTGCAGGACAGATCTTGTGGGTTGGCTGAGAGTGTGGGTGTATATCAGACACCTGGAGAAGAGAGGATCCAGGGGCAATTTACTGGCATGTCCAAGCCCACCTACTGGAGATATCAATGTTACATACGTATCTGTATTTTTCCCACAAGCAAGCCTTCATCCTGATCAGCCAGAGAGCAGGATGAAACCACAAGTGCCATTTGTGTTCATGTGTGTCTGCCTACCATTGATCTGTGTTGTAGGACAGATATGTTCATTTATACACATGTACTGTACACACACATTTGTGCACGTGCATCTGCATCACATTGTGCATACTGGGAATACATTCCAGCCTTGTCACTAGTCAGAGCTGGGCTCCTGAAGTTGTTTCTCTTTGGAGACCTCAGATCTGGAAACCTCTATGAACCTCTGCTGACAGTTTGACACATTTTACTTCTGGATTAACTTTGATTTAAAGATACTACACATACAGGAGCATAGCAGCAGTGACCTTTGTTTTGTTCACGTTTAAGGGTTCCTTTTCATTTATCCCTTTACTAATGCATGCCCTTCTGCCATATCTATGTATTTGACTTCGAAAAGGTATCTGTCAACTTACTTTGTTAGAAGAACTTCTTTCTCTGTGTTGGTAAAGCTCGTCCCAAGTTCAGAGATATCTTCTGCCAGACAGGTAAGAAATTCTGCTGTCACTTCTGGTGCCTGTCTCTTCACGGCATGGTGGTGGCACTGCATGTGGAAGGAAAGTTGTTGAAATCAGCTGTGTACAGCATACACAGATCCCACCTATTTTATTATTCATATCAACTTCAGTTCATTTCAATTTTATGTGAGTGTTTTGATTCAGGTATAAAGCAATTTTTTATTATATAATATGCTTTATTATTATTCTTCCACCTTATACCCTGAAAGGTTCCAGAGGCCTCCATTTCTACCATTTGACTATTTGCAGTGTTTCAAAGTAACCATGGGGTGCCTGTCCTTTTTAGCATCTAATTACACTTTGTAAGGGTTTGATTACCAAAATGCATTAAACAATAATTAGATAAGGATAATTTACATCCAAACAATAAAGTTGAAAAGAACAATATAACTGGTAATTGGCCTTGACCAAGGTAAATAATGTCCTCTTTTTTTATTTACATTTGGTTTTCCCCATAAACTGCCTACTGGGTTGTACAGAAGTAAGAGGCTAGCAAAAATCTGAATCCCCATCCATCAGTATTAATCTCACACTTTACTGAGGCCCCATCCATTTATCTTTCCGACACAAATTAGAAATTCAAGAGTTTTAACAAATGAGCCTGCAAATGTAAACTTATTAGGCCATATATTTTTACTACACACTGTGCAGTGCCCTCCACAAAGCTGTCCCTTCAGAGAGTGTTTTCCTATTTTGTGTTATTGATGGCAGCTAACTAATCACATTTTTAATGTTGTCTTTGGGGAGGGCTGTTTGAGTGAATGTGCAAACTAAACTACCCAGAATAAATCTACCTTATTAAATGCTTGAAATTATGTGTCTTTTACGATAAAGAAACTCTCGAGCATTGTTACATTTGCTAGCCTTCTTTTTTGTAGAAATCAAAAGACTGGGATTAATTAAAATAATACATCAAAACAGGAGTTTGTACAGAATGTGTCTGCGTGTGAGAGAAAGGCCAAGAAAAATTGGTTAATTGGTCTCTTCATCCCTTCTCTCTTTCCCTCCATTGAAATATTTTTTAAAATTGCTTTTAAACTAACCTTTGTTAGCTAAATGTCGTCATCATCTGTACTTTTGGAGAATTTACTAGTGAACAGATCAAAATGCAAACCTTGAGACACAGCCTTTCTGCACTTGTCACAGGAGTTTTTCAAAGCTCCTGCATAGTAAGGAGACTCTCTGAACAAAGCACTTCAGATTTTATAAAAATTTTTTACAGATTTTACTAGTATGTTACCAATCATTTTACTGAATTTCTGGAGTTTCTGTTAAGTGATACATTTAGTAATCTACCTGATTTTCTACAGCATATTTGTCTGTATGCCTTTTAATTTGTATAATTTTAGAGAAGACTGGGAGGGGAAGGGACTGATCCGAATGGCATAGGCTTTTCTAGAAGATAATGTTTAAAATCCTTTAATACACACAGATAAACATCTTTGACCAATAACAACCAAGCTGTTTTATCTCATCATTCTTAGCATTTAAAAAATTGATATAATTACTTCAAGAGCCTTTACTACTTTGCTAAAAGATTGGTTAAATAATTTTAACAATGATCAGAAGAAATGCTAATTGCTCTTTCACTACTCTCTTCCCAGCAGCAAATACAAGTCTGGGTGATATCTGGATTCTTATCTTTAAAAAGATCTGAGCAATGGAGCTGGTTTGGTTTGCCAAGGACCTCCAGGACTTCTCAGGGTAGTACGTTTCAGAACTGACTTCTGTAGAAAAGGCAGAAAACATTTTCTCATTTTTCAGATAGATAGGAAATGAACCTGAGAGCTAATGATCACAGTTTTACAAAGCAAGGCAGGAAATTTAGTTCCTTCTGCTTTACATGCGTAACAGTCCAGTGTCTATTTCTGCCCTACTCAGCATTTAAAATCAGATTTCATTTGTAACATTTTACAGAAGGGGTTCCATGAAAATGAAAATTATGCACCACAGTTCTTGGTATCAATCCAAAGAAAAAAGACCTTCAACAAAGGACAAGAGAGGCCTTGTGAAAGACCTACACAGATTTAGGCTTAGTTTTCTCTTTTTTTGCTAAAATACTCCAGTTAGTGCAATGGACCACTAGGTCATTATTTTTCTTTTCTTAATTAGACTTCAGATTCTACAATACTTGGCAATTAATAAATGGTTTGGATTCCTTTATTTCATCTTTGTTTTTACATTAAACATATGGCTCTGTAGCTGTTGTCACAAGCAATTCACTTATTGGATTCAAGCAAATTGCTTGAAATTTTGTATGATTTTTTTGTTATTAATATGTACCAACAGAGAACCCCGTAGAAAACACTACAGTAGTAAAATTATCCAGCTGAATTTCAGAGCAATGAATATTCTGCCATTTCAATACAATATATATCCTATAAATAGCACTCTAATGGATATGAAATTACAAATACTGTTATGTTGTCGAAACCCTATGGCTTGTGCTATAGAGGAGGTCAGGCAAGATGATCATAATGGTCCCATTTGGCCTTACGATCTATGAATTTCCAAGAGTTATAGGTCTAGTTTAAGTGCACCCTCAGCATGAGTTGCCTTATTATTTAGCAGAAAGGGGGAAAAAGTAACCTTGTTCATGCTTATACTGTAATGCAGTAGGTCACCACACATTTTACCCATAGGGTAAATAAGTTTACTTTTTTATGTAAAAAGAACAGGAAATTTAATATATGTCTTTCTTTATACGTACCCCAGACCACAGAGATGTGCAGTGTAACCTGCTAATCATGTCCGTATATGCTTATTCTTTTGCATTTAGTCAAGAGCGAAGCTCATGGGAAGGAGGTCATCCTTGTATAATAAAATTTGTAGGGAAAGATGGAGCAGTTGTCTCTCTTACATGCTGATGAAGTTACCTGCAATCTAAAGCAAAACAAAAAGCAAGTTAATGGAAGTCTGTTTATTCTAACATCCAACCTAAGAGACTGAGCCAAGAAGAAACCCTTGTTTACCCAAGCAGACCTGGGAAAACGAGAAAATCCCCATGAATTACATGAAGGTACTTAAAAAAGCAGGGGAGACTGTTTTTAATCAAATATCAATAGATATCTAGTAGAAGAATAAATGAAAAGTGCACATTTTATTACAGCTGAGAGAATATGGCAAAACATTTTTCACTAGTACTTGTTGAAAATTTTAAACATGTTTATTGCTCTCACTCTTTCACATTTCTCTCACTTGCCTAGCAAAATATTTTATGGATATCAAAGGATATAGACTTAAAGGAATCCTGCAGATTAGTTTCTGAAATTATAGATTGGACATTTACATCAAGAACTAAGTTTGGAGACCTGCGTATTCCCATTTACTGAGGAGACAGATTAACTTAATGAACAAAGTTCAGAACTTAACTTCCCTTTAAGCCCTACTGTCACAGGTATTTTGACCGCCAAACTCAATCTCAGACCTGACATTTTGTTTTCCAGCTGTTTAATCTGCTCTCTTCCATTCTCTGTCTGTCATTTCAGAAGAAATATAACAATACACATAACTAAGTTCAGAAAAATGCAAAGGAGGTAAAACAAGGGATAAGGATTTTTTTTAATGAATGCAAAAATTTCAGGATTTAACAATAAAATATTCTTGCTTCAAGAAGTTAAGTCAGAACCAAAGTAAGGCATTATTTTGTATTGTTTTCTGGTTAAAATCTGAGAAAATAATCCTATCCATAAGCGTAATTTTTTCAAAGACTAATACAATGTATAAGCCCAGATACTTAATTCAGTTCTACCAGTTTAAACATATCGATGGGATTTTCAGATCAAATCATTGCATAGTAAGATGAGATAATAATTTAGCAATAAACATGAGCCCTGCTGTTCTTTTCTTTGTATGAAAAAAAAAATTATTTTGAAAACACTACCTAATTCCTCGAGTAGAAAAATCTTCTTCTGCCTCTTTGGTCACAAAGATATCTCAGGATATTTCAGCTATTGAGATGTATTTTGCAAATGGGAGAGGCTGGGAGGGAATACTAGATTCACTCTGGAACATCTTATTGAAGGTTACTCAGAGTAACTTAAAAGATGTAACAACATTCTGAAATTTGCAAGTGATCTTTTTGTTCTGGATCAGGAACTGCTACTTCATTGATTTTCAGAATCAAACCTATTGCCAGAACAGTTGCAGTTTTTCAAGTACAGAATGAAGTTTTTTGTTAATTAACAATTTCTTGAATTTTTGCTGTTCTCAGTTTGATGCTGTGGGCTTGATATGCTAATGAATAGTCTCTTCCAAACATCTGTATCCATCTTTTCCAAACATTTTATTTTGCAAATATGATTTATATATTTAGTGTAACTCATTGGCAAACTTGAGAAAGAAGGCAGGAAAGGAGGCCAACATTAAAAAGCTGTTAATGAGGAAGGAGATAAAGTAGTATGATGTGAAGGAAGGATGAGAAAAAAGAAACTGATAATATTCTAGAGATCACAAGCCAAATGTAGGAGCACAGAGTACAGCACAAGATATTTCTCCAGGTACATTTTTAATTACAGTATAATTCAGACTCAAAAATGAGAAGGACAGTGTTCTCCAAATACTGATTAGTGAATGATACAATCTGATATTGGTGCAGTTAAATAAACCAGGTTTTGTCAAAGGCCTTTAAGAGTTTAGTCCATTTAGCCTTGTGAAATAAAGGCTACTACAACAGGACATCTTCTGACAAACCTATCAAGGAAGTAAACATCACGAAGGGAGAAAAGTCATTTAAAACAAAGGATGCCTAACTACAGACAACCAGGATGAAAGTCAGTTTAGGCTATAAATTACATAAATGAAAATACAGAGGGGGGGTGGTGGTGGTGTTTGGTTGGTTTCTGTTTGTTTTGGGGTTTTTTTTGGTACAAACTTACCAGAGAAACAGTTGGAAATATCCCACAATTTTAAGATACATCCTTGATCAGTTTACAAAGTAGATTACATCCTACTAATAAACTGTTTTCAGTGAACTCTACCTGACATGAAAGCCACTGCGGGGACTACTCCTTCACAGACACAATAAAATGAAATTTAAAAGGATTTTAAACAAAATAATTCCATTTTTTTTTCAACAATATTTCAGCCACAGCTGCTGATGAATACTTTTTCCATTTGAAAACAATTGTTTTGATATTTTAGAACCCCTAGAAAAATACAGATTTTTGTTATACATCTAAATACCAGTTTTTCTTATCAAGTTGTTTTTAGAAGCCTTTAATGATCTTGACAGATTTATATTCACTATGCTCATGTCATCATCCACCTTCTTAAATAATGACAGCTATGGGCATTCAGAGTATAACCAACCAGTGACAATACCAAAGAGATGGATGATTTGGATTTGTAGATGATTCTATTGTTTTTTTAATAGATAACTGTGTGGCTGAACCTCCTCTCCCCTCACAAAAAAGCAGCAAGATATTCAACTGTTTAATTGTTGATTTCTCGGTATAAATCATAAAAAGCATTTACAGCTAAGTGAAGATAAAGTATTCTGAACCAGAAATACAACAGCAGTTGTAGGTACATTTGGAAAGCAAATTCAAACCCTCGAATTTTGAAAAATCACAATAATTTGAACAATACTTCATCCATGATCTTTCATGCCAGTTCAAAAATGGGTCTTTATTTCAAATAAATACAGTACCTCTTGTAATAAGCTGCCACAAAATACCCAGAAATAAGAATGTGTTTTTATTTACTATGTGCATTTCAGGAGAAATATTAGCTTTCATTTTGAAATAATAGATCTCCCTCCCATATACAATCAAAAGCAAAGACATTTTCTGGGTTTACAGAAGGACAAGATAAAAACGGTAAAATGGAAAGGCACATACCAGTAATAGACTGCAAAATCAATTTAAGAAGTGCAACTGCAGTTGTCTTTCCCAGGTTTTTAATTATGTGTTTGTTTGCCATGGTGGCCTAATTTAGTCAAGTAGATGAGCCAACATTAAAAGCTGGTAGGAGAGGTAAGTAATCCCTAGGGTGGGCTGCTTGTGTAGAGAGTTTAAAAGCTACATGTACAGAAGCAGAAGCCAAGGCAAATTTGAGAAGGGGGTCCACATGATAAACAGTGAAAAGCCAGCAAATCAAATTTTTCACAATTAGTTGAACAACAACTGTGACAGGTTCAGCGCTTAGCATTTTCATTTGTGTGCTCAAATTTGGTTATCCGTCCTCTTTTATGCAAATGTGATGTGACAGGAGAAGCTGGGAGCACTCAAGCAGGCCGATCACTCACAACAGGAGCTAGGTCTGTACAGCTGAGAGGTCTGGATTAAATGGACTGAGAGCTGATGGATAAATGACATAACCCAGGCTGAAAGCCTCATGAAGTGATTTAGAACTTCCACAAGATGATGCCCAGAATATAAATTGTATTTTATTCTCAAATGTAAAAATAAAGGAGAGAAAAACATCAGCTTCTGCTAGTAAATAACCATACTTATAATCTAGCTAAATCCAACATGCTTGTTGCCTATTACAACAAGGAACTTGGGAAAACTGTAATAGGTATCTCTAATAATTGCTTATACACCAACCTTGAAACTCTACAACTCACTGTGATGTTTTTGTGCTTGCAAGGGAGACTTGGAAAACTGATTAGGCAATGAAATCATTCAATCTACTTTGACAGATGGGAGCATGGCTGATGAAAAACATACACAGACACAGAAAATACTTTCACAATGTACTTGCAAGTAATTTAGCAGCAAAAATTATCAGGTCAGAGAATTCTATCCTACTGCAGAACGTGTAACACTTAAGGTGATGTATTGTGCTAAAAGCATACTTACATATGAAGGGCTAAAGGATGAATTATCTATGTAGAGCTCCCCCTTTGCCAGTTTACGGGAAACTGAAATTCTAGATGAAGGCACACCAGAAAAGTATCACAGCTTGCCCCTTCGACTACACCACTGCATTACTGCTAGGTTAATTTTCAAGACTGTTGGTAATACTCAGAGATTGTTCAAGAGACCTCCAGACCTTACTAATGATAGGAAAGTTTGAATAAAATCACCTACCTGAATTTCAACTGGAACATTACTATTAATTTTCTTTAATAAGTTTTCTTCTAACTCCGTATCTCAGAAGACCACCATGTATTTTACACCTTTTATTAAACCCAGTAGTTACTACAGTCTACAAAATTTTAATTGTTAATTGCCATTTATTTGCCCATTAATTAAAGTACTAGGATTTTAATTTTTTTAGTACCCATTCCCTCTGTCAGTTAGTGACATTTATCTTTAGAGAGGATGGATTCCTTGCAGAACATTGTTGACAATTGTCACTGCTTTTGAAAAGAACAGATTTTCTTTAAGGCCCCTTCAACTTCCAGTGGAAACAAATCATATTACCTACTGTTGGATTAAGCTTGACAATTCAGACACATCTGAATTAGTGGAACAAACAGGTCCAGCATTTATCATAGGCACTGGAGCCCTACTGTGGGTTCCACCACTATTATGTTGTTAGGCCATAGCACCTCAGACACCCAGATCAACTATCCCAAGACAGACTATTTCCAGCAGAGAATGTGGATATGGTTGTCCTGTTTTGAAGCCTAACAGTGTGTGTGAGACTTGTTCCATGCCAGTTGGCCTCAGCATCAGAGAACAGTCCCAGCCATGTTTAATTTACTAGTATTTATGTAGACCAGGAGGCTGAGTACCGACATTCCAACAGGGAACAAGACACTGAAATAACCTATGTCTCTAGTGAGTTCTACTAAAAGCAAAAGCTATGAAGACATGCTGAAATGTGATAGTGCTGGATATGCAGCAACTAAACCACAGCATTACTGCACAACATTAAGTTATTTGAAAGCCACCACAGTCTACCATCAAGATCTTTAGGCAAGTTGCTATGGCAGAAATTGATGTTACAAGTACATTTATGGGCTTTTCTCACCATTCATTTGGTTGTTGGTGTGGAAGAAAAATTCAGAAGGTCCTAGGACACCCACATCAATCTAAAATACCACTTAAAATTCATGTAGAGGGTTCCTAACACATTGTTCCCATAACCACTAACCAATACTAAACAGAGTGATTAAAGAAGACCATTCATTTGTTGTTCAGGCATTTAGAGGAAAACAAACAAAATGCTGAGTTCTTCAAAAGCCTATGAGTACTTTTGCAAGTAACAGTATATATAGTATTTTGGGATATTTTAGAGATTTCCATGTGGATCCATGGAGACAGAAGTAGGAAATTCCATTTATTGTGATTTTTGGACTCCAATAAAGACTGAAGATTACAGTCCACCTTTCCTTTCATATAAATATTTTAATTTTGAATGGTTTTGATTATCTGGTTTGAGAAAGCAGACATCAAAGCATACACAACCTCTCTCAGATAAGAAAGTACTAAGGATGGCTCCTAACACTTTTAAGGTTCAGAACAGTTACAAATCAGTTCAGAGAAAGACTGGCATGACAAGACCATCGATTCTTCTCCAGCTGGAGAGATATCTAAAAGAAGTTAGGTACTGAAATTCTTTGCACTGCAAAAGTGTCCACTTCAAAGGTTTAATTGACACAAGCTCCTGTTAATGTAACCATAAGAGTTTAGACCAGTATCTTTCATCTTACTCTGCAGCCATGATAATGAAAGAGGATTCCCTTGTTCCATGACAGTAACTTATCATCATACAATTTCCCATCTGATATTATGATCTGCCCACTAAGTTGTTCACATAACTGCTTCCTAATTTGTTCACTCAGGCAACAGGTTATACAGCTTAAAAACCAGGAATGTTCCATTACCTGACTTGTTGATGTTATCCTACTTAACTTGGATGAACAGGTTTGAACACACAAACACTTACTGACTGAAAAAGTAGTCTTTCAAGAGTGGCTGTTGACACAGCATACTCCAAAGGGACTCATAACAAGGAACACTAAATTCTGCAATCACTAAGCCATGCAGAAGTAATCACTAAAGTGAGGCTTCCCCTTACTTCTACGTATCTTGGATGATAGTCTAAAGTTCCAAATGGAAGACTTTGTGAAAGTACTAGGCAGAATCAGTATTTCCTGGCCCTATTCTCTGGATTTAGTAGTATTTTCCAAATCTTATACAGCATGGCTTGTATGCAGCAAACTAGGCTACCCACAGGCATGACAGACAGACTATACTGCAGGAAAGAAAACCTGCACATAAACAATTCTTTGGCCAAGAACCTGAAACCTCAGCTTCCAACTGCCCCAGCACCCCCTTCTAGAATTTTAATACTGATAGTTTATTTTACCAACACCCAACAAATTTAAACAAAGCCAGCCTTTCTAACATCTAACTTAATTTCGAATCCTACAGTGCATGGTACATCCCTACACTTACTCTGTTTTCTACCTACCTGCTGGGTTCTCTGACTAACGTCCCTAAATGCTATCAGAATTGCCTTTGTTCCCTGCCAATGGTTGGGCTTTTCGACACAGATCCGTTAGAGGAAATGATCTCTTCCTGCTCCAACTTAGCCTAAGGGCTGCTTCACTCCGCTGGCAAAGCTGAGTTCTCCTGGAAAACGCAAACACAGTGACTCCGCTGCACAATGGTGAGTAGAGGAGAAAACCCTGCTGCTGCTGCATTAGCACTGCACTAACATATGAAAATCATGCAGTCTTTGACACAAAGCTACAACACTCACAATAAGCTAGATGAAGGTCCTGAAAGTCAGATCAAAATCTTTCAAAGTTTCTCACCTCTTTTGGAGGTGATCTTTGATCTGAGACGGCCTTCCCTCCATGAGAACCACTGAGGAATATGTCAAAAGGAGTCAGAGATCCTACAGCAAATCCCCTGTTTGTAAGGATATTAAGAATGCAAATGGGTCCAGAAAGTCAGCTCAAATGCAGGGCCATGCAGCTTTCAATTTAGTGGGTCACAGCTGAAGCACAGCATGTTCTGTGCCTGTCCAGAGTCCTGTGCAAAGTGCAAGGCTTCTGTTCTCAACTGCTCCTCTGATCTTCTGTGGAAGCACTTCAGCTTCCACATTCTGCTCACTAAAGGTTTTATTAAATGTTTTGTCCTGTCTCCTGTAAATCAGGGGAAGAGACAAACCAAGAGTTGAAGCCAAACATATGCAAACAAGAAGAGCACAGTGGTGTAGGTTTTTTTTTCATTGAATGTAGCATGGCTTGGAACAGAATGATTGGATTAAGAGGTCTACTGATGTCACCTCCTCACTCCTGTCCCAGCATCCCCCACCAGTAACATCTTTTCAGTCTTTCAATCTGGTAGATTAGGAAGGTAATTCATTTGTACTACCACATTTTTAAAGCATAGCCCAGTTCCTCAATTACTACATTATCACTCAAATACCTGCTGTGTCAAGCAGAGGATGGGCAGAAGTGACCAGCCAGGACCCTCTCTGATGCTGTCACAGAACAAGACTATTCATGAAAACATTTTTCACAACTTAGTCCTGGCCTTAATGCTGCTTTATCTAGAAAATGAGATCTTGAAAAACACTCAGAAGTTCAACAGTGGGCAGAAATTATTTCACAGAAAGATTCAAACGCTAAAAACTAGGTCAGTATTTGTTAATTCAGGGTGACTCCAGAGAGTAATTCATAAGCTTCTAAATTAATATTTTTAAGGAGGTCATAAAATGTGAACTTTAGTAACTGCTACAGCCAATCAAGGTGTCATCAATCTTTCCTTAGACTACTAACACACCAGTAATTACCTACTCAAATTACTTTAAAAGTTTAACAAAAGCTTATCTACAGATAGTATTGTAGCATGATATACTGCCATCTTAAAAATGGTAGTGAACTGAATCCTCCTGGTTAATCTTTTAGTTATTTCAGATTCCAATTTCTGTAACTTATTCTCTATTTATTCTGTGTTTCCCTGGTAAG
>PYHW01010678.1:4501004-4512097 GCA_013186435.1 Turdus rufiventris
AAAACAAAAAACAAACAAACAAACAAACAAAAAAAACCCCACAAAACAAACAAACAAACAAAAAAAAACCCAAACCAGGATCCAGTTCATAAAATCCCTTCAAATAATTGAAAAGCACAAACAAAAATGCTATAGCTGGAGCTCTTCTCAACAGAATGCTACTACTTCTACTTTCCTCCATTCCTACTTTGAAATTAAAAAAAAAAAATGACAGGGACATAACTTATACCAGTTCTCCCCCTTTTTCCAGCAAAAGACAAAAACATGGACTAAAAAAACCAGCCTATTAACTGAAGTATTATCACAAAATCACAAAATATTTCAAGCTGGAAGGGATCCACAAGGATCGAGTCCAATGCTTAAGTGAGTGGCAGTACAGGCTCATTTCCATCTATCTTTAAATAAGACTGGTTTTATGACGTACTCATGAATGAATTAATGGAGGGGAAATATTAAATCAAAACAACACCCCACCCACTCCCTTCAAAACAAAACAACAACAACAAAAAAAAAAAAAAAAAACAAAGACTAACACTTAACCAATGAGTTTCCTTTTGAAACCAGTCAAGCAAAATGCCACTAAATGGAAATAAAAACATGTCTTTCTGAGAGGTCTTTTACTGCAAAGGAGTAGGCAGTTCCCATTCCTAAGCAGCAACTTCAGACCTCACATATCAGAAAGACTTGCTAGAAAAAGCCAGTGAAGATTTTTGGGGAGTACACTAATATTCCATGTATTTTGTAATGGTGAATACGTGCTACAGTGTGTACTTAGGATTTTCCAAGTGTTCCTTTTGAAATGAACAAGTGAAATCATAAAAATATGAGAATATAAAAAATGCATTAGTTGTGCGCTCAAATTTTTAGAATATTACCTACTAACTATTCAGATTCTCCTCAGATATTTTTCTAAATTGTTTTTCAGCACTGTATTTATTTTCGTGGCATCAAAATTTCTTCTAGAGTTGCACAGTGCAGAGATATTAAAAAATTCCTTATTGCTGGAGAATTAGTCTATTTAAAATTTGACTCGTACCACTTTAAATTCAGAACACCCAGAAATAATTATGCAGAGTACACCATGTGTGAATGTAGATAAAACACGATTGACATTGGTTTTATATATTCAGTATTATTTTAGTGTAAGTGATAGTGATTCAAGCTCCTTTTGTGAACATGGGGGTGGGGNTTTTTTTTTTTTTTTTTTTTTTTTTTTTTTTTTTTCATCATGAAGGACCATTGCCTTAGCTTTTTTGGTTATTGCTTTTTTTTTTCTTTTTTTTCTTTTTTTTTTTAAGACCATTCCATTTCTTTATTTTTTTAACATCTTAAAGTCATAAGGACTTATATGCAAAGCAGTCATACACTTTATCATTAAAACCCATAGGTAAAATACGTACACAAATCCAACAAAAGGCTAGTACATAGTAAAGCCTAAGCATACTACTATGCAATATTATGAATACATAACTTTAGAGACTTCAGTTTAGTACTGTTATCTATTCATTTCTGAAAACATTCACAAAGATTTTAAATGCAAATTTTCATTCCGTATCTGGAATAGAACAAAAATTATCTATGTTATAACAACTTTTGGTCATTTGTGTTTGACCAATTCAGTAAATTACAAAGAACCCAAAGAATTCTGTAACTTTCTGTAGAACTATGTAATAAAAACATTGCATATGTTCCTAGTATGATGTCTTTAGCAATCATTTACTGAAATGTAACTCAAACATCAATCTCTCAAAATGTATAACTGACCAGCTGCTTTTTAATCTATATCTGAATCCAACTTCATCACAAAACCCCTTTTAATACAAAGATGCAGAAGTACATTAGGTAATACTAATGCAACACAGGTGCAGTTCTAGCATTGTCGTTGATCAGTTGAATCATCTTCTCCATGAACGAGATTCATTTTCCTCTTCCTCTTCATCATCATCTTGAAGCAGTGAGTCATCCACCAAAGATTCTTCCTGAAACTTCAAGAGAAAAATATGGTAAGTGCTGTATCAGAAAATGTTAAAAATCAAAAGGGAAAACATATCTCAAGCACTTGTACTTTAATAAAGAAAAAAATTTGGTTGTGAATAGGCAAACATTAATGCTTTCAAGAAAGTACAATGGATATATATGTCTTATATACATATATTACTAAATAGCAAATGAAACTTTTTTCTTTTCAATAGACTTCAAGATGACTATGCACCTCATCCTTAAACAGCTCTTCTGATTCTTCAGATTATGTCATGTCCAAGCTGCTATGTCCCATGAAACTTAATATTCTACACTGAAAACTAATGGTTTTTGCATGCTCACAGTATCTATGTCTGTTTTTCATCCAAGACCTTAATCCACCTGTTCCACAGTATTAAAAAGGTTGAATCTGGGATTTTTTTATTTTGACAGCTTAATCAAGACTTAAATCAATATAAAAATTTAAACAATTGACACAGGGCAATAGGTATTAAGAGAAATTCAAACTAACTATGTATTTTCAATTCTGATCCATAACAACATAGTAACAGACTTCAAAGCCCTTAAATGTAAGTTGCTTTAATTTCTATCAACATATAGGCATGGGGGAGTATATAAACTACCCTGTCTTAGGAATTTTTTGACAATCACACCTAACACAGCAAACTCTGCCATAGCTAAAGAAAGGATTAAATAAAACATAAGGATGTCTTTCCCTAGCAAAACTGCCAAGCTATTATAGATAGCAGCTGTGTTCTTTCTTGCTTATTCTTTGTGTCTAAGGAATTGTAGGTTTTTTGCTACAGTATTTCCAAATTCAGCAAGAGGTGTGAAGATCGATTTGCAAATTAAAAAGTCTTCTGAAAGTGAAGAGACTCTAGGCTAAAGAAAGCCTAGAACTAAGCCTTCTGTCTTTCCAGCAGGCTCTTTTACAAGAGGGAGAAACTACTGTCTTCATTACTCTTGCATACGGAAAGAACAGCTTCAAAAGGAGCTCTGTTGACACCTGACCCATCTGTCAATGTATGCCTGTGTAGCCTGACCCTGACTAAAACACAGAAGCTTTCTGAGGACTTAGATTCTTCCTTGGTATTCCCTGATGTTCAGTGAGCTAAAATACAACAGTGCAATAGTCCAAGAGGAGGAGTCCTGGGCAGTGCAGAGTGCAGAACACAACAGAGCACAAGACTGAGGGGTAGTAGAGATGATCAAAAAGCCAAGCTTCCACACAGGGAAACAACTACAGGGTGAGAAAATACCTGAGGGAAAGTATGACAGTGTCCCTGTATATTAAGTATCTTAAAAGAAAGTGAAGAGACAACACGTAGATGGCAGATCCAATAGAACAGTACTTATTCAGGGTAGACAGAGCTGAACAGTAGAAGTCCCTGTTACAGGACATTACGCAGATTCCAAAGAAACCAGATAAATTAATACCATAAGTACATGTCAAGGCCTTTCAACTACAAAGACACCACATCTGACTCAAGAGGTTCCTGAACTGCAACTCTTTATGATTAAAAGCTTATATCTACTTATATCTACACATTTTATACTCTTCCTAGGGTTCAGTTGTTGACTCAGCAGAGTCACTTCTTAGTCAGACACCCAGGTGTAGAACATAAAGGCATCTAGGAAGACCAGATGCTTTTGAAATTTGCTGGCTACTCACCAAGGATTTTCTCAAGCGCTCAAGTCCAAAAGATTTTTCTCTTATTTTCACAAATGGAATGGGGAACCCTGTTTCATTATTAAGAATCTCACTGGTCTGAATTATACAGCTCCTGGTTTTTTTTCTTTTCTTGAGACAAAGTATTCAGTTTCATTGAAGTCTTAAGCCTGCTACCTTCTCTAGCATAGTACTCAGCTGAACTAACATCACAGTACAGATATGGAATAATGAAGAAAACATTTTTCATGTGTTTACGATAGCTGCTATAAAATAAATTAAGTAGCAAGCAGACAAAAATCAATGAACAGCTTAAGGGTTTTGATCAAGTTCAACTCCTAGGTATTTTCCACAGGAATAATTAGCTAAGGCAGTTAAAAGGTGGCTCTCTCTCTAGTTCACCTACCAATGAATCTGTGTTTTCGTTCCTTTACTCAGCTGAAATGTTTGCATATCCCTGCATGCCCTTCCTTCATTACACAAAAAGTCTCAATGAAGTGGTTATTCAAGGAAACCTCTCAATAATGCAGACTCCTTCCATCAACACACTGCTGTTGATCTTCCCAGGCAATACTTCCCTGAAGGAGAAAATACCTGTGAAACCCTGTGACAAAATACCTAAGATGCTCTGAAGATTCTGTAACATAATCTCCCTCAGGTCAATCACAGCTTATAACCATCAGACAGTGCTTGAGGTTCGTGTATATGAGGAAAAGTAGCACTCAGTAAATTAGAATGTACAGATGTCTAATATGTCTATCTTCAACTGGCACACAAAAGAACAAAATTAGCATTTTTGGAGACAGGAAGGCAACACACAAAGTGTCTTTCATCAGGAAAAAAACAGAAAATGAACACCACCAAGTGTAAGAAAGCTAACTAAATTTGGTTGTATCAAAGTAAACTTGTGAAGTTGCTTCTATGGTAGACTTGACAAAAATCCAGAGGAAAAAGATGCAGATGAAATATTGTCATCGAGTAAGTCAAGGTGCACTTCAACTTTTCTATGCCAATTATGTGGATACAGTTAACTAACAGTAAATAAATTTGGTAAAAGATTGCTTGACTTTATCCCCAGGTGACATTTATCTTTCTGCATTCACAAGCGCCGGTACTTTGAGTTAATGAATTAGATTGTATTAATATATATTGCCCCACTATTCCTACATTAACCAAACAGGATTATTTAGACAAGGCTTTAGCATCTCTCTCACAGACCATGATGAAGACTAACACTCAGCAAGGGTACTTCAGATATCTGAATGAAGTCAGAAAATGTTCTGAATTATTCCTTCACCTGTATCGTCTGAGCCATATCTAGGAAGGAAAACTAGAGTCTGAAATATGATCTGCAAAGAAATTAGTACCAAAAGCAGACGGCACAAACCCATGTTTTGGACAAAATCCCTCTTTCATGCAAACTCAAACCTGTGCCTTCCATTTTTTAGATACATCCTCTGAAGTTTTTGTAATGCGAGAAATGAAATATTTCTGCAAGGAAAAGCAAAGTATCTAGACTTTCAACACCCTAAACCGCTACAAATACACAAAAATTACTTCTGATATCAAAACATGAGTTAGATTGAAAAATACAAGTACAAATCCACAGATAAATTTTCTTTTTGAAAAAGCTGTATTATTTAATCTTAAAAAAAATAAAAAATAAAAAAATAAAGAAAAAGCAAGCTTACTTCTTCTTCATCAGGTTCAGCTTCTTCTGTTTCAACAGCTGACATACTAGCAACGGGCTTGTTCCATGCCAACTTCAGCTCTTGTCCTTTGAAACGAGATCCATGAATTGCAGCCTAAAACAAGTTTCACTATCTTAGTTACACATGACCTTTCAAAAGAAAGTCTAAGTTGCAATATGTTCATACTGCTACTAGGTTAAATGAAACAACTTCATTCACTGCACATGGGATTCATATGTCCTTTGAAGAAAATAAGCGTAGAAAACCATAAATTATTTGGTAATGTAGGTAACAAAATTAACCAACACCTTCCTGTTTTTTAGTATTATTTTGTCAAGTTCCTCACCTTTCAAAGACAGACACAAAACTGTTAATGCATAGCTTACTGGAAGAAGTAAGACATCCCACAAATGATTTAACGTATTTTTAAAAACCCAACAACCAAACAACTGAAAAAAGCCCCTCTGTGATTACAATTTAATCTACCGGAAAACGTTCCACTTCCTGTAAAGCTGTTGTAATTGAAATGTAAAAAATTCTAACTTATGGGATATTCATGTCTTTCTAAGTACCAGCTACATTAAGTGGCTGCTTTGGAAATAGTATGTTCAAATTAAAGTAACATGAATGAGCATAAATCAGCGTTAGCAACATTCCGAAATAACCGTCATGGTCACAAAAGATTTATAGTACAATCTGAAAGTACAGCATAATGTGAAATGTAGAAACAATTACATGTTCAATGACATCTGAACATGAATTGTGTGATATTAAAGTCCCCAGGTATAAATTTTAAATCTGTACATATAAATTTATGATAAATTTAAAAGATTCTGTGCTTATTAAAATGCAGCTCAGGAGCTTTTTGTCCATGGTCTCATCACAATGTCACACAACTAGAATTTTTAGAAGTACTTATATGTGACATTTAGGTCCAGAAATAACTTGTAATCTTTGGAAGAAATTACTACTACATAAAAATGCAACATTTTACAATAGGGAATCTTCCTCTTCCTTCTAGGCTAGAACATATATGATCATAAAGCCTAGGCCTATTTTCATTTAAGAAGGTAAAATATTAGCTGCATTTACTTCACAATTTGCTTCAGCAGAGGTGTTTTATGATTACCTTCTACAACTTTTCAAATTGCCAGCCTTAATGCTTTAGTTGTAAACAAAGACATTCCAATGGAAATGTATTTAATATGTAAGAATAACTTAAAGAAAATACAAATTTTCCTAGATTTGACTGAAGAGAGTTTTCATAAAATCTTCATTTTAAAATGATGGTGAAATTAGACACAAAATGTAATCAAACACAAAGTTGACTATTAAATATTTTAATGATCACCAGAACCTGGACATCTCAAACACTGATCATGAATCCTGATCCTTGCAGTGAATCATACGCCATCTGGGAGAAGTAAAGACATTTTTGGATACTCCACAAAAACAGATTATTGCTCTAGATGACCTATTTTTTTTTCAGGGAAGTAGAGCTTTCTTTCCACACTTAAGACTATTTCTTATGTAAAGAACAATGTCAAAGAATATGAAACTGCAAAAGGAAGTACCCAATACCAGGAAGCACCAAAACTAAAATCCCAATTTCAATTCATTTATGAATATACTAATTAGAGAAGCTTTTATCTTTGAACCGAACTTTTGTTCACTGTTGAACTCTGTTCTTTCAATAAAGCTGTGTAATACTGTTTTTCTCATATTAGTCAGGATACACCATGTACCATTAACTGTACCTCCTTTTTTACAGAATAAACACTATCTCCATACAGTTAGTGCTCAATGCTGCTACAGCTAAGAGTTTCACAAACAAAACAAATTCTGTGTTTTTGTAAAACATCTTTGGGACATGGATGTCAAAATAACTAACTATAAATTATACTTCAAGTGTTCAAAATTATTGTCCCCAGCAGTTAATCTGCATTGTAAATAGCAGTTATTTCTGTCTATCACCTCACTGGCATCCCAAGACAAGAGAACAGTCTGGCCAGGTAAGAAAACTGTGTTCAGGTAAACTCCACAAGGTAAAATTTGTCCAAAATATAAACACAAAATGAAATCTTTCCACAGAACCATACTGCAAATATAAACCCATTCTTTCTATAGTCCCCACTATTTTCAGGAATACTCCAACCCAACAGTGACACAAGGATTTTAAAGAAAAAAAAGTAATTTGCAGAAAAACTATGTTCATTACTTTGTTCAGCATCACATAATATACCTATATTATACACCTACACCATGGACCAAGTAAGGCAGGAGTCCTGCTGAGCCAAATGTATTAAGGTCTAATGACCCACATGTAATGAGACTAAATTATAACATCAGTCAACTCTGGATTTTAGTTTCTGAAAGTTCTTCTGCAATTCTATGCTTCTGTAATTTCATATATTTCTAAAAAATACGTTAAAAAGGGGGAAAAAAGAAACAGATCAAATCCCATTTACACTACCAAAGTAAATATACTACATCCCAAAGTAAATACACAGATTGACTCTGCAGGATACCAGTGAAATTCCAAACAGATTATAAGGGTACCAAATCTACAGGTGAAAAAACCCGGCAATTAAATGAAGACATCTAAATAGCAATTCCTAAATGTTTCTCTTAATTTCCCTCTTACGTCTTGCACTTCACTTTGTTATAAACTTAATTTCATAAGAATTTCAGTAACAACCAGTTCTGACATTTTTGTTTAATTTAAACTTTTATGTCAATAGTTTGAAAATAGCTAGCAGTATTACATTTAATCAAATACAGAACTGTGACATAAACAAAGTATTTGAATACTGCAGTGTATTTTCAAGAAAGATTGTACTCACAGCTTCAGCTTCTGCTCTTGTTTTAAAAGTAATCACTGCATGGAGAGAAGAGTCATCTATCTGGCAATCTTCAATTTCACCATATTGCTTTTGATAAATAAACAAAAAAAAAAAGTTTAGTAAAATAGTTCTTCCACTTCTGAAAATGCAGTCCTAAATCAAATGCCCTCCAAAAAAAGTAGAAAATTATAACAGTGTATACTTCACAGTCTTAATGCTACAGTATTTGTCCTAGCCAAGAATAAAGTTACTTCTACTTGCACTTCTAGAACACCAAAGTGCTCTCGTCTCTGGATTTCCCAACTCCTATAGGTATGAGGTAAAACTATGATAGAAATAGGCTGTTCAGCTTCAGTATTTCTCTTCTGATTAGAAATGAGGGATCTTGAAATCATTGCATTAGCCTATTATGAAACTCTTGCATAGAAATATTTTTTGGGAGTCAAGAGCTGTAGAAAAAGTTTGAAAACTTAACTGTATTTCAGCATCTTAATAATATGACCTGTAATGGCCATGATGATACTGCTACCTTTGATACTGCCATCACTGTAAGCTGCGAAGATCAACAAAAAAACCACATCTGTGCAAGCAGACTGCATTGCTGATGTGCACAGGGTTATGGTATGGTATCAAAGAAACAGAAATACAGCTCAGAACATTTCCAATGGAATTTGAAGCAAGCTTAAAACACCAAACTCGCAACCTGCAAAATTCAATGATTCATTTTTTTCTCAGTGTTAACCTATTAACACTGTGAATGGAATTGCATTTGTTCATGTTACTAAGTTTCTTTTTTATTATTATTTTGGCTTGTTAAAGATAGTAAGTTACCTATAAAAAGAAAGACAGGTCATTGTTTGATTATTTTTTTTAAAGCTTCTTAAATGACTGCCTCACAAGAAATATTAAGTACCCTGTCTGAAGTAAAATTTAGTGGACTAACTGGCTCCTGGACTTGTCCTGTAAGAGACAATCACTGCCCAACAAAGAAAAGGGAGGGTGGCACACATGGAGACTGGCATTATATTCTTAGCATTTATTCCAGAAAATAAGCAAATTTGCTTTTATTATACTCTTTCTCCAAATGGAGGATAAGTGTTTTTATAAATTCATGTTGATTCTTCACTATTATATTTGCAAAGAAACATTTGCTAAAAATTATGTATGTCAATTTATCATTTGTCAGAGTGAAAATAGAAAAAATAAGTAGAAAAAAAATCTGACTTCCTAAGTTTAAGTACATGATTAAACAGAAATGTTTAGATGACTTTTCAAGATCTACATATAATTGCACAATTTTCACTGTGACTTTCAAATTCAGAAAGTTGTGCAAAAGCACTGAAAATATTCGAGTAAAATTTTCATTAAGAACTTGATAAAATACTTCAACAAAGACCAACAGACTTCAGGTACTGAAAGGCTGGCAATAAATCAGTATTTGTTCTCACCTTCCCTGAATTATTTTACCTTTCTGTACCTAAAAAATTGTAAAAACATTACATATGTCCTGAGCAAATAAATATCACGAGTCATTTAATTTTGTAAGGGAAAAAAAAAAAGCTTTGCAAATGCTGTATGATTACAGCTATAACTAGCTGAAGCAATAGTGTATTATTCCTGGTTTACCTTTTCCTAATGCATCCTCTGCACACCATGTGCTAAAGATTCACCCCTACATAATATTTCTAGATGAAGTGAATCAGGAGAAAACAAGTCACTCAATAGAAGGATGTAATCCAAAGTGAAAAAAGAAGTGCAGCTGTGCCATACCGCAAAATGAGGCAGAAGATCTTCTCTGTCGCTTTCGGTAAACGCAGAGATTTCCAATGCCCTGGGCCGATGATCCACCACGGCATGCACAGGAACTCCTCTGCCTCTGCCCCGGCCCCGGATTCCTCTGCCTCTGCTACGCGACGCACCCCGGCCTCTTGCGTGAACCCCTCTACCGCGAACTGAAGAGAGAATCCCTCGCTTGGCAGCCTAAGATGTTTACACATAACATACCAAGAGATTAAAATTCACCATCTCACTATTTAGACAGAATTAACAAACACATATTCTGATGTCTCCTAAAAGAACATCCCGAAGAAGGCCCCAGAAAGAGCAGCTAGCAGGTCTTAAAACAACAGAAGGTGAACACTTAAATAACATTCAAAAGCTAATTAACTAAAGGTTAATTATTACCAGACCAATAATGGGACGGAAATAGGAAACAAGAACCAGGTATCAAAAGAGCCCTTATCTGTGAAGATTAACTCCTCATAGGAAAAAGCAATGCAATACCACCCATGAGAAGATAATTTTCTTATGGCTTTAATCATTAAATTGTTCAGGTAATTTTACAATAGTATCTAGTTTGCTTTTTACTTTTTTATAAACAGAATCCTGAGGCATTTGGGGTTTTTTAGCTTTGTTCTTTGTTTGGGCTTTTTTAAACATCTTAAAATCTTTAAATGACTAATTTGGGGCATGCTGACTCAAGAAACAAGCTGTAAACTATTTGGATTTTCTTTCAGTAAAGCCAGGCTCACCTGGAACAGAAAAACAAGTTATGAGTCAAAGAAACAACACATTAAATATTGTGGGAGTCAAAGCCTCAAGCATAATGAGTGAATAAAAGTTTTTAAAATAATTTTTAAGAATACTGAAGGATCAAACAAACATCAAGGGGGGGAAAAACCCTCTTGTAATCTGTACAAGGGATATATTTCTTGCTGTTCCCTGAAACATGTAAGGGTGCATCACTGATTACCCTGTTTTTCTTCATCTACTTCTCTTGGTATTTGCTAAAGGCTTCAGAAAATTCATTTAAATATTACTGTCCTGAAAGAGCTCTTTTTTATCTAACTCAAAATACAAACAGACTTAATGAGAGATGATGACTTAATGAGGTAGGATTAGTGCACTCAG
>PYHW01010678.1:4512147-4534698 GCA_013186435.1 Turdus rufiventris
CAAAGCTGCATAACAAGTTCTAAAGTAAGGTTTTAATGCGACTTCGCTGCACATATGTGCACTGTATTCCTATGCAGTAATACATAAGACATGACCAAACTTCATTAAGACAAGAACGATTTAAGTGGCACAGCAGCCCTGCTTAACAGTAAAAAGAGATAAAATTATCAAGTGATTCAAGTAGATATTACACAATCATATAGGCAAGAAAGTGCAACATAACAGCGTAACACCCACATAATTCATAATTTCTAAATTAGACACACACATGAAGAATTTAAAAAAAAAAATCGAGATGGTAGTACAAAGCAAGTACTTGAAGAAAAAACTATGTTTCTACACATTCAATACCTCTTGAAACACTGTATCTGCTTTTGTTAAGTTCTCCTCTTGAAACCAACACTGTAATATTATAACTTTTGGCACCTCAGGCTTTTTGATTAATCTCATTAAAAGGATGCTAACACGTAAGAACAAAAGATTAAGCAGTGTTTCTTAACTTTTCTGTGTCAAACACAGAAAAAAAAGACCTTCAGGCAATGGTTTAAAAACACTCCACATTGTCAAGAAAGCATTACTACCACAAATCTATAAAACATCATGTCATCTAAACAGTTACAGAATTTAAACAGATTAGCAATTGCAATTAAAGACACTATCATTTCTGAATTCCACTGCAGTAGAGAAAGTGGTTTTTAAAAATATTACTAATAAATGTCTCCGTCTACATGCAACTTAATACTGCACTCTGAATAAAAATAGTTCATAATACAATACACACGCTAATAAACACAAAAGGAAAATATTTGATTAAAAGTTAGTTACTACAAAAGAAGACACAAACATACTTCCAGCTGCAGTTCTGTATATTTTCGTCTTAATTCAGTAACTTCTTCCCCAGCTTGCATCTTCTTGTATAAATCCAGTTCAGTATCTAGTAACTCCTTCTGCATCTAAGAAATTGTTATGGTAAATTATTAGTTCCACAACTGACATTCTTTACTACAGAAACAATTGTTCAATAAAAAGCTGTAACTCTGCAGGTATACTGCTTATTACACTGGGTTTCCACCTTCAAAAACAAATCAAGCACAAGCTTAGGAGCCTTTGTGGCTAAGTAAAACTTTCATTTGAGCTCTGTGATGTCAAACCTTTTAGACTACCAAGCAAAGCCAAACCTAATGGATTTTTTTCTAAAGATACACACAATAAGAATTCAAGAGAATAAGGTTATGATGGTAAGATGAACCAAAAGAAAAAAAAAAAAAAGGTAGTAGAGCTATGAATGAATACAAAATCTATGATCAGTACAGAGAAAAAGTGTCTAAGTTTATTAAAATGCCATAATGCAAAAGCACAAATGGTAGTTCTGCTCAGACCACACTGAAAAAAATGCAGGAAGTAACAAGACCTTTGCAAACAAAGGACTGGTCTCTGATGCACTCAAAGTTACCTTCCAGGACACAGTATCTTAAAAAAACTATTAAAGTTCAGGAAACATATATGAAACACAAAGGTATCTCTGAACCCCAATTAAGACATGTTCACTGGAAACACAGAGGTGCAGGGATTTATATGACTCTGAAAACTTGAAGTTCCAATCCAAAGTGAAGCTTTTCTGTCTTCTCTTTTTTCACGGAAGAAGCAGGACCCACCCATTTCAGTGACATCACAAATGAAGGCTAACTATAAAAAAAGTTATGAAGGATTGCGAAACACTTTATGTTTACACATGTTGAAGCAAAACAACAGCATGGAATGTTTGGGAAGGTTGGATGTCAAGTGATGAACGTTTTGCACTTGTGACAGCTGGAAACCAAGCATCACCATTGACAAAGAAAGGTGATCCCTCAAGGTGATTCCCTCCCAAGAGTCTTTAAAAGGAAAGAATATTGTGTTATTCCAGTGGCAACTTCAACCTCAAGTTTATTCAGCCCCACTTTCTGATTATCTACTGCAACCAGATGAAAAAAATCCATTATCTCCTGTATAATGGTTTTCCAAATTTTTAAAATTGGAACCAGTGTTTCTCTCAAATCCCACTGTGCTGCAATACATCAATGACATGACAAAGAAGCGTTTCTGAAGTTTAATGATGACCAGCAGTTAGCACTCACAGAGAAGCCAGTAACACCAGTGTAATGAAGACTTCTGAGGTTTATTATTAGTGGTCTAAATGAAGACTTCCCTGTTACAGAGCTCTGCCAAGTCTGAAGAAGAGAAAATACCTCCTTCAGGACACACCAAGAGGCAGCAAAGGTTTCTCACTTAAGGGGGATGAGCCTCTTATAATCTGGAATGAACTGGAAGAAGCAAAAATAGGTAAAGATAACGGCACAGTCATGTGGGCCTCATCTTCCATATCTTCAGGGTCTTCTTCAGAGCTGTCCAGTTCTTAAACACTTTCAAAATGCAAGAGAACCAAGATCCAAGTCTTTTAGAAAATTGTCAAAGTAGTAAATCTCAACCAAAGGCTCTGTAAAACCCTCACTTCTACAAAAGTCAGATGGAGTGGGTCATTTTTGCTGTTTCCAATGTTAACAAAACTGCACACAGATAATGAATACTTTGTCCACTATGAAATGGGTTTACTCAAAATCTTTCTTCATTTTCCATATTACAAAGGAAATGGAAAAGCAGCTAAAAAACGTCATTAAAACTTCAACGTTAAGTATATTGCCTCACTTTTTCTTGGTATAAACAACTATCACACAAGGAAGTGGTGGACCAGGTTACCAAGCAAAGAGTGATGTGGGCAGAAGACATCTCCAGATAAACAAAACTGGGTTGAAGAACCATCTCAAACATAAAATTTACCAATCATACAAATGAGGGAGGGCCTAAACAACAGCATCACAGGGGCAAGATGTCCTTCCTTTTCTGGGAAATCAGTGTCTCTCTAAAGAGCCGATACACTAATACAAAGAACTTGTGAAACGGAGAAGGCACTGGATGTCTGTGTGCAGTTACAGGGCTACAATCTCCCTGGGACTACAGAAACATCAGAGAAAAACAACAGTGGAGTGGTATAGCAGACAGTCTCTTAAGGAAGGATGAGCCAGGATGACAAGGAGTAGGAGTTGCTCTTCATTGGAGAGTGCAGTACGAACACACAGAGCTCTGCCTGGGGATAGGTGATGAGCCATCTGAAAGTTTGAGTCAGGACGGATGGTAGACCTAAGGCAGGTGATATTGCAATGTGTGTGTACTACACACTATCTAGTCATGTAAAAGTAGACAGCTGGAAAAAGGTTCCTATTTGAATACTATGGGTCTGGGTAATTGCTAGAAAGGCAGGATGATTTCCAAGAGTTATATCCTCTAAGTTCCAGAAGATGTAGGAAATAAAGCTGGTAGGATGCTTGCCTGGATAAACATGATGATTCTAAGAAGAACTTATATTCAAACCTAAGGTGTACAAGAGGTGGAGCACAAAAGTAACACAGTGAAATTGTCTTGAGCATGCAGGTATTGGTTTGGAAAGCTAAAGTCCACCGAGGGCTTAGAATCTGGCAAGGGGGTAAGAAACAAGAAGGGCTTCAACACATCACTCAGCAGCAAGAGGAACACTATGCTGTGAAAAATGTGGTCTGAGCGCTGGACATTGAAGAGGACCTGGCAACAAAGGACATGAAAACACTGGAGGTACTCAATCCTTCCTACTCCTCAGCTGTACTGGAAAGACTTGCTTTCATCAATCCCATATCCTGAGACTGGAAAGGCTGGAGCAAGAATCATAGACTGATTAGGGTTGGAAGAGATCTTTAAGATCATGAAGTCCAATCATCAAGTCAGTGCTACCACTGTAACCCCTAAACCACATCACCCAACACCTGATGCAAACACAACATTGATGGTGACTCCAACACCTCTCTCAGCAACCTATTTTGTCTGACCACCCTAGCAATTTATGCCTATTTTCAGAATAAATAAATGTTGGTTCAATTTTTTCCTGACACACTATATAAGAAGCTATAGTTCAGAACATAGAGGTAATTTCAGTATTTCTTTCTGGCATTTCTTTTCAAGGTTGTGATCTATTCACGAACAAATGCTTCTGTATAAAGCAAAACACTGCATTTTAAAAAAGTAATATAATCACACCTTTAGGCAGCTGGGAAACTGGTAACAGCCATATATCAACAAGAATGGTAGCAGAGGAAAAAGTGCTTCTCACAGGTAAAATCCAAATATGGACCACTAGATCAAAGGAAAACTGACCAGTGTAATTTTCAATCTTAAAAGGTTAATATATTGACAGGTTTCCATGACACAAAAAAGTCATAGGAAATTATGCAGCAGTACAGTTTGTTTTCCATATTAAGCCTGACCAGAAGATATTTGTGCAGCCAGCCTAACTATACTCCTTTCACATAAGAAATACTATTTTCATAATTTCTATTACAAATTTAAGAAAGCAATATAGACTATACACAAAGCATTGGACAAAGTAAAAGAAAGAATCATAAGACTTTTGATTTGGTTTTTTTTATCTTTTAGATGATGCAGTATCTGTGTTAACAGCAGATACAGCTTTTAGACAACAGCATCGTTTTAAAATTAACTATGTTGCTCTGATAAGAAGGCAAAACAAATTGCTCTGATAAGAAGGCAAAACAAATTGCACTTCAAAGAGTACTTAAAAACTAAACCAGTTAGGGTTTTAAATACTACTGATGGGACTACATAACTTCACGATTATAAGCCACACCTGATTATAAGCCGCACTTCAGGTTCAGACCAAAATTTTAGTCAAAATGATGCGGCTTATAATTGTGAAATTACTGTACTTACTTTTATTCCCCTGAAACAAACATGTGAATTCATCTATTAAAAAGCTGATCAAAACTTGAGTACCTGAGTTTTTGTTTTCATGCTTTTTAAAGGAGTCCCTCCTGCTGGTGATACACCTTTCAATTCATCTTTTAACTTGGTAATGCTATTAGTCAAAATTTCCAGTGTTTTCATGATTTCTGCTTTGTCTTCTGACTTCATGGCTTTATTCTTCTCCAGCTTTGAAATCAGCATCTGTCCAGTTCAGAAAATAAAAAAGTCTTTTTACTTAGCAACTACTGCTACAGATCAGTGGTCATTATAACTAAAGGAAAAAACAAATACTGCATTTCTTTTGCTGTGACCTACAAATGAACACATAGGGCTTCTAATACATTGTACTGAATTAAAATCTTTGAATCTCTGCTTTGTTTCCTCATGAACATCTGATATTTCCAATTCATTTGGACTGATTTGCTTAACACACTTGAATTATTTCAAAATTTTATTCAACTTAAATGACATTTTGATTTTTTTCCTCTTCCTAAGCCTAAGTGCAGTCACGCATAATTTTCTACATCATTCTCTCCTGCTCTTGTCAAGCAGAACTTAGGCTTTCCCCTTCTCCTAAATATATACATGTTGCTCCCAAATTAGGCAATATCACTTAAAATTGGACACAAACTGCATAAGCTTGTAATGCTTTTTTAAAGTGAACAAATGAGACAAGTTAGATAAAAACTATAAACTCAAAATAGTATGATAATGCCATTCTAAAAGAATGCTTATTTTATAGGCAATTTTTTTGTTCATTCTTAAAAGTTCTGAAATATTTTACAGTGAACTGAGATTTTATAACTGAATTGGTGACTATCTTTAATGCAGTATTTTACCTTCTGTGTTTCAATGTGCTTCTCCAAGATTTCTTGCTTCTTTTTCCTCACATCTTGTTGAAGTCGCAATGCTTCCTAGAAGCATAAAAAGATTACAGAAAGTTTCTAGACTTTGAAGCACAATGCCAGAATAATATACTATACCTGGCAACTACACAGTAGTAACTTACAATAACAGAGAAAAAAATAGTAACAGGAAATGCAAGGTACTGATATTTCCAACTATGTTTTGGAATACAGCCCATCACTAAATTAAACAGAGATCTAACTGTCTTTTTTTGTTAGATCTGTGCTGGGAATTATTGCTCACATATAAAGTAACATCATTCACAAGTCCACTGAAAGCTGAAAGGCAACACATAACACTACCTCAAGAGGTATAGCATGCAAGTGTTTAAATGTGTGAGCACAATTATCTTGAAAGCAACTGTAAATCAAGTCCATCAATTAAAACGCAGTCTCCAGAAATGTTACAAGATAAAAAGAAAACACATTCTATTTTCTAACCTTGAAGTGCCACCCAAAGAAAAGAACCTCTTTTGTGTCTGAGCCCTCTAACTGGGAAGCGACAAGTACAGTTACTCCATCTGCCAACAACAGAACTTGACCAGGCAACGGGCAAATTGAAATGAACTGAAACTGATTAAGTAAGAGACAATATTGCACTCTGAATGAGAAGCACAGGAGATGCCACCCTTGCTGTGCTCAGTGCCCACTAATGGTGCTTGTAAGAAAGCTGTTGCTTCTTGTTCTCAAATACAGTTGTTTTTAGACAGCAGAAAACCCTTAAGAGCTGTGGTATCAACATATTTAATGGAATAGTAGGGGAGAGGCAGAAGATGATCAGTTGGGATCAACTGCAAGTGGAGTATCTTACACAAGACTCTAAATGCACAACAACCACAGAAAAAGAAATAGTAGTCAAGTTTCTGTATGTCTTCCCAAATAATGACAAGTTCTGCTGCATGAAATGTTAGTTTTGCAATAAAGTGTGCAATCATTTTTCTGCAGGGAAAGGGAAGGTAAGATAACGGGATGAATGTGAAAAAAAGCTAGGGAGACAGGAGGAAAAGAAGGGAGTAAGTCCCACAAAATCATGTTTTTCCACAAGTTATTAGTGTATTGTAACAGAAATCTCTGAAGGCAGAAAGGAGCACAAGATCACATTAATAAAGAGCCAATCACTTAGGCACAATTTCAGTGCCCTCTCTCAAAAAAACCTCTACAGGTGTTATGATGAATCAGCAATGTTATTACAAGTTTTTTGCGATTTTACAGGTATTTAGCATCTTAACTTCTAAAGTAAAAGTTCTAATTCTACAAACATATGTTAAGGGACAAACATGAAATTCAAAAATCAGAACTGCTTTCTTTAAATTCTGCTGGACCAATGGCCAAACTCATGTGCAGCTACAAACCACTAATTCAAATTATATTAGACATAAATTTCAGAAATTTAGCCATATTTGACCAAAATCTTTGTTTAACAATTATATATGATTTTAACATTTACATTTGGATGTAACTTATACAATAGTATTGTGCTCATAATTTGTGGTTAAAAAACAGTAAGACACACAATGCCCTGTATTTTGTTTCTCTAAATGGTAAGAATAAACCTGAAGAAGGAGCTTTGCTGTGCTCTCTTGAAAATTCTAAGCAAGCTAAACTGACCTGAGTGACTATTAAAGCCAAATACATTTTTGTTGCATTTCATCTCAAATATAAATCAAAAAAAGACAGCCTAGCCCTATGTAAAAATAAAAGTGGGTGCAGAAGGACTATAGCTTGGAAACAACAAAATGCAGAGTCATAAAATTCTCAGTTCTCTCGAAGAAACAATTCTTGTCACATGTACAAAACACACTGGGAATAGAGGCCAGTTCCAGAACAGTTTAAGAGAGAAGAACAGTGACTATACTATACTCCCTTTCACTCACAATAGACAATTCATACCTCAATGTGTAGATTCTGATTCCAGGAAAAAGTGTTTCACATTTTGAATTTCTACAGTTTTAAACCTGCTTACACTGCCTGAACATACACTGAAAAATAACAAAACAATGCTGAATTTTCTGGTAATATTTAGGGGGGAGAAATAAAACATTGTAGTGAATTCAATCTTGCAACAAGTTTCATCTACGTTCTTGAGATGAATATACACAGTGCTCTACCTCTAGGTCACAAGTTCCCAACCTAGGTCCATTTTAAAAAGAAGCATATTTAATTTACCTGTTTTTTCTTCTGTGCTTCATTAGAGTCTAGCACGGAAGTGGAAACAACAGGCAAAGATTTCTGTGCTGCCTTCAAAGCAGCAGGGTTGTACACAGTTTTTGTCAAGCCAGTAGAAGTAGATAAAACCTATAGGAGGAAATCATTTTATTTTTTTTGCCAGTGAATTTAAATCTTTTAAAAAACCCGCATAAGTGCTTAAAAATATATAAGTGTCTTTTCTTTTGACTCCTTTGATGATATGAATATAAAAATTTGGTGTAGCAATTATATTTTGAGTTGTTGAAGTCTAACAGTTTCTGAAGAGGCAGCACCACATCAGATATGTAAGCTATCAACATCAGCTTATAAATCCTCTCCACTGAGATTTCATATGCACTTCCAAGTTTCAAATACATAAATATTTACGTATTTGAGCATAACTAAGGAAAGAGAAGATTGAGATTTTTGCAAGAGTAACAGTTGTTTTTGTGTTTTGAAGTCTAAAATAAGTATTTCATGACTGTAAGAATTTTCCAAGCAAAAGTTCAACATAATTTTAGAGACTAAGGTCCAATGTAGAGACAAACAGTTTCTATTCATACGCAGTTGGTGCAAAGTAGACTTGCACAATCAGCAAGAAGTAACTCAACATATAAGGAAGTCTTCAACATTATACAGCAAAGGAAGAGACTCCTATGTATCTCTATCCTCTTTCCTACATTTGTAATGAGGTATGAAATTGCTCCATGACTTACTGAGAACACTGATGACTGCTTCACAATCTCACTAAAACATACTAAGCATATCTCCACAATACCTGAAGATTTGAACTGTTCTGTTTTCTTAGCATGTTCCTTAAAGAGTTTTTTGGGCATGCTAATACTGAAAAATCCACAGCTGAGTACTAGGGATAGTAATAGGCATGATCTTGTCCACCTTGTTAGCAAATAGAAGAAATTATGCAATTGGTATGATTTCCAAGAGTTTAAAAGTAGTTTCTATGTGGAAAATTGTAAGATGCATGCAGATTCTATTGTTCATCATGCACTCCATAAAATAGACAAAATGCCCACCAACAGGAAGAAAAACAAGAGATAGACAAGAAATAGAAAGACAGAAAAGACCAAGAGATTAGAAGAATTTACAACAGGAACAGTTCATATAAACCCTTTGTGCTATTTATACTATTGCTTCCCACAGTAAATTGTTTTCAAGAGTACACAGTGCATAGAAAACAGCAGCAAAAAGAAATCAACACATTATGGGGTACTGTAGAAGGTGGTGCAAAATGCTCTAAGCAGACCATTACAAAGATGAAAGATTTTTTCTAAATCTATTAAAGAACATTAAAGTATGCATATCCCAGTCATACAGTTTCTATTACACAGTAGATTTAGAACAGGCTACAAGACGAACAGAGGATCAAGCAAAGACAAAAATATTGACACATTCCTTTCACCCTGAACTGTGAGCCATACCTCCTCATCTCTTTTATGTAGGAGATGTAAGGAGACATGCCACACCACCAACACAGACAAGTCAAAAGCAACACTAAGGTCTTCTAAATCGCTTAATACTATTCAAGAGAAGGAATAGTGTGAATAGCATGAATCTCTTCACAAGTCTAGAAATTTTAAGTCCCTATACAAATCTTACAAGTTCTCACAATTACTTTTTTATCACCTTTTCCTCCTGCTCTAAGAATAGCTACCTCCTTTCTCATTGCAAAGTTCTTATCAATCATGCACTCCATCATGAGCAAAAAAACATCTAGGACATGACACCCCTGTTTTCTGATGGATGTCAATGATTTTATTTCTAATGGTTATAGAATACAATGACTGCAAACTAAGCAAGGTGTTTTCTTGTAGAAGGGAAGTAGTAGGTAAAAATAAGTCAAATCAAGTTTCAGAACTTGACTACAAAAAATGTCAAAGGAAAATGCTGTTTCACAGCAAATCCAGTGAACAGTCCAGTTATTCAGCAAAATCACATCAGTACTATAAGACAACAGAAGAGCATTAAATTTATTCTTTGTAGAAAAGTGTTTCAGGATAACTCAACTCTTAGACAGTGAGAAAAAAAAAGTATTTCCATTCAAGATGCAAGCTGAAGCAGACTTCCTATTTCTAAAATAAGCATCTATTATGTAAGTAAAATGTAGTTCAGGAATACACAGCAAGATATTTATGTGCAACTAATTTAGAGTACCAAAAATGGAAATAATCAAACTAACAACAAAATACAGGTAAGAAGCCTTGATCAATGCATGTAGGGAGATGACTCATCTTGAAATGAATCAAAGACACATTCTCTAATATTACAACTAATATTATCAACTTCAAATATTGTTACCTTTCTATGATAAGTATCTCTGGAGGGAATTTTACCTGTTAGATGCCACTTAATCCATCAACTGCCCTACTGAAAAGGGGTGGAAAGGGATGTGTGTGGGGAAATACAGTGTATGCTTCATTTATTTCAGGTCAAACTCATTCCCAACAGAAAAGATATATACCTAGACAGAGGAATCATGCTATAGGGTAAAACTAGCTATCTTTCTACTACAAGTTTTCTCAAATGAACGTTAAAAACATTGAGGGAAGCCTGTCCTTTGAAGGGCTAAACAGATCTGGAAACATGCATTACAAACTTTGCTACTATAGTAAACACATCACCCACTTCATATTCTGAAAACTGGAACCACTGGCCAAAATACATAGCTCATAACTACAATTCAGATGCGCCTTTCCCACGTTACCTCTCTTTGTCCGTTCTGTACTGATTAATTTCCACCTTTACCTTTTCAAAAGTACTGCAAATTGTAAAGCCAAATAAAACGGTAGACGTTTACAACATCACCTTTTAAGGGGCAGAGAAGTCCAGAAACATTTTTACTGAACTGCTTCCTATAATGTTATATATAATGGCAGAATTTATTTATTTTTAAAATTTATTTTTATATACATCTACAGAACTCAGGATTATGGAACATATCAAGTTCTTTTTATGACTGAATAAAAGGAACTTGACAGATTAAACAAAATCCACAAAATAGCAGCTTTTGTCCTTATAATCATTTAACCATCTGCTGAGTTTTATTATGCTTCCTAAAATTAATCCTTCACAAATTATTTTATTCACAGTTATGAAATAACATTGACACAAGGGGTTTCATAAAAAAATTAATTCTTCTGAAAATAAATATGAGAAAAGAGAATATGAGACATTTTCTTACCTTTTCAGTTGTTGGTGTAACTGGCTTTGACATAAAACCCAGTCTATCCTTCACAGATAATTTAGTCACATTCTAAGAAAACAAAGCAAAATTATAATTCAAATGTACACTACAAGCATTAGCAACTTATAGAAAAATACTTAATAACACCGCAGACCTTTAAGCAACAAAATAAAAACATTCAAACAGTTGATAAAATTAATTTCAGATATTTGGTTTTGCAGTTAATATATGTCTGTGTTAAAAAACCAAAACCAAACAAACAAAAAAATAAAAAAAACCAACCCCCAACAGTCTGTAACCAGGTAAGACAAATATGTAGCCAAATTTGGAATCAAAGATTATCCTACACATTTTTAGCAAGAACTCCAAGACATGCTGGCTGGCAGAGGATTATCTGCACAGCCCTTTTAAATACACTACAGTTCTTGTGTTCTATAATCTGCTATTTGCAGATTACATGTGCACAAAATGCAAAAAGCTGTTTAAATTTAAACTACAAATGTGTTCTGATTTGTGCTGGTCTCCAGAAGTAAGCCAAAACAACGGCATAATGCTAATAATTAAATACTGCAAATATAATAAAACATTAAAGACTATTTCTAATGTAATTAAGATTCTGTCATTGTTCATTCTGATACTGTGGTTACATTCTTCCTTTTATTAGGGATGATGTACAAATTCTGAAAATTCTTCTAGATACAGAACTTCATTCTCTCATTCTCTAATGGTTTTAGGTGTTTAACAGGTAAAATATATGTATATAAAAAAAAATAAAATTAGTTTTTAGTTCTTTGGCTAGAGACTTTATTTTGAAATCTGACACCAGCAATACAACAGAACAATCCTGAAACAGTCTGAGAGCCATTAAGTTTTTCTTTTTAAACTATGCAAAAAGCTACAATACTAAAAAATTAAGTACTGTGCCCAGGTAAAAAAGCCAAATATCATTGCACTGAGGAAAACTTTAATAGGAAAACATCACTAACAATGCAAGCAGATGCACTTTGAAGTAGTAAATGTGTACTTGCACTACAGAAGTATCAGGTACATTCATACACTACAGTACCTTTTTCAGAAAAGAACAGGCAACTCAATTGCTCACTACAATACAAACCTGAGCAACTTCTGTGTTGGCACCCTGTGCTTCTGCAGGTTCAATATTACTCGCAGGTACTGGGCCGAGCCGCTCCTTCACCGACTGCTTCACTACAGGCAAAGTGGGCTGCTGCACTAAGGGCTGGATCACCTGGAACGTCATCCCAGACCCCAAAAGGCACAGCACAAGATTAACAACAAAAGGCTACTACACATCATTCAGTTAGTACACAATGAAATTACAACGGAATTTATGTTTACACTTCTGCCCTTCTACCATTCAATGGCTTTTTTACCTGATCGGATAAACAGCCACTTCAGGAGATTTATTATGTTATACTGAATATTTGTGTAGCGCGAGTATCAGTAACATCCGTTTTGCATTTAAAGCTTACAGAAGTGACCGAACAACTATGATTTATTTCTGTTAATTACATTTACTCAGTTAAATGAAATTCTACCTGTTAGAACAAAATTAAAAAAGTAAAAAGGCTCCTGATTGCTCTCACAACTCTTTGACCATCAACCATTTAGTTATGAAAAAATAATACAAAACTGTACCACAGAGACTCACTTTTTACAGTGATATGTCACTTTTCATCTCCTTTGTGCTTAACTTGGACAAAACATAAAAGAAAGGATACAGAAACATGCAGTCATGGGACTGAAGGAAAAGAAAAGAGAGCAGATAATCTTTGAATCTACCACGGATATACCCTGACAGCTAACACCTTTCCTTTTTTTTTTTTTTCTTTGACAAAAACACTCAACAGTTAACACCAAAAAATATACTTCCAAGCAAGCTTACTGTCATATTTATAGCTCTCAGAAGGTCACCTAATCCATTTCTCTACTGTAGGGCAAAGTCAGTTATGCCATTACTGACAGTATCTATCTATCTCGTTCTTACAGATTTCCAATGAAACAGGTCCTGTCACCTCTCCAGATAAAAGTGCTTCAGCAAGCTTTGGCATTAGAAAATGTTTTTTTAATATTAAACCTAAATCTTTTTGTGCTGCCTTTTAAGCCCACAACTTCCTGTTTTATCTACCTCAGATGTGGAGAGCGTATTATTTTCTGTTTCCTGGCAGAAGCCTTTTATTTGATGATTTATTGTAGCTGACTCCCACCATCTTTACCTAAGTACTTCCACCGCTCTTGGAAATTCTACAGCAAAAGTTTTCCAAAGTAATCCTGCTGATAAAATAGCAATGGCTAAGAAATTGTGCTGGAGCAGATACTACTGAAGGGATAATTTAAAAATCAACTGACTTAACACTGAGGAAAATTATTCAAAAGCCTGTCTTTGGTGCCTCACAGAAAATATCTGGCTGGAAGCCATTACAAACACTGGTGAAATTAACTAACCCATAACTAATTAACATAACAACAATCTCGACAAAATGCGAATTTTTATAGTATATGAAGAAGTATAAAGTTTCCATACTACTCACAGATATGATACCAAATACTAATTTCAATAAGAAGTAAACATTCATGCTCCTGAAAGACTTATGAACAAAAAATACCTGTTTACTGACTCAACAATTTGATAAATATTATATCTTGAGGTAGAAGAGAGAAGAATATAGAAGCATTGCACTTAAAATTTTAATTCCCTGTACAAAGTTTTTCTTGTTACTGAGTGCCTTCTGTTGCTGATAACAGACTTCAAAATGCACTCTGCTGACATGTGCTGAATGGCTGGTCTTGTTGAGGGGCAGGAATATTCAATACTGTCCCCAGGACTAAGGGGAATTCATTCTCAAACCAGCAAAGTTAACTTGCTAAAGGTGGTGTTATTGGAATCTGTTAACACCACTAAAACTTATGAGACTACTAAAAGTAAAAAAAATATACATTGAATGTTTATTTGGAAATATAGAGTTAATATTCCAATAATAATCAGCAAACAAGCTGACAGTACAGCCAAAGCTGTCCTCTGAGTAAGACGGACAAATGACGTACTCCACTGCCCTCTTCTGGCTGAGATGAAAATCAAGCTTAGAAAATAAATACCATTTTGAGCAGCACTACTTTAGACAAAGCATTAAGGATATTGATAAAATTGAAAGGATAATAACAGGGAAGACAGCGAGACAGATGTCATTAAAACCGAACTTTTGAAGACAAAGATCAAGATGTTTCTTAGAAAGAAAGAGAGAAAGGAAACTTAAAATGCTGTACAGAAGGATTGCCATGGAAAACCAGGTCACTGATTCTGAATGATGATGACACACTACCAAGAGAAAGTAGGAATTGTAAACTCAGAGCAGCAATTGAAAGCATCCTCTAACGAGTCATTCATATATTATATCAGCATATATAATTAAGTGACCACTTCTACAGAGCCTCTCTCGTATTTTTGAGGCACAGAATGTGCTGCTCCACACTGATGGCAAATCCAATAGAACAGGATACACAAACATTTTGAAGGTCTTGCTACACCAGCTGCTAACTGAGAAGACTCTACTCAGTAACCCATAGAGCCAGGGAGAACCCAAGGTTCCCTCTTTTCCTTGAGTACAGCCACTACTGTACTTCTACAAGTCTGATTTGGCTTGACACAGGTTACAAATCTACCCTTCACAACAGTAACTGCAGTTCTGGAGTTTTTTTATATGTTGCCAATGGTGCTATGAACATGACAACTTTCAAAAGGTGTTCTTCTGCAATTCAATAAAAAAACGTAGATTAGAGTGTTTCAGTTGCAAGGGACCCACAACAATCATCTAGTCCAACTGCCTGGTCACTTCAGCATTGACCAAAAGTTAAAGCACATTGCTAAGGACACTGTTCAAATACCTCTTTAACAGTGACAGGTTTGGGGCCATCAGCCACCTCTCTAGAAAACTTGTTTCATTGTCTTACCACTCTCTCAGTAAAGAAATGCTTCAGGTCCAGTCCGGACCTCCTGCGATACACCTTCAATCCATTCCCAGTCAATTCTGTCCCTGGATATCATAGGTATCAGCAACTACCTCCCTATTTAAAAATGTCCATGAACTCTTTCTAGAAAGTCAGTATCTCTAATGCAGTTCTCCTCTTCCACTGTTGTTTGCAAGTCCTTAGATATATGTACGCATACCTGTGTATGCTTAGGTGCCTCTGCGTAAAACAAATTCTTCTACTACTTTGTACAACAATATGCATGCTCAATGGGAAAGGGAAAGAGGAATAACCAGAACCTCTTGGAAAAAAATGGAGATCATCTTACATGAAAAGAAATGTAACTCTATTGCCTTTCTTATGCACAAAAAAAGCCTATACAAATCTTATTTAGCAGAGAGCTGCATCAAATCTTGCTTGAGATGATAACAGAGAGGAATATACTAAAAGTCACTGAAAGGCTTTCTTTAAATACCTTCAGTCTCATCTTGCTAATCAACTACTGAACGTTGTATATGAGGCCAAAGAATTTACAACTGAAAAGTGACTTTTGGAAATTAATTACATGAAGTAGTCAGTATTTCAAAAGGACTTAATTTACCTGATATAAACATTATCTTAAAAATGTTTTGCAGATTCTATTTTACATAACATGCTAGAACAGACTTAGATTCTCTACCTTCTGTGTAGTAGTCTGGATTTGCGGTGCGCTGCCTTCTCGATGCCAATAAACTTTAATAAAACGATTATTTAATACTGCTTCTGTACTTGATATAGCTTTCTTTGCTTCCTCATGTGTGGCAAACTGAATAAGGGCACCTTCTGGATCACCTTGATATGCAACCTAAGATTTAAACAGAAGAACAAAACTTACCACACAGAGGATTCTCATTTGTGTCTAAATTATCATTAAATCATTAGCTTTTAGACTTAGAAGCTTACAATTTACACCCAGTATGTGCCATTATATAAATATTTCCCATTCATGAGCGCATTAGAAAGGCCTGATGTCCAAATCAACCTTGAGTTTATGCTAATAAACTTCAAGAACAGTTTAAAAACCTCAAACAAACAAAGTACAACAAAACCTCCAGTCAACCAGTATTTGTTTACAAATATGACTACTTGTTTGAAAGATAAAAGGAAGTATCAGCAAAGTAAAGAAAATTACCACAAAAAATCCAGGGGTCAAATAGTAGATGTCCTATCTCAGAGCTAGACAGCAAAGGCTCATTTTGTTTTCCCTCCTTTGAGCATTAAAACATTATTTTGCTTCAAAAGCCAAGATTATACTTTTGCAAAAAGAGCACAGCTTGCAATGTCTATATACATATGTGTTTCTCCTTACACATCCATATTTTACTTGTCTTAATGAAAAATATTGCCTGCTAATATACCCATATCCTCAGGTAAACTATAGAAAGGCTTAAGAAATATTTAATAGTAATTAAGAGAGATGTAAAATCCCTCCAGTGTTCAGACAGGCACAGAAGGTACATTCTGTACTGTGTAAGTACATACAAAAATATTGTTCAGCCCGCAGTGCAAACAAGAAAGGGTTTAGAAAAATGCGAGGTAGCATCTGAAACTTATTGATAATGAAGTACAGTGAAAGGTCACAGGAAGTAGTTTAGAGACTGGGCATGCAATACTGACATTACATGTGCAGCCTGCAATATGTAACATCAGCCTACATCAGGCTCTGGTTCTTTCACTGCTTTCCTCTCTCTTCTATTGCATATTGGGTGACTCCAATAAGCCACAAAGTAATTTTAAGGGACAAACCATAATTACTGTGGAACTAGAAAGCAATTATGTCACAGGGATTGCTTTCTGGATGAGAAATACAGGTTACCTGTATTTACAATTTACCCATGAATATACAGAGCGCTTTATGATAGCAGATTCAAACTTGAGAAAATGGGTAAGAAAAACTCAAAATTTTCAGTATTTTAAACATCTCTTAAGAGTCATCTCTGAGGAACACATTTGTTCAAAAGATGACTAGAACATTTCATTTCTGCTTCTTCAATAGCAAGATCACTAAAAACAATGAGATCTTTTTACAGAAACAAGTTAGGAAAATACTAAAGAGTTTCAGGGAACCAGGAAAAACCTGGCAACAGCCAAGTTTTAGCAACTACCACTACCTTTATATCAAAGCATAATGCTTTCTCTTTGTTGACTCTTACCTGCAAGTTGACTAAGTTTCCAAATTTACTGAAGTGCTCATTAAGTTTGCTGATGTTGTTAAGTTCTGGGGGAACTTTTCTCAATTCAAGTTTCGTATTTTCATTTCCAAACTGCACTTTCTTCTGGAAACCTGGACTATTTGTTCTGTTAAAATTTTGCCTGCAACAAATAAAAAATCAAGCCAGAAATCCATAGCAAACTAGCAAACACAACGATAAATTGCAAATGCTTACACAGAAGCATGTGTGTATGAGACACAAAAATCTGCAGATTTAAAAAAATAATGCAATTGTAGAAAAGTAGAGTATAGGACACATGCCCATGTACCTGCCATCTTCCCCACTGATACTCTCAGCATACCCCAGCACATAAATCTGAGATCATTCATATTCATTTCCTCATGTCAGTAATTCCTGACTTCCACATAACTTCTCTCCAAAAATTTGTTTCTTAGCTATTCCATGAAATTTCCCTGCTACTGTTTCACGTAACTATTACTTCAGGGCCCTCCTCACTCCCAGCAGTCTCTTAAAATCTCTTCCAACCTTGCACCTTCTGTTTTTTTCTCAGTAACATACCTGGCAACTCAAATCAAAATAGCAGTGATAAAATTCACATTTCACAACTTTCACAACTAAAATCAGTCATCTCTAACAACCATCACAGTGCAGCTTCCCTGTTTCTTATATCACACCAACTTTAAAAGAACAGATCTTAGTATCACCCAAAGCAATTTCATCTATCTGTATACTACCTTTGATAGAAGACAGTGAAATGAAGATCACGTTATAGTATGATTTACTTTAGTACCATCAATGTACTCACAGTTTCACTTCTTGCAATTTATAGAGGTATACAGATGTTTCAGATTACAGTAAAGAGGTTCATGAAATTTAAACTCTTAAGCCAACACTGTGTTAACAATCACTCACTTGTCAAACCAAGTCTTCTTTGTAGGAACTCCACCATCCCCTGCACCAATTGTTCTTTTCCTGGATTCGGCATCTACCACTATCCTCATACTACTTTTATTAGGAGGTTTTTCTGTAAACAGATGAGAAGATTTTACTTTTTAAAAATTTATTTTCTGGGCATTTGATTATAAAAAAGTATTCTGCTCACACTGAATTTGCACTGAAAAGCACAATTGTTTATTTTGAAATTACTATGATTCTTGCTCTGACTGAATCAAACCTTGGCCACAGACTTCTTAGCTATCAACAGATGTTGTGACAGATCAAAATAGCTAATAGCACTCATTTTGTCACAGTAACATCACATATACAGAAAACAAAAGAGGTGTGACAGAAGGCATCTGCCTCAAGATGACTGCACTCTGATTCACAATGATTCACAATGTCCCATGCAATACTCTGAGGCTCACACCACTCCAGCTAACACCTTCATTCTACTATCAGATGGCACACACAAAAATGGGCATGATGGGAAATGCACAGTACTCCAGGACACTAACACCTAGGAGCAAGATTTATGGATGGACTGGGAAAGGAATCACTTTTGCTGAAGAACAGGAATCACACTGGGGGACTCCTCACTGAAAATACACCAACAGAAACATAGTAAGATTAAATAGAAATACATACAAATACAAATTAAAACCACATTAAAAATGGTTTTATCCCTTTTCCACTCTTATTTAGCGTGCTGCTGCTTCTTCTCAGGGTCACAGGAACTGCGAGGTTAAGATTATTCGTGCATAAAACTGCTACCAGGTAAAAATGACTCCCTCCTCTCTGCAGCAAAAATCATCCTGAGATTCTACTACAGAAACATTAACATTTTTCAGTACAAAAAGATATACAAAGTGACCAGTTACTACAGCTAAGGGTAAACTGCAATACTCCAGCAAGAATTTCATTTACCTATAAAAATGCACAAAGCAAGCAATTATAAACATAGTTCCCTATTCAGCTAAACATCTAGTAATTTCAGAAGATTTTAGGAAAACACAGTATTTTCCAGTATTCTCTCAATAGTTCCTCAATCTGCATTAATGTAACATAATCAGCTAAACTAAGTATAGCTTTGAGAGCATACCTCTGGGTGGTAGATCCATATCACCTGATGTGAGTCCTATCAAATTTGGTCTTTGGGCATGTACTCTATGTCTATACATAGGTCTTGAAGTATTTGTTATACTTGGAGCTTCTGGATTATAGCCATCTGTGTCATACGTTTCTGGTAACAAAGAAATTGTCTAATTAAAATAAATTGCAGTTAAAACCCCTAAGGTTTCAAATACAATATTTAATTTAATTACAAGATATAGTTACAATAAAAGAGTTGTATAACCACTACCATAAAAAACCATCGTGCCAAGTTTTCTGCTTAAACACAATGAAAATATTACTCTCCAGTCAAAATTCACACTTTATATGCAAATTTTACTTCCATCTTGAACTAAGTCTGAAAAGAAGAATGTTAATTTACTGTCACAGACTATATGATACAAACTTATTCTCCCAAACTATGACACTATAATCGCTATAAAATACACTATAATATGAATCAATGTTATTCTATTTAGCAAACCTTGTGGGCAAAGCCTCAGTACTACACCTGCTGTAAAAAGAGAGGGTGGAGCAGGAGGCGGCTGGTGATGAATACCCGTGGTAACAACAGTAGGAACTGAGCTGGTTGCTGAGTTTGGGGGGGCATCCATGCCAGCAGGCTGTAATGGTGGAAGGGGAGGGGGTGGTCCTGTTAAAAACAAAGGAAAACATTGCATTCATTTATTATCCACTACACTTTCATTACACTCCACTCATAAGGAAACTGATCTGAAATGCTTTTAAGGCTATTTAAGAAAAAAGAGGCTGAGAAGACATGTCTGCACACTTGATGCTGTACCATGAATTCACAAACCACCCCCAATAGCAAATGACTCAGAACCTGGATTAGAGAGAAAAGCATTTGAATCATTTAACATTTCTCCAAACACCTTCTCTCTACAAGCAAAATTTAATTGCTAGCCCAGTATTCATCTTTACAAACAGAAGCATTTTAAAGCTTAAAAGCTGATCAAAGAAAGAAATCCTGTTTTTAAAAAAGTATTTTTAATATAACAAAAATATTCCATGATAACAATAACTAAGTTGACTGAAATTATTTTTCCAAATACCCAAGACAAAACCTTCAACTCTAACGGAACTAACTATTCTAAAAATTGAGGGGGTTATTGGTTGTTTAGTGTGGTGGTTTGTATAAATTTCCTGAAATAGCTCCCTGTCAGGACCTGGGCAGCAACTGGTTTGACTTTTTTTACAAGTTACATAACACTCTCAAAGCTAAGCAGTCAAGCCCAATCTTCAGTTTAATCATTGAGAAGAGAAGGTTTTGGAAGAAGTTATAAAGTGATATATCTGAACTTGTGAAGCAGATTTGGAAATAGTATAGGAAGGTGGAATTGACCAACCCAGACGAGACTACACCCTATATTAACTGAAATAAATACATTCATTCATACCTTTCTTAAATATACCATCAACAGGAAATTAAAACCATTTAAGAAATTTCTAAGCAATATCAAATATAAATTACTCCTGAATAATTTGACCAAGTGGGACACCTAAGTTAATAAAAAAAGAGAGAAAGGCACACAAAGCAACTGAGCACTAAACTTTGGCCACTTTATAAATGACAGCCAGGCACATTACATTTTCATGTAATTTTTAGTGCTTCAGCTGAAGTACTTTTCCAGTGAAACAGTAAACAAAGTGGAGAGTTTTTCTCAGTCACTTTACAAGTTTAGTTTTACAATTAATCCCAAATTATATTTTCAGGTATAAATTTGATGTGGTCATGAATTACCTTTATTTCTATAAATATAAATAAAACATTAAGAATTTGTTGTTTCCAGGATTTTCCCTTCTTTAACCACAGTTAATTTTGGACAGCTTCTCTATAATACTCATGGAATTTTAATTTTGTGTTGCTATGTTTCTGCTTAAATACAATGAAAATATTATTCCATACTGAAGAGTCACATTTAGTGTGCAGTATTTTACAACAACCAACTGTGCAACAACTATTATCAGAAAGAATAATTTTGAGATAAGTTATGCCATAGTAGACCACAGTTCAACTTTCTATAATGTAATACAGATGGGATTCTTCAAAACAGCTTTTTGCACCGTGTACAGTTGAAGTAAGATCCAGGTTTTTCTACTCAAAAATGGAATTTAATCTTCTTTAATTACCTGTTACAGGTGGAAGGCTAGGTGGTAAGGGGCCTGGTGGTGGTACTGGAGGTCTAAGGTTAACAGGAGGAGGACTCAGAATTGGTGGAGGGGGAGGAAGTCCAGGAGGAGGTGGTCCTTCGACAACAGGGGGTTGTGCTGGAAAAGGCAGAATGCCAGGAAGATTCACATCTTCTACCACTACTGGATCGCTTCCATGATCAAAAGGGCACATGTCTCCTCTCATACAGAAACCCTTCTCTGAAACATCAAAAAGAATTTATGTTAGTATTCAACCGCTGTAGTTCGATTCAGAGTAGATACGAGATGTTCAATGTGTAATGTGGCAGTTTATAAATTAAGAGCTCCACATACCAGACGTTTAGATTAGAAAATTAAATTGACCCTTTAACTTTATTCTTAACAGTCAATACACACGGACACTGTAGAAACTTGCTAGCACAAAAGTGTTCAACTGTTCTTGAAGAATTAATTCTGCACTGAATTATAACAAATGCTGAAAGCAAAAAATGAAATCTAGATGTCATCACATTAACGAAATCAATGTGTTTCTAAGCAGAAAGTGCAGATGCTAGGATTGAGAAACCCCAATTAAAAGTTAGAAGTTAATATTACAAAATTCCAACATGAGCAAATTCACTAATTTTTTTCCTCTTTTGCAATTATGTCAAGAAGCATTTTAAACATTTGGCATAGTTTAATATGATTACGTAGGAGCAAAATATTTTATTTACATATAACATATGCATTTGTAAATATTAAATATATATAAATAAAAATGAATATGCATTTACTTCTTTTCTTTTACACACAAGTCAAAAAGAAGCAGGTCAGAGGAGAACCACAAAAATTACCAGGAGTCTAAAACACCTCTCTTAAGAGGAAGGGCTGGGAAAGTTGGGGCTGTTCAGACTAGAGATAAGAAGGCTCTGAGCAGTGAATTTAAGTACAGTAAATTCACGACCATAAGGCGCACCTGACTATAAGGCGCACCCGCCGGGAGTCAGCAAAAATTGCAACATTGTAGATCAGA
>PYHW01010678.1:4548663-4565648 GCA_013186435.1 Turdus rufiventris
ATGGCTGAGAAGGACCACTCTTATGATACTCACTTTCACTGACTCTCTAACAGTACTTAAAGCAATAGAAACACATTGAGGAATGCCGCAGCCTCCAAAGCTGCTATTCAAGCTAATGATGCCGTTAAATCAGTTCTGAATTATTATGATACCCAACCTGACATGTTCATACAGCTGCAACCAGTAATTGGCAGCCTAGAATGCCACCCCTAGATTCAAGACAGCTCTCATGAGGCAGAACAGCTGTCAGCTTGCTGGCTCTCCAACACCCATTCAATGCAGAAAGCAAAACTCATCACAGTGTCTCTGTGACTTGCAACATAGTCAAAAGAGTTTCGCTTCACTGCTGATACTCACTGTCAGAACAAAAAAGGTTTCCTGTAATTGGAGTAATTTTCTCCTTTTTATTTTCTGATTTTAACTATACCTAATAATACCAATCTTTTTATACTAACATAACATTTTTACACAGAAGCTTAGCAGTATCAGCACTCTAAGCTAGAAGCCTTGACTTCTCAAATACAGTAGCTCTCTGTGAGCCAGGTGAACAGACTATCAAGTTTCATAACAGATGTAGAAAAATAACTAGTGTTAAAAATGACATACCACTGGTGTGCATGTGTGCTTTATTTATCTTAGTTACGGGTTCATGCAAAGTGTTAACAAACTGAAATTAAGAGAATGCTTACTGCTTCTGAACATCTTAGGAAGTTTCATGGAAAATGACAGAAATCTTATGGTGGACCAATGAGTGTTATTGATAGGATGATGTGCCGCATGAAAGGAATGGCAAGGTTTTTCATTTTAACTTATTTCTATGTTTTCAATGTCCTGGCTGATTAGCATATTCCTTACACAGCTGTTAAACCTTCTTTATACACTACCTTTTGTCAGTAACCTGTGAAGCCAAAAAGAACAGGTTGAAAAGCTTGACAAACAAAGAATAGTGAGGGCAAAACACTCTCACAAAACACTTAAATGATAAATATACTCAAATATTCTTTAAACAATTTTAATTTTATTCCATCCGATGTAAGCTGTTACAATACCATATTCACTTACAGAATTCACCAATGCAAAATACCTTTCCATTTCAATGAGGTATGCCTAAATACTGCATAAATGTTGTAGTATTTCATCTTTTTTTCAAGTTTGATTTAGTACAGGAAAAAACCTCTACAAATGTGTAAATACAGTGAAGTGGAAAAAAAATAGATATGGGAGCCTTAATTAAATCAAAAGTAAAATTCAGCAGGCCACAGAAATATTTCAATTTAATTTATTTTACACAAATTAATTAAAACCAAGGAAACTTTCCAGTGTAGAGAGTTATGGCAAGGGGGAGAACATTACAATGGCTTAAAAGCTAAATTGTGAGTGTAGCATTAGTACAAAAAGCTAGTTTTTTTCACAAGTAGAGATTGAAACAAATTCAACAAACATAAATTAAAGAAATCCCTACCCGGAACTTTGCCAAGCCAGATCCTGATATTCCAGCAAGGACTATATACATAGTTTATAGAGTATCTGGAATGGACTTGCAGAAAAGAAACCCATCAAATTGACAGGCTCAATGAGTGCCTTGTTAGTATAGAAATCAGAAGTGACAGGTGTACATATTCCAAGTTTAACATTATCTTCCAACACTAGACAGAAATCATGCCACGGACAAGAAACTGTGTAACACTAGAAACTTAGCTCGTTGCTGTCTGGAAGCAACAAGATGTCTCGTAACAAATGCCTTCTTTACAGAGCTGACTGGAGTTGAACATAAAAGATAATTCTAGTCAAACACAGAGTAGCCACAGCACAAAAAGCCTCTTGCCACTTTATTTGTACCGGTACTACATTTACATGGCTGTATCTGTAATGATTCTGAGTGTATATTTAGCAATTCTCTGTACACCACACGGAGCTGTACAAAGAATTATTTCCAAAACCACAAAAGCAGCCCCTTCTTAAAGAACTGTAGAAAGCTCCCAGAGACCTATTACCCCTCAAATGAAGCTGGACTGTGCAAATGCTCCAGCATGGCAGCATTTCTGCAGTTTCTGCCTCACTGCAACAAGACAAAACTCAGATAAGGCGTTTTTGTATGGATGATCACCAAGGCTTTGCCAAAGCCATTAGAGTAGTGCAAAACAAACAAACAACCCCAATAACCTACCACTAACAAAAATTCTTAAATCCTCCACCATTTCTCTCCCTCCCTCAACATTCCTGTCTATGAACAGTGTTTCCCAGAGACTACATGTAAAAGTAGTCCAACATCAAACCATATCCAGTCCATATAGTTACATAACACACTTGTTTCATTGTATTAAGAAGTCAGTATTTTTAGAACTGTTTAAAGATTAAATGAGACTTTTTTTTTTGGCTATTGCTTTATTTTAATTCTGAAACGTTATGTTTCAGAAGTACATGCATTAAGGCCTTTGGAGTAAGTTATACATCCTGATTAAAAACGCTAGCTCTTTGGAAAAGGCAACTTGGCAAGTGCTGCATGTTCTAACCATGCAGCTCTGGGTAGCTAGCATGTAAATATAGATCTAGACATGCTTGTATAAAATTTATTCATGTTTCTTCTTAAATGCACTTCTACCCTTACAAGCACCAAGACACCACCTCCATAATGACCTAACACAGTGGTGTCTTTCTTAGTGTAGTTAGGAGGTTAAGCTACATACCGTGAAGCTAAAGGTTTCTGAAAGAGCCACTAGACAAAAACACCTGGCACTTTTGTTTCATTAACAGGAAAATACAAGTAAAAAATCATTTTTGGGCTACAGCAACACACTTCCAGAGGATCAGTAGTTAGTGCCTTACTGTACTAGTAGTGCAACAGTTACTTCTTTAGAAGTAGCAGCACACTGAAATTTTCATACAGCCAGAAGCTACAGCTGTAGTCACACACTTCAGATAGCTGAGTCCAAAAGCACCTCCAAGAGTATTTCACTGCTGGGACAGGATAATACATCTTCACCAATTCCAGCGTTTATTCAACAACACAGGACACTGCAGAAAACTGACAGTCACTGCTGGTTTGTTTCCTCCCAAAGCTAAAAATTCAGAGAACTCATCATCCTCCGGACCAGCACTTCCCTAGCTCTCCATCGTTTTCCAAAATGACAACCACATTTGATCTGCTCACATACCACATTTAACCTAACAGATACATGCTGGTCTTCTTAGTAGAAAAAAAAGCAGAAAATTGCACTGATCACAAAAGTCGAAAATCCCAATTCCACCCTTTAAATGCTGACTGTTGCTAAGAGAGCTCATAGTCTAATATTCAAACAAAGAAACATGGACCAATCTGAGTCTGTTCCAAGCCTCTTAACCAGCACACTCTAAAACACTGATACTAAGCCATTAACTAAATAACCACACAAGAAAGTATCCAGAAACTAATAGTGAGCATTATGTAGCAGAGGACTAGGGAAGTCTATCACCCCAGAACACAACGCATTGCTTTATGCCGAACCAAGAAAAAAAGTAATTCACCTTCCCCAAACTACAGCTTTACAAGATGATGCCCTTTTCTCCCCCAAAATAAAAATCGGCAACGTCAAGCCTTTTATAACAAAGACACTCAGCATAATTTGCTGCAGGCCTCATTCAAAGTCTACTGAAAATAAATTCATAGTTCATCTATTTCAGTGTNAAAAAAAAAAAAAAAAAAAAAAAAGCCCAAGCAAACAAAAGAACAACCCAAGTGAAGCTCTCCTGAAAACGTCCAAGCATTTTATAACTTTTTCAGGTTATTTCAGCATAACATATACTTAACTAATAGCTATGGAAGCCATAGAGCAAATTTTCCTCCTCTTTCCCCCCCATCTGAACTCATAAAGAGTAAAACCCACAGTGAGCAAACAGCTCGAAACAAAAGTTAACACCAAACTGAATTCAGGAGTTCATTTAACTCAATTCAAACCCCACGAATTCAATTCAGCCATGTTAAAACAGTAGTTCAGAATGACAAGAAAAGTGTATGCTTTCACCTGTAGACACCATACTTTCAGAAGATAAACCTTTAAAACTAAGTTGACACTTCAGTTCCACTAAAATACCATTCAGAGAAGGAAGATGCACTTGCAGAAGAGCTCCACTTACTCACATGAATGTTATGCTTAGAGGCCACGCACGTATTCACAAACACACAAATTATTCTCTGGGGCTCCTACTCCCAAGTCCTCCATTGATGCAATTTTTATTTAGGGGAAGGGAAACCAGACAGCGTCAGATACTCAAAACAACCAAGAATGATGTACGACGAGTCTGTAGAAAATGCTACCGGGGAAGATCCCAGGATCCCGCAAGACGCCCCAGTGGCACCTGAGCTCTCCCGGAGAAGGTCCCTGCACAGAGCGGCGGGCCGTGCTCATTAACGTGGCCGCTCCGGGGGCTGAGCGCGGGGCACAGCGAGCTGCACACACAGCATCTCCCGCTCTCCCTGGGCTACAAAGGGAAGAGGAACGCGGTCGCTAGGGGGGGAAGCTGCATCCTCCGGAGGGAGATGGTCCTACCTCCCGGCCGAGGACGGCGAGGGGAGAACGGGAGAACGACGCAGCCCCTCGGAAGCCGGGGAAGAAGGGCGCTGAGAGGGCATCTCCCGGGATGCTCTCCAGGGACTCGCCGGCACCGCGTTTCCCGCCCCAGCGGATCCCCATCTTCTGCAAGGGGAAGGTTTATTTCGAGGGGGCGAGAAGGTGAGGAAGGGTCGCGATTACTCACATGGGCTCCAAGGTCTTGCTGAGCCAGGATTTCAGCGCCTCGAAGTTTTCTATGATCATTTTAACCACCATCCAGAGCGGCCCGGGCCCCCCGCCTCCCCGCCAGCAGCAACAGCAGCAGCAGCAGCCCCGGCGGCGGGGTCCGCGCCGCCCCGCCGGCCGGCAGCCCGGCTGCCGCCGCGCCTCCCCGCAACCTCCGCCTCCTCCCGGTTCGGCAGAGACCGCCGGGCAGGGGCCAGAGGCCCAGCGATACGGAGGGGGCGGAACCAGTCGAGCAGCGGCTGCTTCCCGCGGGCCTTGCTCTCGCCGCTCCTCTATGGGGGAACGCGTCCCAAGCGCTGCGCGAGTCCCCCCTATCGGAGGGCGGCGCGGCCGAGTGTGGCGGCGGCGCGGTCCGGGACGGGCGGCCCCCCCGCCGCCCTGAGCCGCAGCGCCCGACGGAGCGAGCGCCCGAACGAGCGGGTAAGATGGCGGCGCCCCGCTGTCGCGAGAGCCCAGAGTCTCGCGAGGACGGGCGGCGCGCGGGGGTTGCCGGGAGGCGGGGCCGCGCGGGGAGGCCGCGGTGCGGGGGCCGGGGGGGCGTGTGGGGCGGCCCGGGAGCCATTTGGGGAGCGCTCGTTCACTGTTGCTGTGGCTGGATGGGACAGTGCTCTGGGGACAAAAGAAATACCACTGTGTATCCCGACTGGTGTTTGAAATGCGCATGTACGTGTTTGGTTTCCTGGAAACGCTGGTAGCCTTGCCTAATATGATAATAGAATTACAGAACGGGTGAGGTTGGAAGGGACCACATTGGATCACCTGGCCCAGCCTCCCTGCTCTGGCAGGGTCATCCTAGAACACATTGAACAGGTTTGCTTCCAGATCATCCTTTAATAACTCCTTCAAGAGACACAACCTCTCTGGACAATCTGACCTTGTGCAGTCACCTGCTCAGTCAAGTAGTTCTTCCTCAGGTTCAGGTGGAGCTTCGTGTGCATCAGTTTCTGCCCATGGCCTCTTGTCCTATTGCTCATCACCACCAAACAGAGCCTGGCTCCATGCTCTTGGCAACCTCCCTTCAGATACTTACTGATGAGATCCCCTCTCAGTTGTCTCTTCTTGAGATTGAACAGGCCCAGCTCCCTCAGCCTTTCCTTGTAAGAGACATGTTCCAGCTCCTTACTCATCTCGATAGCATCTGGACCTGCTCCAGGAGCTTCATGCCTGTCTTGGACTGGGGAGTTCAGAACTGGACACAGCACTCCAGATTTAGCCTCACCAGAGCTGAGCAGCGGGGCAGAATCATCTCTCACAACCTACTGGCAATGCTTTTCCTGATGCACCCCAGGATACCATTGGCCTTCTTGGCCACCAGGGCACAGTGCTGGCTCATGGACAGCTTGTTGTCCATCAGGACCCCCAGGTCTTCCCCAGCAGAGCTGCTTTCCAGCAGGTCACCCTCAGTCTGTACTGGTGCTCAGGGTTATTCCCTGTTACAAGCCCATGACTGGACAGAGTTGCTGCCGTCTCCAGCCTCCCACCAGAGAGCAGCCCCCCAATCTCCAGGGCAGCTGGGAGTTGCTGCAATAAGGAACCGCACCCTGGACAAGCAGGAAGGGAGGCACCACTGGTACTCCCTCAGCTCCCCAAACTCCCATAAATGTTTGCAACTGACAGGAAAAGGAGAAAACATCCAAATAGATATATATACTTGTTTAACAAGAGGTGGGACCAAAAAAAGTGTTTGAAAACATGGAGTTGGCAGCAAAGTTCCATGTACTCCTGACGCAGGGGGTCCCAGCTCCTCGGGGTGCACCCAGTGGGGGAGCCCAGCTCACGCCACTGCTCAGACATCCCCATGGACAGCAGCAATGGGAGCACATGGGACAACCCCCTGCACCCCTGTGCCCACCAGTGTGACACCTTCCCATGGAAATCTACATGCGTGCTGCTTTCTCTGGTACCCAAGCACTGAAAGAAAATATCCCTGCTCGATGTCCCTCAGTCAGATTGATCTGTGCTTTCGAAAGATCAGCATCCCGCCTGAGCTCCTGAGCCAGGCATTCTGCACAGGCAGTGCATAAAGGCAAATGTTTCAAGGAAATAATTCACTCTGCCTTTCTCGGATGACTCCTGAGCTGCCTGCCTGGTGTTCTCAGAGGGAGGGGAACTTCAGGTAATTCACTGTCACCAAGACAGCTAAATGAGAGCTGGAGGAGGCTAAGGCTGCCTGCACACAATTATGTATTTGTGACTTGATTATCATCCTTGAAAGTTTGTTGAAGACTGGACTGTGGCAAGCCAACTGAATAAGTTTCCAGCTTAGTAGGTACTTTGGTGTGGACTTCCCAATTACAAGATACACTTCAGTTTCCCTGCATAGTGGAGAATGAACAGCATATCCTGTCAGTAGACAGAAAATCACCGGAGACTGTTCTATAAACACATATAAATAGTCCTTAACTCACAGTAACCAACTTGTACATTAACTTCCCATGAACACATAAAAATAGGTCACTAACCTTGGGATTATGATGGATCTCTGAAGGGACACGCACAGAGAGTAGGCATTGTGATAAGAATCTTAATTTGTTTTTGGATCTGTCCCTCAATTCTTTGCAAAAGCTAGTCTCTAGTGAAAATAGATTAGACAAGTACTGCAACCACCTTTGATCCTTGGATATACAACAGCCAGCATAAAAACACAGCCTCTAAGGCTTCCCCACATAAATGTATGGATATAATCACAGTAGCAACTTTTCTGATATTTCATTTTCTAAATTGCTTTTTCAGTCATTTGGAAGCACAATGCTGTAAGTAAATTAAATTAGTGATCACATAGAAGTTTTCACAAGTACATTTTATGCCCTGGATAAGACTTGTATGCATGTGGTTGTTTTCTATGAACATTTCTATGTTTATAGAAGTGTGCTGTTATCACACTTTTGTGGTGATATTCAGAGTAACTGTAATAAATAAATAAATAAATGCTGCTGACATTCCCACTTCTAGAGATTGCAGACTTGAAATCTTAAAAGCCTTATAAATATTTACATCCCACATCCTCAGAAGTGACTGCAATGTTTTGTAGTATCTTTTGGGCAATGTTCATTTCATTTCACAGCTGGAATTACAGGAGTATAAAATAAAACTATTTATTAGAGGAAATAATTTCCTCTGAAATATAAAGTGTCTTCTATACATAAAGTGGTTCCTATTTAAGATACAATACTTTTAGGTTCTTAATAGGAGCTTTTAAAAAATACACACACAAAAAAGGAGTAGTTTTTACTTAACTCAAACTTCATTCACATGTAAGCCCAGTACATTAACTAAAACAAAAATCATAAAGATCATGTTTCATTTAAGGCAACATAATAATCTGTACAAAGGGTCAAAGTAATAATTAACTTCTACAATGTCATAATTCTGTAAGACAAGTAAGCTTTTATTTCTCCTGTAGCTGTTCCATATAAAATTCACAAACTATTAATGGGAAAAAAACCCCATACCCTAAATTTCATCCCTACCTGTACAAAAATGCCCTGAAGGGGATAAGAAGGAAAAAAAGAACACATTGAACAGCTGTCCTTAGGTTTCAACAGTTTAACACTTTAATTTAAGAAATCAGTTACAGCTGATTCATGACTGATACTCTGTATCATGTATATGACCTATGGGTGCCAAACATTTAACAGGAACTAAGTAACTAAATAATGATTTCAAAACTTTGAAAATTGACAAATATATTCTGTGCATTAATATAAATGTTGAATTTTAACATCAATAAACTCAAAATACAAATAAACTGTTATGAAAATAAAATAATATAAATCTAATTCTCTTACTTATTAATGCATCCTAACAGCCCTTTTGGCTTATGAAAACTTTGTTAAGTTCTTCAGAGTAGTATAGACGTTTTCACGTATAATAACTCCCAAAGTTCATAGGTTTGGTGTGCACTTAGTTTGCAGTAATCTTATCTCACACATTGTAGTGACCTTTGATGTCTAAAAACAATGGGTTGTATTTATTCACGTTTTTTATTGGATCACCTACTAACATGAGAGCTTAATGCGGCCAGTGAAGTTCAGAAAGATCAATCCTTCCTGACATTTCTTGAGATTTTATTTTAGCTGACTCCTCTCCAAAGCCATTGAACTTGTGCTCGTAAGCAATCTTTGTCAATGTGTAAAGCTGCAATTTTTAAGTGTTAAAGATTTTTCTTTGAAAGCTGACATTTTCTTAACTGTCCATAGATCTTTTTAACTCAGATTTGTCCAATTTTTTTAAATACAAAAGGCAGCTGTAGCAGAGAATAACTTCTAGACACATCATCCATATTTTTGCCCAACCTATACTGCCATTATTAGTCCCTGTTTCTGTCATACAGAAAAAAAAAAAAAAAAGGTTAATTCTTCTTTTTTATTTGTTTGTCTGTGGTTTGATTATTTTAGTTTGGCTTGGTTTTTTTTGTTTTTTAATTGAGTTTAATTTTCTTTTGAAGACAAGACTGGTCTGTATCATTTAAAAATTCTTCAATCTATGCTTCTAACATTACACCTTTTTATTCAGGAAAATGTGATTGCATTCAGAATTATATTTAAACATTCATCTCTGACTGGAGATTTTCTTCTAGTGTTAAATGTGATTCTGGTTTTGCATGGTGGGTATAACACACCAGATTTGGGACTCCTAGTGTCTCCTAGAAAAAGCATTTCAGCATTATAGACCTCAGATGTATCAGACTGCATGACCTAAAGATCAAGGGTTCCATGTCCCTGCAGTTTATTGCAGTACCTAGCATCAACACACAGGCTAAAAAGCAAGTCTGCTGAAACTGGATGGCATCAAGATGTGTTGATGGAACTAAACCATTTTGTATATTGTTCAGATTTTTAGTTTGCACTGTCACTGAGTTTGGAGGCTTGCCATTGGTTGCTATCTAGATGTGTATCTGTACACGTACACAGATACTGTGTAAAAGGGTCAAATTATATCCCTCCTGATGCTCCTTGTCTATAGCGAATTTCATTTCAGGAGGTGTCTATGAGTTTTGAAAATCATGTCACAGAATTGATCCAGACCTGAAGATTCTGCCTTCCATCCTTCACAAATAGCAAATGTTTATCAATTCTTGATCATCTGAAAGCTGAGGCACTTTTGCCTTTCCCCATGAATACACCTGCAGGTGCTTCCATAAGTATAACAAAGCAGGTCAGCTTTGTAATACTCTTACTTGCTTGTGGTCCAAAAAGATCAATGTTTATAGGAATGTGTCCTTTTTTACTATTGACTCATGCAAAGTAAATTTAACCAAACAGAACCATTGCTACGGAAAAAGCAGGGCCTGTAGAAGCTCTCAGAGCAGATGGTCTGTAAGTTGTAAATGTCTTCCTCTAACCTTGAAACGAAAAATTTAATTATTAAATAAGCTCTGGACATTAGACAACTTCCATGTTCATGATCTTTCTTTACAGCAGCCCTAAATTTTGGGATTATATATCTCTTTTGCTTTCTCTTGCTGCAGGAAGCAGATAAGTGACATAGCTGGAGAAAAGGGATCTACGTGGCCCTGCTGAGCAGGGGAGGACTCCAGAAGTGCCTTCCAACCCAAACTACCCTACAATTCTATGAAAGGCTTTGTGCAGTGTCCCAAAGCCACAAGTGTTTGAAGTATTCATAGCTGGTGCATGTAACACTTAGCTTGAGATTGCAAGTCATAGAAGAGAGCATTGCTTTTTCGAACTGACCTAACAGTTGTTCAACAGGTTTTCTTGAAAGCCAAGGTTGCAACAAATTGTTACCATCAGAAGTCAAACCTACAAATTCTGTGGGTTTAATTATTGTTTAAATACAGACACTAAAAGTGAGATATTTAGTTGATACTTAGCAGAACATATCACACTTTTGAAGTCACGCTACACTAAGTATGTATTGTATATCTCTAAATGGCCTTGTGTTTTGGAAAGTAGGAAGTGTTGGTTTGTAAGTCAAGATGCTGATGTTTTAGAACCTCATTAGTATGTACTTATGCAGGGATAGCTTGTTGTGGACTTGCTCATTAGCTTACACCATCACAGATGCAGGATTGCTCCACTTTGCCAATGGCAACAAAATAAAGCTTAGCCACTGCTTGTGCTTACAGGAAGGACAACTGAAAAAGGGACCGGGGTGTAATTAATACCTCTTTCCTTTTCTTCACGAGTTGCAGAGTAGTAGGAAAGGAAAGACATAGCTCGTAACTCTGCCCCTGTGACACCAACCAGCAGAATTTCTTCTTCCAGAAATCTTCTTAATGAAGTCTCAAGTTACTATGTCATTCTGGTTTGCACGAGCACATGATTATGGGGCAGAGCCACACCTGAATTTATGCCTGCATGTGGGGAAAGAGGCTGCCCACATTCCCCCATTTCCTTGGGCAAACTGCTGTGAAGGAGGGGTTGAGGCTGGAGGCAACTGTGATGCTGCTGATGGTGCTGTGGTCTTGGGTGTCATGCTGTGAAGAACATATGCTGTTTTGCAACTTACTGCTAGGGAAGAGAGGCTGCCTCCCTAGTAATTAATCCATCCCAGATGTTATTTTCAAAATCCTGTCTATATTGTCTTACACAGCACCTAATGTTCTGCCTCAGGTTTGAGTCACACTACACAGTATGTGGACAGTTCCTGGAGTGGCAGATTTTTGCTTAGTGCTGTCTAGTGTGCTTTGCAATGTGGTATCCTTTCCATTTCAGATATTAATAATACAAAAATATAGGAAGAAATAAGCAGGATCTTTATTTCGTCCTTCCTGCTACCCCTCATGCCCAGCTCACCTTCGTATTAAATTGAACAAAAGTAGAAGAAAATTGTTTTGCCAAGTTTTTGTGTAGGGTACACCACACTGGAGAGAAGGCATTCCCGAGTCACAGTATGAAACCTCATTGCCCATGAGATGGCTCAGCTATCTAAGAGCATAGATTAAAGATTTATTACAGTAAAATAAATAATAATGAATTAATAATAAAATTAATAAGAAATGAAATAAGTAATAAATGAAAAGTAATCTCAAGTGCCAGAATGTACTTTATCCATTTATTGTGAAACCACAAACTTATTTTTAATTATAAATAAATAAATTTTCTTAGTTAAGACTGAAATAACCAGCCATTAAGACTGCTGAGAAGCCACATGTCTAATCCAGCAAGGATGGCTTCATCCTGCAGATGTAAGAGCTCTGTGTTGAATGTAGCAGAACCAGTGCAAAGACTTTAAAGGATACCTTCTGTCATATTTGAGGTGGAAGTTGTATTGTTCACACCACCTGTTCTTCTTCATACCAGACTACACATAATCATGTATGGTGATGCAATAAAGTCTTGGTTCTATGAGTTCTTCCTACAGAAATGTATAAATAAATTGCTCCTGAGAGCTACTTTTTATTTCTGGTAATGTTGATTTTGGAGAGCTACTGGGTTTACAATTACACAATTAAAAAGGATCTAATTTTAGCATTAAAAAGGTTATTTAAATCTTATTGGTGAACAATTTATTAGATAAACTATTATTTTAAAGATTTCAGATTGCCCACCATAGAGATAGATCAGTAACTAACTCTTCTTAAAAATTACCTTCAGTATAACAACTATTGAGAAAATCACTGTTGTTCCTCGTGCAAGGCATTTTTATATTTTTTCATTGTCAGATCTTGGAAAAAACTTTCAAGAAGCTTGGAAATAAAATACTTTAAAAATAATTTTAATTTCCATTTGAAACAAGTTTTAATTTTCCTCACTGAGGAAGCTGAAACAGTGCTTCACATTTTTGTTCTTTCTGTTTTGCACAGGCTTCAGCCCTGAACCAAATCCTGGTTAGGATTTGCCCAGGTCAATGTTGCTGCAGAGCCAGGAGAGGGAGCGCAGACATTGCCGCTTCTTGGTCATGCTCTTAGAGGCAACTTGGATTGTTTCCAGAGGAAAATCACTAAACTTGTTTTAAGAGGAGGCATTGTGGAATCCTCTTTTTCTACTCTTTTTTTCTCTGAAGTTTTTGAATAATATTTAATTAGGGAAAAATGAAATTGGGTATTTTCATCCTATAAAGCAAAAAAAGGTCCTATCAAGCAAAAAAAAAAAAAAAAAAAGAATTAAAAACCCAAAAAAGAAAAAAAAACCCCTGCAATTTTATGAGTAGCTGGTATAGTATTTTAAAATTTTAGAAATTTTTTGAAGACTATTTTTGCATTTTCTTCTGCAGGCACTCAGGAAGGTGAAGTTTACCAGAATCCAAATATATGAGAAAGACTGATCTAACTTAAGATCATATGCTTACTCAGTAATTTTCAGGTATTAAAAACATTATTTTGAAGATACAGAAGGTACATAAATTCTCTCCAAGTTTTTAATAACAATTGTTAGAACTTCCCATATCTCACTTCTGTCATAATTTTCTCAATTTCTCAGTTATAATTTCTCATACCATTTAGATATTACTGACTTTAGAGAGAAAACCATTCAAAAGCACCTTGTTTCACCCTGGTAATAATTTCTACTACTTAATAAATTGATAGAGAGTTGCACTGCTTTCCTGCAGCAGGACTTGGGTGAATAAAAGAAAAATTTATGGTCTGTGAGGTGGCTTTGTAGTACTGAAAAAATATTCACTCATGTCTTTGTTTTGAGATCTGTGTCCAAAGAGCATTGAAAGCATTACAAGGATGGCAGCTTACAAGTCAGGCAATGCTCGAGTGAAGGCTGCCATTTGTTCTGATGGCCAGCTCTGTCATTCAGGGCTGCAGACTCTATGCCAGGTGCTCAGGGAGCAGGAGGCTGGCTTCTCATTCAGACTGCATGAGGCAACATGTCAGGTCAGATCGTAGCTCTGTGTCTCCCCATGGCTCCTTATATCCTCAACAGATAAAATCCTATCACCTCATATCTGTGTATAGAGGACTCATAGGAGAGGTGATGGTAGGTGTAATAGTACAAATGATAATCATCTGACCACACTGATCACAAAATGATGGAGTTTAAAATTTGCAGTGTAATGAGAAAAAAGGTCAGTGAGGTCACTACCCTGGACTAGGAGAGAGCAAGCCTTAAGTTGCTGAGGAAGGCAGTTTACAGTACGCTTCCTTTTGAGGACTTGGAGCTTTTTGTGAGAGCCAGTCAGTTTTGAAGAACCACCTTCTGCAAGGCCAGGACCAGGCAATGCCATGGTATTGTAAGTCAAGCAAGTGGCACAGTAGACCATTTAAGCTGAACTGGGAACTTCTTTTGCCACTTGGATGGTAAAAGAAATTATATTTTCTCTGGAAGCAGGGTAAGGCTTTGCAAGAAGATCACAGAGCTGTAGTTCTCGTGTATAGGGAGAAAACACAAAAAGGTGAAAAGTTGAAACTGATCAGTGCTGTGTCAAGACAATAAAAAGGGCTTTTTAAAATTATGTTCATCTCTTCTCAGCGAGAAGAGATTTAAGGAGAATATTGATCCAATACCTGATGAAGCTGGTCACCTGACTAATGGTGGTGGAGAAAAGGCAGAGGCATTGAATACTTTTTCTGAGTCAGACTTTAATATTACTGATAAGCCTTGAGGTGCTGAGTCACTGAGTCACAGGGCTGCAGGAGCAGTGGTTCTCAAATTTGTGGACACCAGAATTTTAAGGGACCAGCTTTGTCAGCAGAGTGTTCACAAGTCCATGGGACCTGATGGGATCCATCCCAGAGTTCTGAAGGTGCTGGTGGGTGTTATGGCAGGACCTCTCTTGACCATCTACCGAAGGTCTTGGATGTCTGGAAACTGGCCAGTGTTATTCCCATCCATAAAAAGAGCAAGGGAAGACCCAGGAGATTACAGACATTTTATTCTACCCTCAATTTCTGTAAAAAACACTGTAGAAGATTATACCAGGCACTACCGAAAGGCATTTAAAGAATAATGCAATCATCAGTCACAATCATGGGCTCACAAAGAGAAATTTCTATTTAATTAAGGTCATCCACCTCACAGATGAAGAAAATGAAGTGGATGTAGAGTTCTGGATTTTAGTAAGGCTTTGGAACTGTCCCTCACAGCATCGTTCTGGACAAGTTGTGCAATTGTGGGATGAGCAGGACATGGTGTGCTGTGTGAAGAACTGGCTGAATGACAGGGCTCAAAGCATTGTAGTGAATGGGTGGTATAGCAATACAAAGGAAATGAAGGTTTCCCATTTTTAACACCTTTTCCACAGTAGGTTTACATTTTCTTCTGCAGCCTCTGTGAAGGTAAAGCATATCATAATGGATGAAACTTATCAGAATTGATGAATCACAGTGGATAAAGGGTAGGCAGTTATGTTAAATGCTGATACAACAAGAACAAAGAATTTTCTCAGAAGCTAATCTACAACTGGACTGCTTTCTAGAATGATCAATAAGTACACCAGGATTTTCTACCTGCCCTTTGTGCAAAGTTCGGAAGGATTTTGAGATATATTTTTATATAAAAGATGCAGCACTTCTGACATAATAAAACTAGTTTTGTATGGAGATTTTTGTTGGGTTTTTTTGGGGGGGGGGGTTTGGGGTTTTTTTTGGGGTTTTTTTGGTTTTTTTGTTTTGGTTTGTTTTGGTTTTTTGCCTTCAGGGAAGGTGGAAGATGACAATCACTATTTATAGTTTCATAAAAAAACTCCAACATGGTCCACAATATTTTTTTCCCTGCATCTAACTTCTGGTTCTTAGCTAAATGCCTTTTTTTCTTACCTTTCCCATATTGCAACATCTACCTATGGTGTATATCTGTCATGTAGTATGATAGAAAAACACCTCTTCCATAAACTCTCCTCTTTTCCCGCTAGAGGGAAGGCTATCCCAAAATACTTACGGGAGACCGTTCCACTGACTGAGAGTCCTCTACTCTAAATAAATCTTTTAGGAATGTTCTCGTCTAATGGTAAAGGATACTCTGTAATGAAATTATATTTAATGAAATGTAATAAAGTGTAATTAAATGAAATTTATGTCAGGTTTAAAAAAAAAAGCAGAAGTGGATATTGGTATTCGCTCTTCTTCCTTTTTTTGGGGTAGTTTGGTTTTTTATTTTGTTTTGTTTTGTTTTGTTTTGTTTTGTTTTGTTTGTTGGTTGGTTGTTTTGTTGGTTTTTTAAAATTATTTAGGTATGTATTTCCTGGGGTTTAATTAAATAAAATCAGAATGATCCTATGCTCATTCTGAGGAGTGAAGCTGACAGAATTTTAGATATATAATTATTGGAAATGTAGGAATAAACATAATTTGTACACAAGTGTTTGTATCTTCATTGTCAGCCATATTAATATGTCCACAAAATTGTTGGCTCAATAAACCTTTACTGTGTTATTAATCTGAAGCCAAGAACTTGCACCAGCACTCAGTAAATATGTTGTTCAACTAAAAATAGAAATTACTGTCACCAGCAAAGGATATCCATGAGGGAATGATATATGCTATAAATATACTAAGATACATTTGGATTAGTTTAATCTAGTGAAGTATATGTAAACAAACCAGTGAACAGAGCTTTGAATGGAGGAAGTAGGATGAAAAGAAAAGGAAGTTCAAGGGAAACTGCTAGATAAACTCCTTAATATTATGCCTTGATTAAAAACAAAAAAGCAACAAAAAAGTTTATTGTTTGTTGAGCAACAATTACATTAAGAACTTGTACAGGACTGTCCCTGTGTAAGTCAATCAGTTTTAGGAAGAATTTGAAGAGTAACAGGATTTCTTCTATATTTATCTTACATCTACAAATATCAACTTGAGATTTCAAGTATTTAAAATTTCCATCTTAGATACTTGGAAAGGGACAGATATTCAGAGGGTGATTGCTTAATTTTCTAAATGTGGCATTTTACCTAAACCAGGCACATTTATAATTCAGGTGAGGTTCCTAAAAATCCACTCAAAATAACTGATTTTAAAATTTTAAAATTTAGGCTATGGAGTTAGAGATGTGAGAGCATTTTATAAAGAATAATTTATTTGTTTTCTATATCCTTTTTATGTTTCCATGTTGATCTGTAATCAGGAAATCATGGCTAGAAATCACTTCGATATTCATGGTGAGGAACACATTCAATGCCAGTAGGTCAGGGTGCAGCTGCAGTTCCAGGTGCAGGTTGAGCTCTGGATGTTGGAGCCCATCCAAGAGGCTGTGAACTGCTGACCCTTTGCAGGACAGAGGGCACAGGGACCTGTGTCCCAGCCAGGTGACCGGGCACTCAGGGACATGGCAGGAGCCAAGGACTCAGCAGGAAGACCCC
>PYHW01010678.1:4565698-4577018 GCA_013186435.1 Turdus rufiventris
CAGCTTGAGCTGTTATTCTGTGGTTGCACCATGATTAAATTATTTGAAGGTTCCAGATGTCTGAGATTCTGCTGTGGGAATCCGAGGGTTGAGCCAGTATGGAAACCTGGTCTGACTGAGAGAGTGGGGTGTGTAAGACATTACGATGGGTGCTTGTCATATCCCTGACACTACCCACAGGCTTTGGACCCAGCAGTGACAGTCTCGGGTGGTGAAAGTGTGACAGCCAAAGTGGCTCCTGGATGGTCAGACGGGGAAATGTTCTTAATGTTCAAATAGCCCTGGCAAAACTCACACATAAAATTATATCAGAAGTTTAAAAAATATTGATAATAATGCAGTAACAGGTAACTATGGGACTTCTACAGAAAAAAATTCCTTTAAATTTATTTGCAATGAAACACAGACGCAGGCACACAGGAGCTCCAGAATCTGACTCCTGTCAACATTTATTACAATCTTCCTGGTTTAAAAAAAAGTGTTCCTCACTATTTATTCAAGAGGGTATTGAAAGCCTGTGGATAGATACCATGTCAAATTAGGAGAAAGTGAGAGGAAGACCCAGCTCTGCTGACTAAGGAGGTCTCAGCTAAGCCATGCGAGGAAAATACAAGCTGGCTTTGAAGTCCAGCCAGATTTAAGTGGGTTAAATTAATTCATGTATGGCCCCATTAAAGTCAATTTTTATATGGAGTCAGTGGGCAGTTTCAACTAAGCACATAAAGTTACTTTGGAAGAGATAATCTAACTTTTCTTTGGCAAAAGTTAAAAAGTTAATAAACTGTAACTTAGGTGGAGTATAATTAATCTCCCCACACATACACACACACAAAAACTATTTTAATAAGTGAGATTAAAGAAGCAACACCTTAGGATTTAAAAAAAAAAACAACTCTGTAGACATTTTCTATTGATTTTCTCAAGGTTATAGCCCAAGATTATTTGGGCTATATATAACTCAATATCTATGTAATATCTATGTGGATAATTTTTCTGCTACAGAATAGTGAACAGGAAGAAAAGACAAAGAACTTTCATATCCAACAATAAAAAAGTTGTTAGCCAGCTATACTGTCTATACTTGGCCTTTTTACACTGTAATTCTGGCATCTTCTAGTTGGTAGACGTCATATTTCTTTGTAATATATCAATCTTCAAATGAATGTTTGTGTTTGTGCAAATACATAGAAAGAAGCTGTGTTCATGCCTAAACATTATGCAAAAAATTAGCTACTGATACTTTGAGACATGCACAAAGCAGTAAAGCACAAGGCCACTGAGAAGGAAGAGAGACAGGGTGTTGTATGTACAGTTGGATGAGGAAGAAGGGTTATTTGGTTCATAACATTGCAAGCACTTTCATGAATATCAGTAGTACAACCTATAATAAAATTATCCATCTGCATCTCCTGGTGCTCAATATACAGCTTTGTCTGCTGCCTGCTTTACAGCTAGGTTCTGTCAGGGAGCAGCAATCCTGGGGTACTCTACAAGGCCAGTGTGCTGGCAGCTGGGAGGGATGGAGGGGCTGGAAGGACAGCAATTCCCATCACCCAAACAAGGGGAAAAGTGGAGAGGTGAGGATGGGAACCAGGCCAGCCAGCCATCCGGGCAACTAGACATGACCATGGGAATGAAGCAGGTCTGGGGTCAAGGGAAGTCAGATCAGTGTGAGAAGGTTGTGTCTGTGACAAGCTATCAAAGTGAACCACCATCCAGTGATCTCAGGCAAGCCTGTAGTGGTGAGGCAAATCCAAGGTCATAGTTCTGGGATAATGGACAAGTGGATTGGAAAAGGATTCTTGCAACCATTCAAAATAATGATATACTGCATGGGTTTTTTTTGTTTTGCTTTAGTCAGCATTTCATCTCGAATATTAAAACACTGTTGTTGCCAGTAACATGACCAAATGCTATGTTGCTGTTTTTCTACTTCACTGTTCCTATTTTTTGAAATACCTACAAATTGCAGCTGATGCTGAGAAGTCAGAATGCCAATGCTTAGCCAAAGATTGTAGTAAAAAGGTTTAAATGCTAAACAGAAAATAGCAATGTTAGGCCCATTTTCCAGGTGAGAAGGAGCACTTGGCCAAAGCCACACGAGAAGACCTAAACTCTGTTTTTACAATTTCTGTGCAAGACAAGTCTTCTGTCTATCATTTGGCTGATGAGTGGTCCAGGTTCCCTGGTTGTGACTAGCAGTTCACTAGTATTCCTAGCTGGAAGTGGCCATGACACAGAACTGGAGTCAGTAGTAGGGGATTTCTCTTCTCTGACCACACTGGGTGAACCATTTTCCCTACTTGAGCAGTATGTGACCACAATGACAATGTTTGCATTATCAAACCCAGGAATATTTTCATATTTCTCACAGAAGATGCACAGCCAGGTACAAGGCACAGACAGATTGTGGCCTCAATTTCTTATTCATTTGTGAGGGAAAGAAAGGGGTACTGAGACTAGACAAAAACCAGAGACCCGCAGTGCCTCCATGTCGGTTCTGTCTGGGGTTCAAGACTGCACAGCATGACCCCAGCAGGTCAGGCTAGACATAGACACAGAGACTTACATGGCTGTTTAAATCTTGTCCTAAGCAGAAACTTTTTGATTTGAGGCCTTTCCTGCTATCACTTAATCCTCAAGTCCCTTGTTTATTCCTATGTTTAGCCCCTTCCTGCTGCACACACTGATTGGTGGGCTACACAGGGGATTTATGATGCCCCATTCCCAGAGGAGTTCAAAGCCAGGCTTGATGGTGCTTTAAGCAACATGATCAGTGAAAGGTGTCCCTGCCCACAGCAGGGGGAGTTGATCCAGATGGTCTTTAAAGGTTCCTTCCAACTCAAAACATCCTCTGGCTGTGAAAATACCGCATTCAGTGTTGGACTCCCTGGTACAGGAAATTGAGGCGAGTTCAGTGGAAAACCATCAGAGTGTTGGGGCCTGTGAGAAGATGCTGTGAACAAGAACTTGTTCAGCCTGAAGAAGTCACAGATTTGGGGACAGCTAATAGAAGCCCTCGCCTAACAGTGCCTGTGGGGAGACGAGCAAGGAGATGAAACCTTGTTCTTCCCAGTGGTGCATGATGAGATGAGGTGACAAGCACAAAGTTAGACAGACTGTACATATGAAAGAATTTTTTCCACACAAGGACAGTTAGGCAGGGAAGCAGGCTGTCCTGGGAGGTTTTGCCATCTTGACCTTGAAGGTGGTGAAGCCTTGACTTGACACAACACTGAGCAATCTGGTCTGACTTCAGTGGGCAGGAGGTTGGACTGGAGACTTATTGAGGTCATTTGCAGCCTGGATTATGCTGTGTGCTTATGATCTGTGTCTCTGTTAGTCACCTTGGTCTCCCTTTATAATTAACAACATTTCTAGGAAATGATTACTTGGACCTATTTATTATGAGTGTTTATTTTAACTGAGAGGAATGGTGCTATACAACTGTTTCTTCACTATGAAGACTGTTCAGGCAGTGAACTCAGATCTAATTACCAAGATGTTAAGCATCCAAAACTAGGTCAGGTGGATCCCATCTGGGTGTATGTACTTCCTGAAGGGCACAGTTAGATTCGATGGAGAGAAGGATGGAGTTACTTCTGTACAGCATTAGAGCAGTTAAAACACTTTCTCCAAAAGAAAGCTATCTGAAATCTGGGCTGCATTCCTCAAATCCTTATCTTTTGATCCAAGACCACTTTGATACCAAACTGATAAATGTGTAGGGCATGGAATTATCCATCTCTGTGTTAATTCTGTCCGAATTTTTCCCCTTTTCCTTCTCTGGCCCCTTACACCTTGCACAAGGCTGTGTTCTCTGCCCCTCTCTTCCATGGATGCATGGCTTTTTCCAGAGCCAAACACAGGGCCAGCTCTGTTCCCCAGGGAATGGTAGGGCTCTGCTAAACCTAGCTTCTGTTGGCACCAGAAAAATTGTAAATAGCTGATTTAGATGCTTCTGCTGGGACTTTGATTTATGGCAAAGGGACGCATTCTGATTTTTAAATTAAATTACTTAAAAATAACTTTCTTAATGTAACTTGTCAATGGGCTAAAGAAATAACATTCATGCTACCACAGCAACTTGTCCTTTTTATCACTGGGATAGTAACTCAGCATGAACTCTTTAATACATTTTGTGGCTTTATATATTGACATAAAAACCAGTGGCATGTTTATTTATGTTACTAATAATGTGTTGGCAACAAAAAATATAATTAAGCACATCAATAAATTATCATAGGGATAATATTGATGATTTTTCCCCTGAAAACTTGATTCAGGTTATTTGTACAAAAAAGGTCAGTAATCTTCCATCCATTTCAGTGTATGGATCTACTATACAGGAGAAAAATATCCCAAAGTTACCTTGCTGGAAGTACCCTTGCCATCCTTGCCTATTTTTATTCCAAAGACTTCATAATTCAATGTAGTGTCAATACCACTTTGATTTCTAGGATTCTCAAAACCATGCCTTTAGCTTAAGAAACCCATGGTTTTCCATGCCTTCTTAATGTTCTGTGCTTTATGACCTTTGATTTTTCACGTATATTCATTACACTTCATGTTACTTTTCTTCTATAGCTTTGTATGTTATTACCGTTTTCTTTTGTGATCCAAGCAACATCGTCTTTGCTCATAATAATTCAAAGCAAGAATGTGATACTACATTTGAAAACGTATACCTTCCTGACACAACTCCTCCTTCTATGTGGTATATTTTGTCTTCAAACGTTAGCACTCTGAGGCACATGTGTGACTGAGCCTTGGGAATGTGTACTTCCTTTTGAAGTTTGTTTGCATTGCTAATTCACAACAGGGTGCAAGTCAGGATTCCTGAGCACAGAAATAAGGACTGGCTACCATTCTTTTATTGTGGCATCTCACTCACAGACATGTACATTTTGTTTTCATAATTATTGCAAACTGTAGACTTCACACATATTGATAGATTTATTTTCTACTAGTCTATTATAGAACTTAATATATAGAACTCTAACTTAATCTAATATTTTTTATTATTGTTACTTGACAACATTAATGATGTTGCAAGGTTTTCATTGGAACATCTGCTGTACACAGGAATCTTTCTTTGCTAAAATACTTCAGTTATTTGCTTGAAAGCCACTGCAGAAGAGTCACTTTTTCTCTTAAGGAACTATCGTTATCACTCAGTAAAATTACTGTAATTTCACGATTACAAGCCGCACCTGATTATAAGCCACACTTCCAGGGTGTTGGCAACTTTTTGTTCTTTGTCCATATATAAGCTGCACCGGATTGTAAGCTGCACTTTCGTTCACAGTGAGGATCCCCGTGCAACTTTCACAATGTTGCTGATTAGTAACAGAATTGTGGGATCACGGCGTTTACTGGCTTGGCCATGCGGGCTCGGCCCGGCTTCCCCAGCTGCTGCCGGGGAGCTGCCCCGGCTGGGCTCAGTTCCCCCCACCCCCCAGCCCCGGCCCCACTCCCCCGCGGCCGCCGGGGGCGGCCCTGGCCCTGCTCAGGGCAGGGCGGGCTCAGCTTGGCTCAGGGCTGCTGTGTGCTCGCATTTCCGGTTGGCAAATTTCTGAACTTTTTTCATATATAAGCTGCTCCGGAATACAAGCCACACTTCCGGGTATGGACCAAAACTTTAGTCAAAATGGTGCAGCTTATAATCGTGAACATTCTGTAATTACCATTATGTCACCAGAATTTTTCTTTCAAATATTGGTTCTTGACCATGATTGGCCTAGGACAGATCTTGCTAACCTAAGTTTACTTTTTTCATATTGGTTTTGTCATGGTTATCCATTCAGGATTAAAAGATTTCTCTTCCTCCTTTTTATTTTTCTTACAACTGTGGTAGGTTAAATAACTGAAGGTATTTCCAGTAGACATTTGCTGAAAAAAAGTCAAGACTTACAGATCAGCGTTCTGTTGTCTTTATTAATGATTTTTACTGATTTTCAGTCCAATTACTTATTTTGAGCAGCCTCTAGATATGGAACCTGCAGTTTCTCTTTCCATTAAATTGATCCTCTCAGTACTTTTTTGTGAATATATGCTGAACAATCACCTACCTGAATGGCAGAAATTAAATTAAATGCTATTAAAATGTGCTTTCATACAAGTCTTCCATGTTTTTCATTAAAGACCTGATTATTAAAACTGTTATTCATGTCTATTTATTAAAGAAAGTATTGCTCAAATGTGCAAGCAGTTATGCCTATCCTTCATGCATAAAAAATATGCTATGTTAAAATAGAAAGTGACCCTTCATTAAGTCACTGTTATTTGAATGCCTGTGACTATTTCAGAGAGAAAAGATGTTTAGAAACACAGATTTCAGCCTTGCTAAAGACTTGATGAACAGTAAGCTGGAGTAATTAGCTAGGGTTTTTTCTGTGTGTCCATGAAGAATGAAAAAAAACCCATACTAGATTCTTGCTTGTTTCATTTTTTAGAAAAACTAATGCTGGTGACTGTCTTTGCCACTTACTATTCCATTTTGTGTTTTGATGAGTCTAAATTAAAAAAGAATATATATTATGGTTATATGAGGATACATACATTTTACACCCTATTTGTAACGCCTTTCTACATTGCTAGGTATTACTCTTTTTGTAATTATGTTACTGGTGTCAGTACAGTATGCATTTTGAGTATTATATAATATTTCAAATGGAATTTAGAGTCTCAAAATCTATATGAAGTCCTTTGTACAGCCTGAACATGAGGATGGGAAACATGACAATCAAGATTTCTGTAGTTCTTATTACATGAAATATCTTCATTTGTCAGATTGACCAGTTTAACCTATAAGGAAGTTTTCAATATAATAAATATAAATTATATAATATATATATATTAGATATTTATATGCTTTGGGAAGAATAATCTCTGATTCAGTTCTGCTTATTTCACTGTCATGGGATGAATTTTACCCTGCATGTCATCTCAGGGAAAAAAAAAAAAAGGAAGAAAAAGGAAAAAGAAAAAAGAAAAAAGAAAAGAAAATACCAAAAGTGTCTCTGAAGAAAGGAGAAAAAGATAGTAAATATTTTCCAGCTCCTTTTCTATCTGTGTTTGTACAGCTGATGTATTGAGGCAACTCAACTGGAGACGAGCACAATAGGCAGCCACTCTAATAATTGTACCAGATGCTTAAAAGCTTCTCCTCAATGTTTAGCTAAGATTTTTTTTTTCCTTTCTCTGGGAGATCTTAAGGCTTTCTCAATAGGAAGCAGTGCCTTTTTTCTTATGGAGGAAACTGATGCCTTAATCTTAGCTTTTGTTACAGTTTAGCTCCTCTCTTTTACAATAGAACCCAAAAACATAGTTTCAACATCTCATGTGTAGATAATTCTCTCCTTAAATCATACCAGAAGTAGACATTTTAGACAAAACACATTTTTAATAGCATTTTTTAAAATTCCAGGAGGAATAGCAGCTCCTTCTATGGATCCTTGTAATTTTCATTCAAATAGAAGATAAAAAATCTCCCTAACGAATTTTTGATTTTAAATTATTGAATTCAGTTTGAATCAACTTTCAGACTGTAGTTATCAGCTATCACATAATTAGTCATGTCCTCATTGCCACTTTAAGGCTGTGGTAGACTTATGTAAGGTAGACTTCTGTTCTCTTTCTCAGTCTTTCTAAATATTAGATAGGAGGAATCTCAAAGCAATCTGAGGTCTGAAAGAATATTGTTTTCTTAAAACATGTGATTAGACTCTGATACAGTTTTTTAATGCCCATTGGATAATGGAATTTTCCTATCTCTAAGTTTCCTTTCATATAATCCTAATGGCAGTTCCCTTCTGATTAGTCCTTCTGTCCTTCCATGACAGAGTACATCTCATGCCACCCACTCGTGTTGGGCAGTGCCTCGAGATATTTGAGGAACTAAGGACGTATTTCTGCTAAACAGGGAAACAGCAATTCACGAAGGTAACTTTGTAGGAGTTGTCTTTGAAAAGTTCATTATGTTTTGCCTTTCAAACCAAATAACTACTTTGTGTGTGTGTGTGCTATAAAGCTTAAACAAGCAAGAAGAGGTGCAAATACTTGTCTTATCTTTCTTCCTTTTTAAATAGCTTTGGTCTTACCATGAACATGTGAAAGCTCCAGTTTCAACTACTGTGTGACAGAGATCAGAAAAAAAAAATCCCAAGCCCATGGAAAATAATATGGGGACTCCCAGGAGCTACATATACCAGTGTTTTTTACCACTGTTATTTATTTCCAGCAGAAGTAATCACACTGATGCCAGTGGACTACTCAGAGTAAGATACGTTTTAATACAAGAAAGAGGATTATGGTCTGTCTGCCTAAAAAATACAGTGCAAGGAACAAGAATGAATCCACAAAGACTGCACAATCAAGGTCTAACTTTCACAGGTTAATGTGTTAACACCATATCTGAGAAAATGGGATGCTGAAAAGGTGGAAAGAACATCCTAGTCTAGTGGGAAAGATACTGTGGGAAGGATATAGTGGGAAGGTTTTCTCACTAATATTATTATAAAAGCACAGAGTGGATTAGGCTAATCTGTAGCAAACAAGAACAGTGAAATAGTAAAAAGCCCTATCAAAGAGGCTCTGTTTTTAGAAATCCTGAGCACCTGGGAATGCTTACTGCCATGACTGTGCTAATAATTTCAAAATACTGGAGAGAATCCTGAGGCACTTTAATGCTTTGTACCATTAAACTCCAAGTATGATCCCTAGGAAAAGCCTGGGCTTTGCCCAGCTTCTTAACAGTTCCTAGGCATAGTTTGGGTAAGGGACCTTTCCCAACAGGCAATTTAGGTCAGGCCACCCTGTTCAGGACAGCCTAGTCACAGAGCTATGGGGGTGAGGGCTGCTCCATGCCAATTGCCTTTAGTGCCAGCAAACAGTCTTTGGTACATTTGATTTCTTAATATAGCCCAGCCAGCTGATGTGGAAATTTCCAGGTGCCTGATAATTTAGAAAGTTTGATTGCTTAACTTAAATGTATGGATTTAGGGCCTAATTATAGACCTATTTTGGAAAATACATTAGCCTGAATAACTGAATGAGTACAGGGCAGAGTTCTTCCTTAATGCAGGACGGAACTTGATGGTTAGGAGACATGCCAGGTGCTACTTGCCAGCTGGATCACTCCTTCTGAGCACTGTCTTGGCTTTCCCCTCCTCTGGCTGCTCAGTAAATGTCCAGAAATACTCCTTCCATTGCCCATTTTTCATAATTTAGGCACACAAAATGACTTAGGTTATGTTCAGCAAGTAGCTGTGAATAAAGCAGCTATAGTAATGACTTGACTTGGTTTGTTTACATTCCTTTTCTTTTTTGCTACAGCAATGCATGTTCCAGCAAGTCATGTCTAAAAGCTAATTGATAAGCTAACAACTTTCAGGCTTCAAATATGTAAAATATATCCTCATGTTAAATGCTCAAAGTTGGAAAAAAAAAACCACTGCATAGACACTTCACTCTTTGAAGTGCACATCTTCTTTTGGCTTCAACAAACCATGAAAATATCAAAGGGATAACTTACAACTCAGTATTTTGATGTTCATCAGTCCTCAGATTGCTTTACTAAGAAAAACAGTGGTATCAGCATGTACAGCAATGCATTACATGCTTCAGCTTTTTTTTTTTTTTTTCCTGTTGGTGTGACTGTCTCAAATAATTAGCTCGGTTAAGGAGCACAGAATTTTCAGTGGTCCTTGTGAGGTGATGGTCCTTTAAAAACATAAAATGAAAATTTTTTCAGGGAAAGTGAAAAAAAAGCCTATTTGATATGAAAATGACGCCGGAGTGTATCCTTCCTTTTTAATCCATTTATTCTTTCAAGGCATTCTCAAAAAAGGGATGGAAAATTTAAGGGAAAATTATGTTCTATACATTTATGAAAAATGAAACTCAACTGACCCAAATATAAATTGGTACCTAATTTTATAATACATTGAATTGTCTTTCTTACTCGAATGTTCCATCTGTAAAAACAACAACAAAAAAAACCCCCGTTAAAAATCTTTTATGTGAGAAAGTATTTCACAATTAATTTTTGGTACTGAAATAATCTGAAGAGTAACAATAAGCATTCCATTTTTTTCCCCAGGCCTTAATTTACTCTGTCCCAAATAATTCTTAGTTAATGCTTGTAGTAATTTCAATTACTTTAACTTACTAATATTTATGTTTACAGGCTCGTAGCTAATATAATTTGTCAGCTTACAATAAGTTTCTTCTTGTTGCTGTTGTTGATTCTTTTGTCCAAATCCAATAACTCCTTTTTTCCCCACAACCTATGTATCTTATTTCATAACCAAATTATTAGCATATCCAAAAAGATGGTAGAACTCTTCTGTAGTTGTGATATTCTGAAAATTTTATCTTCTTATTAAACCATTTTTTCACTAGTTATTTTAAAGAAGCAGTACTCTTAAATTATTATACTGAAGAGATTTCCTTCTTTATCTATATAGTACATCTTGCAGCTTCCAATACCTAATTTTATCATTCAAGTATTTTGAGATTCCTAATTTTTCATCAAAACTCAAGGCTATTTTAGAGAAAGTCACAGTATGCCTTCTCCTCTCAGCCAACAATTTTATAAAATCAACATATTTAACAGTATTTTTTATGTTTTTCTTGAGTAGCTGACAAATACAAAAGATTTGATCCCCTAGGAGTGGCTTTATTTTGAATCTGCTATTGATGTTGCCTTCTTATTTCCTTTGATTTTGGGATTGTGTCATAAAGATGGCATTAATGATTGAGATGCCGAGATAGTATTTCAAATTAATCTAATCATATTTTCTCCAAAGGTGTTATATCTAACTATTCATCTGTTCCACTGAGATATCTTCCAACTACTAAACTCAGCTTGTTAAGTCTTTTTGTTATCTTTTGCATTTTATAATTAATCAAGAAATTTACCGGTATGTAATTTTGCTGTTCCCAAGTAGTCTGATTTCCTCTTGTCCATTAAAAAAATATTTCTGCCATATTAGTTTCCAGAAAAAGCTGTTTGCTTATGAGATAATTAAGAAGCTTACTCAAACATTCTCTCAATTTTTCTGTAACTGTATTCTTTGAAATAAAAAGATACCCATTTTCATTCTCTATCAGATCTTCTCCACTTCAATGATAGTATCTTCCATATTTCCCTCTTCCCCATTCCATCTCCTTCTGAGCTATAAAGCCATTGCTTCTACCACCACCTCTTCATTGCTTTGGAGGTCTAAAAAGGAGAAGGAAGCAGTCTACCTAAGTAGGGTAAAGCATATGGGTAGAAATCAGCTGCTGATTCTTTTTGAAAAAAAAAAAAAAAAAA
>PYHW01010678.1:4577071-4666359 GCA_013186435.1 Turdus rufiventris
CGTGTGTCACTGGAAAATTAAAATATCATGAGAGTTGAAAAAGCAATGAACAAATGTATTGAAGTGTGGCTTCTTTCTTTTTGGGTCCCTGGTGGTATTTGCCAGGACTCGAGGGTGCTAATATGATTTAGCTAGCTCTCAGAAAGCACACATTCAGCCAGCAGAGAAAGACCAGAAACCTTACTCAATGATTTCCACAAGAGTATTTCATGCGAAGGGTATCAGGCAGGATTCTCAAAGAACAAAGGGCAGACAGCTATATTTATAGATTCAGGGGGGATTGAAACTACAGCCAATAAAAGTTTATACAAAGCACAGCATCCAATCTAAGTGAGAAGCTCTAAAGGTAAACTGACCAATTAGACAAACTAATTTCTGACCAATTATCTTCCAAGGTGTTAGGNGAGTGACCAAATTCTTGAGGAATTTGGCTCAACCTTGTTATCTAGGATACCTTATCTATTATAGCAAGTTCCAGGGGCCAGGGCAAGATGGATTTGGAGGAATTGTATCATCCACATTGAAGGAAATTCAGTGGGGACTGTTGGATACCAAGGCGCTTTGCGGCTGGCTACAGGCTCAGCAATTATTCTTTCATGTGTCACTATGTGCTCTTCTTGTTCTTACTCACCTCTCTGAATATCTGGCAGATTTTGGGTGCCAGATTGAAGTAGTCAACTTCCCTTACTAGCATTCTGACAGACAGAAAAAAAAAAAGAAGCTAAGTGGCCACCACCTCACATTATAATTTTTCAAAGCATCTTATGAACTCATCATATTTTAATATGTATAGCACATCTATAAATTCTACATATCTGATATAGAACACAAAAGTCAATATGTGTAATGCAAGCTACAGATATCCCTCAAATACTAAATGCTTGGTAGAGGCTATTATGCTAGTGTAATTACTATCCATAGTTTTTATTTCTCATCAATACTTAATTGCAATCCAGTCAGATTCCAGAAAGGAATATTATAGAACCAAATGAAAGATTATTATACACCAAGTGCAGGGTGTTACACCTGAATCAGGGCAACCTCTGGTATCAACACAGGCTGGGGATGAGCAGATGGAGAGCAGCCCTGGATGGAGAGTAGCCCTGCTGAGAAGGGCTTGGGGGTGCTGTGGATGAGAGGCTGGATGTGACCCAGCCGTGGGCACTCAGAGCCCAGAAACCAAACATATCCTGGGCTGCATCCAAAGCAGCGTGGGCAGCAGGGGAGAGAGGGGATTCTTCCCCTCTGCTCTGTGAGACCCCACCTGCAGTGCTATGTCCAGCCTGGGGTCCCAGCACAGGAAGGACATGGACCTGCTGGAGAGAATTCAGTGAGGGCCACCAAGATGATAAGAGGGATGAAGCATCTCTCCCATGAGGAAAGGCTGTAGGAATTGGGTTTGTTCAGCCTGGAGAAGTCTCTGCAGCTGCCTTATGGCAGCCTTCCAGTGCCTAAAGTGGGGCCTAAGAAAAGACTGAAGAGGGTCTTCTTATATGCAGTTTCAGAGCAAGGGAGAATGGCTTCAAAATGAAAGAGGGAAGGTTTAAGTTAGGTATTTGCAAGAAATGGTTTACTGTGAGCGTGGAGACACTGCAACATGTGCAGAGAAGCTGTGGGCACCCCATCTGTGGAAGTGTTCAAGGCCCGGTTGGATGGACCTCTGAGCAATTTGTTCTGGGAGAAGGTGTCCCTACCCAGGGCAAATGGGTTGGAACTATGTTATCTTTAAGGTCCCTTCAATCAAAACTATTCTACGTTTCTATGATACTTCATTATCCAACAAACAAACAAACAAAACCCAGGAAAACCCTATTTTCCAACAGAGTCAGATAATGGCTAGAAAAGAGACTCTGACAGCTCAAGTCCTAGTTGTTCTCAGTATTCTTGAACTTTTGCTCTGCCTTCTCCAGAGCTTACTGTTTGTTTCATTTATAAAATATGTGTGGAAATAGTGTTAAGATTTTCATGACAGTCCATCCAAGAATAGAAATGAAGCAAGACCTGTGGGAGAAAGACTTCAATTTAATAGATAACTGCTAGATCTGGGAAAAAGGTAGGCATAGCTGGGTTTTTTTCAGGATATTGTTTCTCTCTACACATTTTTCCTCCTTTATCTAATAGCTGCATAATTTAAAATCCCCATTATTTTTCTGGGCATTTTTCTTATAATAATAGCACATTGTTAATAGATATAGTTGTGGATCAATACAGTATTTTATTTATCTGCTGTGCCTTTTCTGTCAGCATGTTTCTGTTTCACATACTAATGATTTACTTCTGTGAAAATTTAAACCAGTCTGTCTGTTTTTAAACTTTGAGAACTTTAAAAAAAATATTTCAGAAAGATAACACTTCAAATTTTTAAAAAATTAATTGCTCCTGTGAATATCTTCATTCCTTATGAGGCTGCTGTGTGGGTTTACTGAGCAGAGTGGGGAGAAGGAAAATAATCAGGCAGAAAAAAATACAAAAGATTGGTTTGGCTGCTTTAACTTCCAGTCGCTATTTCAAAGGCCCTCTGGATTCTGAGGCAGATACCTTCAGACACAGAAAGCTGAGGTATCTCTAGGTTGGGTCAGCCCTATAAGGATGTCTTGATTATCCCAGGAAATTTCAGATGAGCCTCACCTAGAGCCTCAAATGAAGGGAAAAGGGTGGGGGTGGGAGTGCTTGTTTGCTTGTTTGTTTGTGTGTTTTTAATCTAGCATTTCCAGTTGATTTGGTAACTTGTGTAGCACAACTAAGCAAAGAGAGACAATGAAAGGAAATAATTGCAGTCATCCAGCCTTAGTTTCCCAGGAACTGGGGCAAATCTAATCACTGCCACAAGTTATTTCATGGCTATGCTTTTTTAAAATCCAGTGGCCTGTGTTCTGTTCCATGGGAAAGGAACTCTCTCCCAGAAAATAATACTTAAAAAAAATAATTTGGAGCAATATAGCAGTTTGATGACACCTGAGTTTATTTCATTGGGATTAATGAACCATTTTTTAAAAGCTACTTTCTTCCTTTGAGCATATGAAAGCAGTTAAGAACATGCAAAGTATCTGGCCCTCACAGGATACTTTTAAACACAGGAAGTTCTACCAAGTTTCTAGTGCACAAGGCAGTATTATTTTATTCTAGACCTATTTTAAAATAAATTATGGTGACTCACTGAATCAATTATTCATACTTCGCTGAAGTGACAATGTTATTGTACTAATATACAGGAAAATATAAAATTGTATTTGTTCCTTAACTTTGGACACAATGGCATTTTAAAAAAATCAAATACCAATGTGTACTTTGGCACAATATCTTCAGCATTTGTGCCTCCCTCTGATAAAGTGCAATGCAAGAACTTTCATCCAGCCTCTGTACAGACAAGGACACTGCTTCAGGGGAATGCCAGACAATGTAGTAGCTCCCTGAGGTAGCCAGGGAAAACATGGTTTCCCTTACAGTTAGCTGCTAGAGTAACCCTGTTTTTTTATCATCTTTCCTATATAAGTAACCAGTTTTGCTCTCATTCATATGAATGAGTGTTTTTGCAGGAAATCTGCTTTGTTCCATAGAAATTTACAGGAAGGAAGTGGTCCTTCAGGAAGAGATCATTCCTGTGCATTTATGAATTTTCTATAGCAAGATTTACAGCAACAACAATTTCACTACATTTACCTGCAATTCAGAAATAACCTTTAACTCTCATTGCCTCAACTACCTGTTTTTATTTGTCTTTAATGGTGACAGCCATTTAAGATCCTCCTGTGGCCTTAGTAAACTAACTCTGTGTGTTTTCATGAAACACCAAATAAATGCATGTCCTTTTGTATCCATTGCCACCCTCTCGAGGAGATACCTGGTGCTGAGGGGCTGTACATTAGATGCTGCTTCCGTTTTGCGCTCATAATGAGATCTTGGTTAGTTTGTATCACTGACTGTGCGTTACTTTGAAAGAAAATTAGATTGCACATTGAGCTTTGAAGTAAAAAGAAGAGGAAATTGCACCAGATTTTAGCATCTACAAGAGATAGTGAATCATAAAGAAACTATTCAAAAGTCACAGAAGTACACTCATTCTTGCACACTTCACTTTGTGAAAACAGAGGTGTTTAAGATTTGCAGCTTTTCCTGGTTATCATGGACATAAATACGTCACAGCTTGGAGGCAGGTACTCCAAATCTTGAACTCTGCATGACATTCAATACAAAGTCAACATACAGTTATTTATTTTTCTGAAGAACCAACTTGGAACACTTGTCTGTGAATATTCCACCTGTGGTGTACATAGTGCACATATTTAAGATATATTCTAGTTAGCAATATCCGTGGGGATTGTTTTTGTGTCTTAAGTATTGACAGACTTCTGTACTGAAAATAGGAAGAATGAAAGAAGCCGAATCACCACACAGTGGGTTTTTATTTTCCTTACTCATGCTGTTGGGAAGTAAGCCAGTCACTAACTGCTGAGGCCATCCATGGACTGACTCATTGCCTTTTTTGCCTTAGTCATTTGTTTCTGTACAGATTGTATTTTTTTTTCCTGATAGAGGTATTAAATCCAAGTTTTTCAAATTTATGAGCTCTTAGAGCCAGGCTGTGAGAGGATGATCACATAAACCAGTTCTAATGGGGTTCACAAATAGAAGCACTAAATACAATTATGTGCTTTTTAGTGGCAACAGTACTTACTAGTGAAATGAATTAGCAACTTGATCTATTTGATATATTAATTTACCAGCCAGAGTTCGACAAAACAGCCTCTTTATCTGGGAAAATAGAGGGTACTGGCACTGATTTCCTGAATTGCTTCACTATTATTCTCTCTGTATACTTTTCAGTAGCACATGTCAGGTATAATGTTTATAAACAGCAGAGAAGCAAGTTACAGCAAAGATCCATACCACTTTGTCCTTTGTTAAATCCGAACTTTGTACCCTGGTGATAAGAGCCTTCTTAGAACCAGTAGAGGTTAATTATGTGACAGATGCCTAAACTCCTATAAAAAAAAATCCTACTTAAGCAGTACCTTTCTTTCTGGGGAAAAAAAAAAAAAAAAGAGAAAAAAAAATCCTGAAAAGCTGTATTTTTTTCCCCTCTTAGATCTGGTCTTATGGACATCTGGTTCAGATGGAATTAAGGGTCTTCTAGTTCATTCAGACATCTGGTGCTAAAAATATTCATGGTTTGGTATGATTCCAATTTTTTTGTGTCCGTTGGCTTCTTTCACTAAAAATATATGAGGAGTTTATATGAGGGGAACTTTCCTGCATGTGAGACCTTGCTCAGAATTATGACTGTATCTCCAAAAAACTGCTGAAGAAGGAAGAAAATTGAGGTTGTATAAAAGCATTATAACTAGAGTGAGTCAGACAAAAAAAAAAACCCCAAACATTTAAACCAGCATCCTCTCCATGACACCAATCCACAATTACACATTTGACTGTGATTTTACATTGAGTTCCTCAGTATTTCATCAATCCCTGTCTACAGAGAAGCCCTTCTTATAGCCAACCTAGGGAACAGAATGAATGTTTTACAGTTGCAACAGATTCTCCATTCTGGGAGTTATCCAAAATTTGACTGGGCAAGGCCTGAGCAGCCTGACTTTACTGGGCCTGCTTTGTACAGAATTGGCCAAGCATGTCCCATATAAGCTGCATGATTCTGTGACTCTGATTGTTGTATGTAGCCTCTGTGAATTGACTGCTAGCACCTGGCATCTCTCCAGTTGTACAATGAGAATGTCAAAACATACATTCAGTTTTTTTTGAAGGCACATAGGATGTAGTGTAGCTAGATGCCTTTATATGAGCTTAACATTCCACCTCCCATTACAGTCTGTGGAAATCAAATCAGTAGAGTTGGTAGCTACATAAAATTTTAAGAGTCTAGGCCCACAAACTAGGTCCTCCACAAACTTAGTACTGATTTGTTGCATTTAAATTACAGCTTAGGTCATCCCTGCCGGTTTGGTGCAATACAACTTCTGCAGTTTATGTGGGTCACTTAATTTTACAAAGAACTGGGAATTTAGTGCTAGCCTAATCCATGTCTTGACAGCCTAATCAAAGAATTTTTATTAGTCTGAACATAATGGTACTGTTAATTTTAATTCCAATTATCCAAACATTATGGATCATCCATGATGTATGACTCATCCATAATCATAAGGTGAAAATCAAAATACTCCAACTTTATAGTAATTGCCCCTCATATTATGCTTACCCTTCCAGTGTCACTCTTACCACAGATCATGTCCTAAAGTTGATGGCTTCTCTCTGGGGCGTCGGGGTATGTCATGCCAAGACATCCATGGAAGAGGTGTGATGTGGAGGGTTTCTTTCTTCTTTTTACTGAAAAAGAACACCAAAGAACACCGGGACTCTGCAATTTGTGATCTGCAGTCATTCGCAGTGCCAGAGACTGATACCACTCGCAGGAGAGATTTTCTGAGTTTGTCACCCTCTCACACTGGTGAAAGAGTTTTTTTGTCATCTGGGGTTATTAATTTTCTTCTCTTGTGTTGGGAAGGGTTTTGTTTGATTAATAAACATGTTTTTTCCACTTTTCCTCTGAGGAAATTCTTCCCGAACCCGGTGGTGGGGGAGGAGTCGTGGGGGGTTTGTTTTTTCTGGGGGCTCCTCCCAGAGGTTTTCCCTAAATTTGCCCTAAACTAGCTGTACAAAGTTAAGCAAAGGCTGAAACAAATCAGGTAACTGCCAGCCGGTTATCAGTCAACAGCTGTTACAGCTAAACAAACTAACATCAACCTTCAGGCAGGTCAAGGCAAGTCCAGATGAATCCTGATATGTCTTAATAATTGTCTTAACTTTAAACACACAGAGCCTGCAGCCTGCTACTTACATTGGTACTGTATGTGCTGGGCTGTAGAACTGAAAAATCTGGACACATAGCTCACTCTGTAGCAGATGCCTCCATTTGAGGCACCCAGTCCTGCCTGCACCATCCTGGTCAAGTTTGGAATCCTTGCAATGCATTCCTTGATCTTCAAGGAGAGTGAATTATTAACATTTACTTTACCTAGTTCTGATAGTGTTAAGATAAAATCATGTTTCTAAAAGCCATCCTGAAAGGCACATGCTTGGCAAAACCGTTTTGATATGCAAATACCATGGTTTTATCTCAGATGCTTTACCTCAGCAAGAGCTCATACATCAGAAAAACTGGTATATTCCACATTTGGACCCAAGTTTTCTATCACTCATAAGTCTGATGTCCTAATGAGCCAAACGAATGCCACACTTCCTTCCTGACTGGGACAACTGTCACAACATGAAAGGAATTGAGACCAGCACATCCTGCCGAGTGCACATTTGTGTGCTGAGTTGAGCAACATTCTGTGTTATGTGTTGACACCTGAGTTGAAGCCCTGTTCCTGTAGCACCTCCTGAGTCCTAACTACAGCTGCTACATGAGGTTTCACTTTTACTGGGTCCCATTCAGCTCACAATTCCTAGCTTTGTTTCTATTGAAACATGTTATGTTAAATATCAAAGGCTAAGGAATTTGGTATAATGCATGCCTGAATATGTTTCTCAAATAGAGTTGGGATATGGTCCAGGGAAACTAGACCTAGGAAAGCAGTCTTAGATCTCTAAGTATCAGGAGCAAAGGACTCTTTCTTAGTTGCAGTCAAACTCTCTTATTGAATCAGCCAGCATCTTAGGCAATATGGTTTCTCCCATTTGTTGGTTTCCATGTTTCCAAAGATTTTGCCAATTATTTTTCACCTGTTTCTCCTTGTCTGGTGCCTACTCTCCTTTCTGAGACAGAATATTGCCTGCAGATTTTACAGAGGCTTCCATTTTAAGTTCTCACTATCTTAATAGCAGTACTGTTAGCACATGACCCAGCACTTCTGGAAGATCTCACTGAAGAGTTTCCCAAATTACATGGAAATAATCTCACTTAATTGTTATTAAGTGTACTTACAGACTTATGGCTGGAGTATACCATAGTCTTGATCTCCAGTCACTTGTTCTCTTTCCTGAGATATGTAGCTGGTTTGTGGTTTTGGGTTTTTTCTTAATTTCTGCTTTGGCCACATTACAGAACTAGCATGATGGTTGATGCCCACAAGGTTTTCATCTCCAAAATAATATGGGTGGCATGTGAACACACTTCCAGAAGCACATGAAACTTATCTCCTATTCAAATTCTTGAATATCCTGCCCCCCTTACATCTTTCCTCCCTTATTTTGTGGTAAGAAAAATTAGCCCTTAAATGTGCTTTCCCTCAACTTTCCAGGTAGAAAGGGCTAATCAATTGAGATATCCAAATAAAATAAAATAATAAAATTAAAAAAAAACAAAACAAAATAAAATATCTTCAACACTGAGATAAAGTACCTTATGCTATTTTATAACATTCCCTTATTCTGCACACCCCTGTGGATAACCTGTTATTTCTCTCATCTCATGCACTTCTTTTTTATATCACCCATGCAGGATTTCTGCTGCCTTTTTTTGATATCTTACTTGTTGGGATGCAGCTTTCTTAAGCTTGAAGGAGGTGATGTTAGAATACAAACCAGCTCTCCTGGAACCTTCTTCTTTCTAGAGTCAAGGGTCATATCCTATGGGATTATTCCAAGAAGTTGTCTGAAGAAGTTGGAGTCAGAGCTCCCAAAATGCAGGCTTGTGGTCCTGATTTTTGCCCTGCATCCTCCTCTCTGGACATTCTTCCCCCTGTGTCCTTCTGAATCCTGTTATCCCACTGCTCTTATGGCCGCTGCAGCCAAGGCTGCTCTAACTTTCATATCCCTGACCAATTATTTCTCGTCTGTAGCTATCAAGTCCAGGAAAGTACGCCTCTCATTGTTGGCTCATTGAGGAGGAGTTGGGCATGGAGAAGAGAGGCTGAGGGGAATCCCATCCATGTTTATAAATACCTGCAGGGAGGGAATGAAGAAAAGGCGGCCACACATTTTTCAGTGGTGCCCAGTGAAAAGATCACAAGCATGTATCTTAGAATGAGATGAATTGCATCATGAAAGTGCCTTTTTTCTCCACTCACTATAAAAAATACCCAGATATCTGGATCCAATGAAGATATCTGTAACAGAAATATCTAAATTTAGGTGAGCTAGCTGCTCTGTAGTAGAATAAATTGGGGCAACATAGCTAACAAATATTTCAAGACAAGTGTTCCTCCTTTAGATTAGCTGAACTCATCTAAGCATGTGCAGGATCAAGCCCTTACTGAACTGCTTGGTTTAGAGCCCTTCCGCATATTGCCAGCAGCATTTAAGTCTTTCAAGCACAATACTGCTTTCTTTGCCTCCAAACTGACAGGAATGCTGAAATATCATGCCTCAAGTTACCTACACATACCACACAATGGAACAAAAGTTAGCTTCAGTGGAAAACTCCACTGAAGATTATTTCTTAAGGTTTATTTTTCCTTTTTTACCACTTCAGCCCTGGGTTAGATCAGATGCTGATGGACACTTCCACTCAGATTCACCGAAGGAGGTATTTTTTTCCAGAAAGCTACATATTTTTCAAAACAAGAGTATGCAAAAGACCTGAGCAACCTTTATGTGTTTGCATATTAATAGTTCCTGAGCAGTGACTGGGTAAAATTTAGGCAACTGCTTCTATCTGAAATGGCAGGGTGTGTTCTGACAATGGGACACAATGTTGTTTGACTGTTAGCAGGCTGGACCAATGAAAAAGAACATTTTTCTCCCTGTTTAGGAAATTATCTGTTGAGGTAAATGGTCATACTCACATGCTACCTAAGATTGTGAGGCTAGGTAACAGGTAAAATCTATGCCTATCAGAAATCCTCTGAAAGTCATTTCAAGAGTCATTTGAACCAAGAAACGGAATGCTTACTCAACAGGAAACTTGAGGCATGGGGCCTTAGCCAGAATTTAGGCTGAGTTAGCACTGCAGCTGGCTAGGTCTGGCTGATGATCTAGTGGTTAACAACATTTCTCTTATATTCTGCTCCATTTCTGTTTGTATTCTGCTTTATGTTCAAAGGAGACTAAGCTGGCATTACAAGGAGCCACTTTAACAGCTTAACAGCTTTGTAACCACTATGCGGTTTTTAATGCAGTTGCATTACAAACACAGGCTAAAAGGGGGTTCATAATAAAAGAGGTTTATAATTTATGCAGAGCTTTATTTTATGTAGAAGAAAATCAATTAAGGCATAAAACCTGCTCAAGAGCTGTATATATGGGGAATATATACAATGAGAAACAGACTGAAAGTTATTTAGACAAACCCACTAACAGTACTGTTGCAGGGCAGTGTCACAGCATGTCTGATTTGAATTATCAGCCTCATTTGAATAACTGAAAAGATAATTTTCATTTTAAAGTTTCTTCAAACAGATTTTTATATTGTGTTATAAATATTAGGAGAACTGCCAACACTTCAGATTTACTGATCTAGCAGTAAATTATTGTGAATATGTATCTAGCTTACTTCTGTTCCTTTAGGATAGAGACTATGCTGTGCAGTTAATACTTACAGCAATATTGACACTCCAAGAGCATGGTACTTGTGTACCTATTGCTTTCCTCTTCTACTTGCATATGAAAATGATTTTCAAATAACATCAAGGTCTTAACTGATTAGATTTTGGTTTGCATACAGCCAATTTAATATCAAGGTAGCTTTCAGATAAATGGATTAACAAATATTTGAATTATCTTTTTCCTAAGGAATATATGCCATTTCAATATTGCAAAAATGACAAGTGTTGCCAAGATAAGACTATTTAGACAAGAAATATCTTGTCTAAATAAGACTCCATAACAGCATTGTATTTCTTCTTGTAGCTTGCATCTGTATTGACTACTGATGCACTAGTCCAACAGACATCTGTATTTTCTACCATTTCCTCAATTTTTTTCCCCAACAGATTTTGAGGGTTTGGAGGTTGTTTTGTTGTTCATTGTTTTCCAACTGGAAGTATTTTCTCACATATTTCTCACATTCCTTAACAGTTTGGTGTATATTTAAATTCTTTATTCTGTATTTCAAATTTACTGTCATCAGTTTTATCAACTCTGACTGACTTCAGCACATTCCATTCAACCTCACTTGTAAATTGAAAACTCAGAGCCACAGGGGGATTTTTTTCATTTGTTAAACATTGTGTGTTTACATAACAGCACATGTTGGCAACTGTCAACATCAGGTTTTTAACAACAGGTCTGTACCTAAAAACACACTGAAAAGCTAGGCCATATAAATTTTAAAAAATTCTAGTTATTTCTCAGCTTTTGGCATTTGTGGTGTATTAAGGTAGTGTTTACCATCAGTGTTCACAACACACAAATATTTAAATTATTATATTTTATTACAAGAGATTTTTAAAAATAGTTAGAAACTCACAGATTTTTAAGATAGATTCTAGTTTTAAAGCCAGCAACTTCAAACTGGCACACACTCACGTGTCTACTCCTATGATTCTTCTGTTTTAAACTGACTTCTTATGTACTTGTGCTTCTCCAAAAAGGTGGGACTTGGCAGATCCTTTTTACTCAGTGTTAGACCCTCCTCTGTCACTTGTGTGAAACACCAGCAGCCTTTGCATTCATCTTTCATTCTCAGTCTGTCACATTAGATTGAAATATGACTTTTAAGAAGAATATACTGAGGGACAAGCACACACTGCCTCAGCCTTTATTAATGGACTCTGTACCATTTCCTCTAGAATCATAACTTACTGCACAGAACTGGCTGAGCGATCATCTTGCAGTGGCAGCTCATTATGCTCTTTTTTTTCTCCTTGCAAAACCATTGAGCTGTACTGAAGAACCTGTGCTGCTGCTAATGTGAGCATTGGTTCCCTAAACCTGTCTGAAGCCTTTTTAAAAGATGATGTTGCTTCACTTCTGTGGTGTTTTGCTTGAACTGTGTTTCCAGTCAGCAAAGGTAATTAATGTAGGTAGTAAGGGAGACAACAGAGGTGTAGGGATCTAACCATGCTACCAGTTTAGACAAAGTACAGCTGTGCAATCCACAGCTGTGAGGAGCTTGTCAGAATATATCTGAGCTAGTTCAGAACTGCTCTGTGACTTATCAGGAAATAGCTCCAGCAGTAAAGAGATCTATGCAGGCTGCAAAATCTGTCCTAGACCAAGGCAAATATTTGAGATATTTCCCAGCCTGAGCTCTGTGTTGCAGTAATGACTTTTAAACTTGGTTCAGACACATCTGCGTGGTATTTGGACACATCCAAAGGCCAGGTTTGCAAGACTGTATACATGTATGTACACACTGAACACAGATGATGACAATGTAATTGAAAATCTACATTTGGCTATAAAATCTTAAAAGCAGCCCAGTGTTCCTGGTAATGATGGCTCTGGCATTGCCTATGTTGCCTAAAAAGAGGGAGAAGAAATGATGAAGAAAACTAAGCCAAAGTCCTGCTGTTTCTTTTTAAGAAGTTCAGTCCCAGTGGTTGTTTAAGACAATTTCCTGCTTAAAGTAACCATCTAAACCCATACAGAGATCGCAAATTTTGTGCAGTTTACATAACCAGGAACATAGAATTAAAAACCAAATAGTTTATAAAAGGAGCGTGAAAATACAGAGGAAAATAAATACATAATATATAAATTCACAACCTGCTTTAGGATCAGTCTATGAGTAATTTAAGCACAATTATTTAATTAGATTTACATTTGGAAAAAAACCGTTTATTTCTCACTGACACTATCTGTATTAGACATTTAAAAACACATGCTAAAGGTGTAAAACAAAGCTAGAAAACTTGAAATTTTACTTTGTTTCCCAGGTTTTGGATAGGAATGTACAGCTTATATTTTAAATTTTTTTAGTTCTTTATATGGTACAGCAAGTAAAATATTTAAAAAACTGCTATATTTACTTAAAATAATACAAAATTATGTACTATAAATGTAATATAAATATTTGTATTTTAACCAATATAAGTTTTTGATTTATATATCTTCATTCTGATAAAATTAACTTCTGAAATCTACCTACTCTGTAAGTTCCATAAGAAAAGTTAAAACTTTGAATAGGCTTATACATGTGAAGAAATGTAAAGATAAATACCGTGCTTCCTTATTTGCTGGCCATTGATTGAATAATGAATGAAAAACAAGATTAAAATTACTAACAGTCCTGTACTGCTTGCTTTTGTGCAATTAAGTTCAGACTTGTCGGAATTCAGATGCCATCCTTCAAGACAACTTTTCACAGAACTGGGTTTGCAAGAGCTGTTGTTATGAAGAAGAATCTTTTCTTGGCTCATTTTCATGGTGGAACAAAGTTTAAACTGTTCTAAGTTTGCTGACTAACAGCAATTAAGTTCCTTTTTTCCTAAAAAAGGTCTGAAGCAATACTTCCTTTTAAATGTAAATTTGAAACTATTTTGATTACATGCTATTTAGAGCACTATCTCTGTTTCTTTAAATACACTTCTTTGACAAAAAGGAGTATTCTGCAGGATCCAGAAAATAGTCCTAACCATTGCTGTTGTTGCAGTCCCTTAAGGTTTAAGAGGGTGAAAATGAAAAGTAAATCCTAAAACTAATATTCAAGTGTTTTAGTCAACAGGACAGTCCACATGATTTGTTCGGCTACGTAATTAAGTTCTAGTGCTTGTGAAAGACACATTTCCTGTGTGCAATATATATATTCTGTACAAGAGTGTATGGGAGAAATATGGACTGATGGGAGAGAGTCCAGCAAAGATCCACCAGGATGATGAAGGGAATGGAGCATCTTTCCTGTAAAGAAAGTCTTCAAAATCTGGGACCCTCCAGCCTGGAGCAGAAACGGCTCAGAGGGGATCCCATCAATGTATATAAATACCTGAAGGGAAAGTGTGTAATGGGTGGAGCCAGGCTCTTCTCAGCAGTGCTCAGTGACAAAGCCAGGACAATAGGCCCACAAAGAACATCAGGACTTTTTTTTTTTTTTTAATATGAGAGTGGCCAGTGCTGACTTAAGTTGCCCTGTGTGGAGACTCCACTCTTGGAGATGTTCAAAAACCCTCTGGTCCTGGGCAGCCTGCTCTAGGCATCCCTGCTTGAGTGGGAGGTGGGCCAGATGGCCTCCAGAGGCCCCTTCCAACCTCAACCATTCTGTAGTTTTGTGATTTTAAGGAACCTTAGTGCTTCCTAATTGCTTTGCATCATAGATTAATATTATGCCATGGTCAAAACCTCTGGAATCAGACAGTTAAAATATACACATAATACTATTTTGAAAATACAAAGATCTAAAAGAAATGCATGATCTTCTTTTTTTTAATATATATTTTGATGTTCTAGAAAGAATAAAAATCAAAAGGAAGGCATATTTAAAGCCTAAATTAGTCACGTGGCCTTCTTTGGTATAAATCACATAACTACACTTATATTCCCGAAGTAAAAGAAATTTGGCCTCTGTATATAAGCTAGTCCATCCATCCAAAATTTGTCCCTAAATATGAAACTCCCTTTCCACACACAATTGTATTATCTCTACTGAATCTGCTCCTGCCTCTACTGACTCTTTTACTAAGGGCTACGGAATATTTTCCAATTTTGGTATTAAATATACTTTGGTGTATTTAATACAAAGCCTATTGTCCTTTCTTTCCTTAAAAGACATTAATTGTATGAGTTCAAAAGTGAAGGTGAAATCTTAATAAATGTGTACTCAATTGTATTCCAACATTTGCAGTCTCAAATTCCACTTGGCAGCTTTTAACCAGTTGGAGTTTCTAGGACAGTGTATGGCAGAGCTGAGACACAACACTTAAAAAGCCACCGAGATCAGATGACAACTTCCTGAGCTGTGACATGCAACACTTCAGAAAAAGTTTACTTTGGAGATAATTGTTGCTAACGATACAGAAGATGTTAAACTGATTACACAAGTGGTCCAATTTCCATGTTCCGTGAAATCTGGAAATATAATTAAGAGGTTTTGTTAACTGAAACACACTGCAATACTCAGTACAAACTTTCTTAAACTCAAGATGACCTTTGTTAATAACTATTCCTTTTAGGATAGAATAATTAAACATGCATTATGTATAATGAAGAAAAAGGAGAAAATCCTGTCAGGAAAATCATATTAATCCAGGTCTAATCTATATGTCTCTGGCAACTTTGTTTCTTATGTGCTGGGGCTTTTGAAGTGCAAGAGTTGTATAAGAAACAAAACAAATCCAACAAACAGAATAGGCCCGAACTTTCCAAGCATGTTTTTATTTTCATTTGGACAGCTTTAGTAACTGCTACATTAGCCAGGTATGGGCTGCAAGCAAGGTGCCAGGCACACACACACAGACTCACTTATAATCCTATCTTCACTCCCACCCCCATCTAGATACATAACTCCCATAATGGAGCTGGCTCTCTGCTTCCCTGCCCTCCCACGCACACCTACCGGCACTTCACCGCGCTCCTCGCCCAGCCCACCGGGGATCACTGCCTGCACAAAAACACTCACCCTGCTGCTCAGGTCAGCAAACAGCTGCGGAAAGGTGATGACCTGAGCAGCAGGATAAAGTTCTGCGTGCCGGCCATCAGTGACAGCGAGAAGCTACTTTTGTGAGAGCATTTGCCTTGCAGATCAGATATAGAGCAGCACACACGAACAGTCCACTGCAGCCAAGAGATGCATCTACAGCTGGCTGAAATTGTTGCGTGCCGCAGCTACACATCTGGCAGCTCGGGAACCTAGAAACGAGTCAGCCTCATCCCACAGGCCTTTATGGGTGCAGCGTTTTTAACTGGTTTTACTCCAGGAGGTCATAAACAACTGAACATTTAGTTTTAGGAGAAAGAGAGAAGAGGAAAATCACAACATCTCCTTGCCACAGAACGGTGCTTTGCCTTCATAGGAACAGCGGGCGAACGGGCTCAGGATTGTTAATCACTGTAGGTCGATGCCTATTCAACATCACTCTCCGGGTGCCCAAGGTGTCTTCTGTGCTGTATTGTACTTCTTCTTGCCTCATGGTGATCAGTAGTGATAAATATTTAGGCAAGGCCCGGGCTTGGGACGTAGCAGCCTCACAGCACACTTTAGGCGAGCGTAGAGCGGTGAGAGATGAAGCAGCCGCGCTCTCGGCAGCCCCGGTAGAGCCGAGCCGAGGCGGCGGCGCTCACGCCCAGCCCCGGGCAGAGCGAGCGCGGCTCCGGCGGGGCGGGCGGGGCCTGGGCCGGCTCCGCCGCCGCGGGGGCGGGCGGGGGGCGGCCGCAACGGGGCTGGGCCGGGCGGCGGCGGCGCCGGGCGAACGGGCGGAGGAAGGAAGGAAGGAAGAAAGAAGGGAACGACAGACCGAGCGACGCGGCACCAGGTCGGAGGAGCTGCGGCCGCGCCCGTGCGTGTCGGCGGGCGGCCAGGATGGATCACCACCAGCCCGTCAGCCGTTACCAAGTGGTGAGTGCGGCGTCCCCGGCGAGGCCCCGCTCGCCTCCTCCCGCCCCTCGGGCCGGCGCAGCGGGGCACGGTGCGACCGCGGCGCCCTTCCCCCGCCGCCGCCCGGCCGCTCCTACGCGCGGGGGTCTGGCAGGAACCAGGACCGGGGCCAAGCGTGGCCCGTCCCACCGAGGAGCTGTGACAGCCGGGCCTTGCTCGGCGGCGGGGCTGCACCCCCCGGCTGCCCCGGCCTCGGAGGGGGCGGCTGCCCGGCCTGCTCGAGAAGCCGGCTTTGCCCGCCTCCTTCTCCCCTACCTCGGCGGCCGGTGCCGGCCCGGGATCGGCGGTTTTCCCGGCGCCTCCCCCTTTGGGGAGCGGGTGGCGGCTCCCGGGAGAGCGCGGCCGAGGAGCGGAGCGGGGCGAGCCGGGGCGGAGCGGCCGGGGGAGGAAGGGACAGCGGTCCTTGTCCGTGCTGAGTACGGGCCGCGGAGCCAACCTCTGGAACCTTGTGGCTTCTAGAAGCCTGACAAGGGACAAGTCTGACACAAGGATAGAGTGCAAGGCCTGTGTGAAGATTAGAAGGAGGGAAGTGTGAAATGCAGGGAGGACACTGACCTTCAGTGTGTGTGTGTATATGCACATGCACGAACACACTCTTCTCAAGAACGGTCTGCAGCTTTGTGGGTCACTGAGACCAATTTTTCTTTCGGCCCTGAACTTAATCACAGAAGAAATCATTCAGAATACAAAGACTTTTCATCCTGCCCGAACTGATTGTCCTGTTTATTTCTCGCAGTCATTAGTTTCATGTCAGTTGCATAAATCTTGCAATCGTTAGCTTAAGATCAATTAATACTTAAAGTATATAAGCTTTTCTGATTATTTGGTGTAAAAATGACTTAGGTACAGTCAATTTCCTCAAAAGTTAAAATTTTATCGTCAAGTTCCTTGTACTTTATAGCTTTACTATGAATGTAAAGATAAGCAAGTCTGAAATCTTTGTTACTTTCTGTGATTCAAATGGCTGCTGCAATCTTCTAGCTAAATCCTGAATTATTTGTCTTTGTGTTTTACAGCTTAAACAGTGAAAAGAATGTCCACAGAAGTAATCACACTTTCTTCTGTGCATATGTAAATTCTGGCATTTATATTCAGATTGTACCTAGGTTATGATTTAAGAAAAAATAATAGGAAATGCTTTTATTATATTTGGAATATTTATTTTGATAATCTTACAACATTGTAAATTTCTGTATGCTTTTGGGCCCTTAGATACAGGGATTGTCCTAGAGGTGATGAGCACACCAGCATGCTGTGATATATGCCTTTAGGATGGCAGTTGGTCACCAACTGCTTTATGGGTCAGTACTTTCCAGCGCACTTCTTTTCTGGCACTCTGCTTCCATAACTTGAAATAAGTAGAATTTCTAAAGTCATTCCTCCTTCTCTGCAACAGAAAAGGAAAATGCTGGCAGAGCATTTTCTTGAGAGCCTACAAACACTATCTTCCTCGAGGCCTGAGGTAACCTGGGCATATTTTAAGAGATGTTATTAGAGGTCAGACAGGTGGAAGAAAAACTTTAATTTAGTTACTCAAAGGAGTACAAAAAAAAAAAAAAAGGCACATGAAGAAATAATTTGTCTCTGTAATATTTTTGTCTTATGTCTGTTAGGAGCTTCTAGTGATGATGCTGATGCCCAGCTTTGGGTAAACACGCTTTGGTGTGGCCTTCCGAAATCTTAATGTTTGACTGCAAGGGGTTGTCCTCCTCAGTTTGCTGTGTATATTAAGTTGTGTAGTCATTTGTTACAAATCAGTCTGCTGGGCTCCAGTCTTACTGATTACTGCCCCATAGGAAGGACTATATTGTTTTAGTTTCCTTGTTACATCTGACTGCTGAAGACTGAGATTTTTGTAATGTTTACTTACTGTTTTGAGTCAGAGAAAGGAAGGAACAAGGCAATTGCAGATATACTTGATTAGCAGCTGATTATTCAAGCATGTGATCTTAAGTGTTGTGATGTATTTGCTTACATAATGGTTATGATAGGTACTGAGCAATAGATCATTGCCAATTTTATGGTTGTGTCCTAGTTTTTAAAGATGAAATGTAGGGAAAAAAAACTTAATATGGCTAATACCACATTTTATGAATGTTTTATGAATTTAGTTTTGTGCAATCTGGCCAGTTCTGCTGTGTTCGCTGTATTTTTTTGCTTTGTTTTTTCTTTTTTCTCCCATGATTAATAATAAACAATTTTTGGCCCTGCTTGTACCCATTCTGCCTTTACTTCTAGCTGATCTGTTTGACTCTATTCAGGGCAAGTTTTCTTCTAAATAAAAAGATTTCTAGGTGTATATTATTATCAAAAGAATTACTGACTTGTGTTTCTGTTCCTTCAGTTAAGTTGAAGGAGCTATCTTTCTTTTTTTATTTGTGGTTTCTTCAAGTAAGTTAAACTAAAATACTTTGGATTGGCAGGCAACTTAGTTTTGAGTTTTACTACAAAAAGCCAGTTCTATGACTTCTTATGAAACAGAAAATGTCTCATCATAAAGCTAACCCTCAGCTTTTCTTATTTTTATCTCTGTGGAAAATAGCTCTAAAGCTTCATTCTGTATCTTGTTCTTCTTTGTGTGTCTTCATTTTATTTACAAAGCAGTTTAAAAGTATTCGAATGGGGTAACTGTTAAAAGCTGGTACTTGAAATTGCAGCGAAGTGTTGTGAGCAAAGAGCAGGCAGTACGTCAGCATTACGTAACTATCTGCCGTGGGCATGTGTGATTTGTATTGCTTTCTGGCCCTCCTGTTTTGTCTCTCTTGGTAGGGCAAAAAAACAAATAATTGATGGGTAAGAATTTGTCATGCTTCCCTGCAGGAGTATGACATTAGAAGTAAATTAGCCAACCTTTGTTGTCTTGCTTTACTTCCTTTTTTCTTTTCCTTAGTCACTTGAATGACTGCATTCCTGTTGGTAAATGTGTCTTAAATTTTACAGATGACATTTCTTGCAGGTATAAGTCAGTTCAGCTGTATCATTTACTTATTGTATTTTTTCTATTTCTTCCCTTGTTCTGCTCTTTGTTGGATAAGGCATCAAGTTTAGGAAAATTATAATAAAATTCTTCGTAATTATTCTCCTGATTGTTTTTACCTTCTAGTTCTTTGTCATCTGACTAATAACACTACTGTCTTTCTGAAATGTCTGCTTCTGGTCCAGCCTGTTTGCAAGAAAAAGTGATTGGGATGATGCTTTGTGAATCTGTACTGAAACAAAGAGGAGGAAATGAAGTTGTTTTCTGCAGCAGCTAAAACTGAGAGAGCAGCTAAGCATTAAAGCTCGAGATTGGCTTTTTTACTTAGAAATGTGGCTTTCCAGATAACTGAGTCATGAGGGAAGACTTCACATGCATGTGAGTGATTTTAGGCACAGAAATTGTATTGAAGGCTGCAGCACTTACAATCTATACTACTCATGAATTATAATAACCAGTCTTTCTTGTTTAAAGTTTTGGGTAACCAGTTTGGGGTCAGGTAGTCTTGAGTCTTTGACTTAAGGTTTGGTCAAAGCTGAATAGGTAAATGGTAAAATGGGAAGGTAACAAACCGATTTGGGTGGAGTCAAAGGCAGCTCTCCACAGGGATGTCAATTCAGCTATTACTGAACTTGTCATGCCACTGTAGCACTTGGTTTTAGTGGGGTTTGTAAGAGATGGTTGAGGCAAGACTCTGATGGCAGCCTGCTGTTGTATGACATTATACAGGGCTAAAGAAATTGTGGTTTTTAAAACGGTTGTTAGTCTTGTATAAGTTGTGCCTGCTTATAGAAATGGGCCTAAGAGATGAAAATTTGTTCTGTAAATGCTATAGCAGAACACAAACTCAGATAATGCTTTTCTGTATCTGTTACCTCCATTGTTGTTGACTCTTTACGTTCTCAATGTTACTTGGTTAAAAATCTTGCTCAAAGTCAAGTTGTCTTTGTAACTCTCATGAAAGTCAACCTGTACGGGAAATGTGAACAAAGAAAAATCTCTTCTTTCTTTTCCGAGGGCTGAGCCTAATAATGATTGGCAAATAAACTCCCAGATGTAGGTAATGTTATGGCTTTGATGCAGGACCACTGGCTTATATCTATATATCTACTGTATTTCTACAGTATTTGTCTTAGGAAAACTTTTATGTATTTGTTGTTACTGAACAGCTCCAGTGAGCTTAGGGAAATTCTATTGCTTTCCACAAATACAGGATGATGTAACTGGAAGATAAAATTCTGCATCTGGAGGACCAAGTTTATGATATTGAAAAGTACTGAGGAAAGATGCATTAACTGATAAGTGTTAGGGTTGTTTGCTTATGACAATTGCACAGATATTTTTAGTGATAGGACTCTCAATCATACAATTTTTCATTGCACTGACTTTTTGCACATGAAATACCTAGTTTAGACTTTTAACGGCTTAGAAAACCAAATGAGGACCTCCTGAAAGGAGGTAAATGATGCCTTCCGACAACATTTGTTCTATCCTTGCATCTTAGTTGTTTTTTGGACTGTAATATAAGCCATTTAAAGATTTTAGTTTATTTTTGTAGCACTTACCTGTTACAAATTTCTCTATTAAACAGCAGTTTCTCTCCTGAAAGAATAGCTTTAATGTTTTCATAAACATTTTTTTCCTATTTTTAAAATGAAGAATCCTGCTACAAACAAGAAAAGTTATAACTGCTGAGATGTTTGCAGATACAATAAACTTCATTTTACTTTTTTTTTTTTCATTTTTTAGTTAAGTTTCTAAGTACTTTCTCATCTTATATGAACAAGGAAATAAATCTCTGTATGTTGCTCCTAAGTAAAGGTGCTGAGGTACTGGACAGGTACAATATTTTGTATAAATTTAAAGCAGGGTTGTTTTGTGTGTTGCCATTACTATCAGATTTTTTCATCTCTTGGAGGGCCACAGACATATTATCATGCTCTGCAGCTGATTCATAGGAGGAAACCCTGGCTGACTGGTACCTCAGGAATATCAGTATTTACAGTAACTTTATGGGGTTTTATGTGGGCAGATTTCTTTCTATTTTGGTGTGGACACAGAATGACCTAAGCAATTTCACACATACACACACACACACACAAAAAAAAAAAAAACAAAAAAAAAACCCAACAAAACCAAACCAAACCAAAAAAAAGTAAAACCAGCAAAATGTACCTGGCTTGCTTCACTCAGGGTTTTCACCAAAGGTTTTGGTAGGCCAGAATCTAAGGTTGCATCTGTGCAAAGGTAATACAGGAGGAGAGGTTGCGAACTGGGCTGGCCTTTCTAGTGGCAGTGAGATCTTGGTGTGGCTGAGCCTATCTTGTGAAACCGGTGGATTTTTAAGTTCTTGAAAGATGCATGAAACCTGGAGAAAGATGTACCTGATCTGTGTGGTGACATGAAGTCATGTAATGTTAAAAGGCTGCTTCAGGCTGTGGCATGCATATCACATCTAGTAAGTCTTCTAATCCTATCAGGAAAGTTCAGTAACATGAATAAAATTACTTCAAATAGCAGGGTTCTGAGCGGGAGTCAGCTGTGTTATGGCCAAACTCGATGTTTGTTCCACTTTAAAAAGGAGAAGCTGTAAGCCTTTTCTTGGCTTGTTTGTATCTGAAAAATGTATAGGGACCATATCAGGATAGTCTCAGAAATCAAGCACTGCATTAATACAAAATATTAGTAGTAGTCTTCTAGATGGGGGAAATGAGTTACTTTTGACAAATGGCTAGTTACAGGCATATTTTGAAACTTTCTTCCCTGTGACAATGTTGACAAAACAAGGAAGATGTGGCAACTGGTCATGTCGTCACACTTAACTTTGTGGGACTTCAGTGTTCAACTTACAGTCACAGATTGCAGTATTTTCTAAAGTTTTGTAGCCTCAAATTTCCATCTAGAGTTCTAGCTGTTTGGAAACGGGGAATGAAAATGTACCAGTACATTCAAATCAGGAAAGCCATTTTCAAATGAAGAAGAAAAGCAACCCTAAGAGACTGAGTAAAAAAAAGAATGAAAAAAAAAAAAAACAAAAAGGCAACTTGTTAAGTTGGAGAGGCACTGCCAACTTTTCCTACTGAAACTGAACTACTGCAGAACCAAGACTGGGTTTCAGCTGCCTCAGGCTTAGGTCTCCCACTTCCTGGGCAAGAACTGTCACAAGCAGCAGGTTTTAGTACATTGGGCACCCCCTTCACCAGCTGTGTTTTTTAATGAGCATGACTAACTTTTTCTGGTTTGTGCTTAAGTCTTGTCAGGCACAGCCCGCACTTGGAGCATGTCTGATTGACAGTGAAAGTGAAAAATATATTTCCATTTTAACATATAACTGTTTATTCCACTTAAGTATTGTTTCCGTTTTCATAGGCTAAGATTAGCCTAAAACTGAGATAGTCTAACTTATTCCTCAACCACTCCATAGCCAAAACGTTAAATACTGAGTCATACCCCCCAGTCTCATCCATGGTTGTGCTTCCAGCTGTGTTTGGAATGCACAGAACAATTACAAAAAAGTCCTCTGAACTTTGAGTGGTAGACACAATAATATCTGCAATAAGCTGTATATTGCTCTATTTTTCTTTATAAACCTATCTTTCTTTTTCTTTAATTGCTAGGTGCTTGGCAGAGATTTACCACCTTTTTACTTGTAAAATGTGGATTTCCTGTAAAAAATGAAGAAAAAATTGGTCTCCTCACTCACAGGGTAACTTAACGTATTCACAAACATGGTTTGTCCATTTTAGCTTTGAACAATATTTTACCTGTTGAAAGTAATTCTATAAATGTTCACTGATTGCTCTTGTAGGGGAGGTCAGAATCATGTCCTTGGTAAAAATGTATATGTAGCTTGAGCTATTGAACATGCTTTTGCTTTTCCCTAATTAATCCGAAAAGGTTATGTATAGCAGCCTTGAGGAAAGGTTATTGAAAAGAGAATACTTACAGTAGCAGTTGTTTCCTTCCTGCAGGAAAGAAGTTTAGGGTTCTTTTAAAGTGGTGCAAACTTGTGGTTAAACATTGCTTTGGTAATGGTTAGTGTAATTAGCACTTGTCATCTTTGATGAATAAGTGACGCCTTTGGTAAAACATGAAACAATTGTGATAGGGGTCATGGGTAATACTGAGGCCAATTGTTCATTTTGATCATGGTACTTATGAGTCAATTGTTATGTCTTGAAATTTAACAGAAACAGTCCTTAAGGTATTTTTCAAGAAATGTACTGGAGCATTAAGGCTCTTAATTGAATCTTTAGAGTTGTGGTCATGAAATTGATTTGCATCCAATACGTGGAATAAATGGTTAGGAAAGACTTGCACAAGCTGTTTGCTCTTTAAAATCTGTTTCAAATTCTAGAATGAGTGCATAATTCAAATAAAGAGGCTGGCTACTAAAGCCCTGCAGTGCTGGGCCATGGCTGATGTTGAGCAGTGTGACTTATGTTTCTTTCTTGTGTGCCTTAATATCTACTCTTTTCCTCCTGGGAATACTTTCTATTTAGTGTCAGCACTGATTTGGTTATGTTCTGCTGTCTTTCAAAGAGGTGATCTTCCTGGACTGCTGCTTTTTTGTTTTGTTTATTTGCCTTATAATCAACCAACCTGCTGGAAAGTGCCTACTTTCAGGTGTGTGCATCATCTTGCTGGCAATTTAGAGGTCCCGAGAATTGTCCCTTGTGCCACGTATTTCATAAGATTGCTTTAAAATGCTCAGTCAGCACCCTTTAACAGTAGCTTTGAAAAAATTCCCAGCTATCTATTGAGACCTAAAAATGCCTCTTTTAAAGGAAGGACCTTGAAAGTTTATAAATGTTATGTGAGTTGCGAATCAAAATGAAAATCTTTTCAGTAGAGCTTGTTCTTGTGGTTCACAATAAGCTCAATTATTCCATTTGCAGTTACTAAGAAAATGTGTTAGACTGAAAAAGTCAAGCATGATTGGCCTGCTAATAAGAATGGAATTTGCTCTTAGTGATTAATAGTATCTTCTGAGTTGTATTTTATTTAATGATTTCATTTTGGGCTACTGAGTGATATTGTGGAGTAGGAAATCGTTCTGCTGGGGGTGCTTTATTTAGGCACATATGCCATAAAATTCCTGGGTTGTTGAAAAACTTGAGACTTTTTAAATTTGTCATAGTTTTTCTGAAGAATTTTCAATGACACACATGATATAGGAGGCACAAACTTGAATCTTTTTTCCCTACTTTTTTCAAATCAGGAGTTTGAGGTGAAACTGCATGCTGCTTCTGCAGTTCAGTTTCCATAATACATTTCCAGGAAGAAACTCTTCTTCATCTTTGTTACTTTTCTTTGTAAAATAAATTTATCATTTTAGCATCCTCCTGCATTGTCTCTAAGAAGTTTTTGTGCTTGAGCTTTCCCATTGTAGTTTAACTAAAATATGTGTAACATTTACAGTATAACATATTCAGTTTTTTTTAATCAACATTGAATTTTGCAGCCCAAATGAATGTAGACTAAAATGGAAACTGAAACCAACTGTTGAATATTGTGTCTGCTCTTGGTGACATTTCCTGATTTTACAGGCTTTCCTGTTCCCTCTACTTTTACAATTTATGTGTTGTGTATGTTCCATGTGACTTAAGAGTGGCCAGTACCTGCTTTCTGTACTGATTTTATAAAGCTGCTTCTGAGTAAAGATATGACTTCTGACTGAAGCCGTTAGTGACAGCTGCCAACAAAACCTGATGCAACGTTGTCTGTCATTAGGGAATATTGTGAGAATGAATATGAAGTATCATTGTGTGAAGCATAGGACTTGCCTGTGTGTTGGGTACTGTCCACAGTTTTGGTTGCTCACAGGGGAGCTACAGAAAGGAAGGGGAAATAGACTTCTTAAAAGTGGTCTGAAATAGGTGGTGTGAGTTGGAAGTGACCAACACTTACAGAGGCAATGGGTAAAGCAGTTGTGAAACTGTTACTCACCAAATTGTGCAATATTAAAATTGTATAGTCTCACTGAGGTTTGATTTAGAAGAGAAAGTATACAAGGAGAGGCAAACATATACGGTTTGTCAATACACGAGGTTATACAGGCAGATTATATCAGCACATTCAAGAAAACGAACTCACATGCATCAAATCTGAAACAGATGCTAGTGGAACAGGCAGAGTTGTACACTTTACCAGCTGTGATGGAACTGCTGTTCCTACTGGGGAGTCTGAGGAAAATGGATGTCAAAGAAGTGATTAAGACTCCTGTGCTGATGATTGTGTTGGAGACAGAGCACGCCCTTGCACTGACCTCTGATCTTGGTAATGTGCTTCTATTTTGTTACTGAGTTTCTTCTATCTGGAAAGTGTTCAAGGAGGAAAACCTTATTTTATACTTTGTTTATAGAATTTAAACCAGTTCCTCAAGCTGTTCTCAAGTTACTATTTGACAAACAGAAGGCTATGTGATAGGTGATGATGCTTTTAGTAACTTCTGCATCCTGGAGTTGCAATGTCTCATTGTGTACCAAGCTTTAGAGAAAGCTTTTAACAATGTTTTTTTTCGTAGAATTTTTTTACACTCTTGTGAAGATTTGAAAATGTTGGTCCCAGCCATTGTTGTTGTTAATATTTAGAGACATCAGTTTTTTGTTGGCAAAGTTCTATGACTATGTAATAGGAAGAACCCTAGAAAACAATGTCCAATTTATAATTTTACAATAAATATTAAGCATGTATTTGTTTGGATCATAATTCCAGTATTCAAAATTGTTGAGGCATAATTCTTTAGCAGACAATAAACCTTCCAGAAAAGGAGAAGGAAAATGGATGTACTTTGAAGAATAAGACCATACTTCTAATACCATTAGTCTTTGAATAGTTACTTTTCCAGAAGAGTTCACATACTTACACCAGATATGTTTTTATATTCGCTAATATCTCTACTTTTACTGGTAGTGGGAGGGATTGGAAGGAATACATCTCAATAAATGCCATAGGTAATAAATGTGTATAATGTGCTACTGAATGTGTAATTAATTGGTTAAATCTGAATTATAATCCATGTAAAATGAAAGAGTATGTGGAATGTTATATGTGAGGTAGTTGTTGGGATGGACAGAGACACATCTATTTAGATCTATCTACACACACACTGGTTTTGTTCTCTTTTCCTTCACAAAGTCCTGGTCACCATTGTTGTACTTGGTTGGTGTTTGTTTAAAATCACATTTATAAGATTCTTTTAAAAAACTTTGAAAAATTCAATAGCCTGAAGATCCCTAGTTAAAAGAGAACTAAGGTAGTTTAAGTATCATTGAAATGCATTTGAAACACTCGCTTCAGATTATTTTTGCACAAGAAAATTCACTGTGGCAGAAAAGCCATTCTTTTGGCAACTTATTTTTCAACAACATTCAGTATAAATCTTTGGATTCTTTTCAGTTGAAGTTTGCCTCCAGAGGTTCTGGGTTTCCATGGTATCTAATCCCTGTTTAACAGACACACTTGGTATTTCTACACAGCTGTGGAATGGCAGCAATGGACTTCTGTTCAGCTTTCCTCCTTCTAGTGCAGGTCTTACACCTTTGACCTTCTGACATATTAACTACTTTTGAAAGCTTTCTGCAGAGATGCCTCATAAAAGAAAAACAGAAAACAGCAGACCAACCCACTTTGTTATCATGAAGGGATATTGCTAGATCTGGGTGTTGGATAGTTGATGCTTGCCAAGTGATGGGATGGTGAGGAAAAGCAAATGATGTGCATCTGTTCAGTCAGGAATTCTAATCAGATTTGCTCACTTAGTTTTGAATACATAAAAGCAAAAAGTAGATGAAAAATTCTATGCTTCTGCATTTTACTGAAGTGCCTTATAAGCTTAATTGCTTATTAGTTCAGTGTTTAATAGTCTGAAGGTTCATTAGTCTTTAGAGGATGGCGTTTCTCTGGGGTGCTGTGGCTGTGGCCAGGACTGTATTGTAGCAGAGCATGCATGCATTTGGTAGAGAACTGGAAATAGTTGCCTTCCTGCTAGCTGGTCTTAACTGGTGTATGGGAGGTTGGTGTTAAAACACACATTTGGAGAAAAAGGCATGTTGTAAATGACATTATTTGTGGAGGATAAAAAACTGATACTGAGGAGAAATCTAGTAAGTTGAAATGCAGTGTGGTTTGTTTGGTGTATTTTCTCAAGAATCCTTGCGTTCTAGAAAATTGTGAAATATTTCTTTCAAAAAACTGTTGTGGATGTGGGTTTTTTCCAAACAAACAAGAAAATGAAAACATTTATTTTGTAGAAAGATTTATTTAGCTATTCTGATCTTAAAATTATTCTCTAAGTGCAATTACAGATTATTGGTTTAGTTTTGATTTTTTCAGTGGCTACTAGTGTCCTAAATCAGTGCTGATTGATCTTACCACTTGCCTTCAGCAAGTTTGCTGATGACACCAAGCTGTGGGGTGTGGTTGACATGCTGGAGGAAGGGCATGCCACCCAGAAGGACCTTGACAAGCTTGAGAGGTGGGAGGGTGCAAATATCGTGGATTTCAAGAAGGCCCAGTGTATATAAGGTCCTATGCCTGGGCTGGGGCAATCCCAAGAATAAACACAGGTTGGAGAATGAACAGATGGAGAGCAGCCCTGCTGAGAAGGTCTTGGGAGTGCTGGTGGATGAGCTGGACATGACCCAGCCATGGGCACTCACAGCCCCGACACCAAACATATCCTGGGCAGCATCCAAAGCAGCGTGGGCAGCAGGGCAGGGAGGGGATTCTGCCCCTCTGCTGTGTGAGACCCCACCTGCAGTGCTGTGTCCAGCCTGGGGTCCCAGCACAGGAAGGACATGGACCTGCTGGAGTGAGTCCGCAGGAGGGTCTTCAGCATGATTAAAGGGATGGAGCACCTGTCCCATGAGGAAAGGCTGTAGGAATTGGGATTGTTTAGCCTGGTGAAGAAAAGGCTCTGTGGAGCCCTTATGACAGCCTTCCAGTGCCTAAAGGGGCTGTGCAAGAATGCCAGGGAGGTTCTTCTTACAAGGGCATAAAGTGATAGGACAAAGGAGAATGGCTTCAAATTGGAGGAGAGTAGGTGTGTATTAGATATAGGAAGAAATTGCTGCCTGTGATGGGTGTGAGGCACTGGAACCTGTGCGGAGAAGCTGTGAGCGTCCCATCTGAGGAAGTGTTCAAGACCAGGCTGGAGGGGGCTCTAGTGGAAGATGGCCTTGTCCATGGTATGGAGATTGGAACACTGTTATCTTTAAGCTCCCTTTCAACACAGACCATTCTGTGATTCTATTCATGGAGATTGGTTTAATGATATAGGTTTTATGTGTGTTTCTAAAAATAATAGCTGGTAGTATAAGCTGTTGATGCTATTACGTAGCATTCAGAAAAAAAAATCATGAAGTGTTTTTCTAACAGGTTCAGAATCAAATTTTGTTTCAAGTTTTTTTTTTTTGCCTTGAAAATCCCAATATTAAGATTTTGCTGTTTGTAGATAAATAAATCTTAAAGTTGGAAAGTGCAATGTGTGGTTACAAAAGAAGCATTAAATTTGCAGCCTGTATTTGTTGAAGTTATTTTTATGTAACAAGTGATCTCTGCTTTCATGCCTCTTTTGTCGAGAGCAGTCTATTGCAGACTTACAAATCACTACCAGTAGGCAAGTGTAAAAGGACTTGATTTTTTCAGCAAATGAAAGGATCAGATGAAACACAGATGTGAAAAACTTATATTTTTAAAGAGGATAGTTTTTATCCTAACCCACTGTTTGTTGCACTCTCATATTTAAAATGTTATGATTTCTGTTGAATAAATGCATGCGTACTAGTATGGAAGATGTCATTAATCTGATGCAGGAATGTCAGAGTTCTTTTTCTGCACTGCACTGGCTGTCTTGAGTCTGTCATGCCTTTCCCTCCAATGCTAGAAGCTGCAATAAAAGGATATTTTTGGTTGACCTTTTGTCATAATCTGAAAAATTGATAATAGAAGACCAAAGTAACTACTACCAAGTGAAGAAACCAAATCTCAGTTGCCAAGAGTGTTGCTTTTTGTAAAGGAAGTGAATCAATGGACTGTTATGCATACAGAGGTTGAACTTTTGTGATCTACTTGGTTGTCTCCACAGTTTTACTTGAAGCAAAGTATTAGGTTCAATGTCATGGAATTTCTGTGTATTGTATTAGTTTTAATACAGTTTGGAAGGACCCATTAACTTGTCAGTGTAAGGTAAAGTCAAAGCTTCTTAAAAAATGTAATTTTGTTTGAAAGATAGAAAGAAGGACATGTTAAAAGTGTTTTGTAATTTGTGGTTGCTGATGAGAATTTTGTGTAGCTCTGTGGTGCCCCAGACAGAATCATCGCTGCTAAAATTTACCTAAAAGTTGTATTTTGACAAGATGAGCTGGTAATAAAGGTATTAAAAGAAACAGGAAAAGAAAGCTTTCTAATTGCTTGGGGTTTTGTTTTGTTTTGAACTTGTATGGCAGTATTCCCTGCATAGTTTTGTGCTACACTAAAGAAGGCAGCGTGAAAAAAACATGTTTATAAAAAATGATTTAAAAAATGTGCAGTATGCTATTGAAGTTAATTGTGTTGCAATAATTTTATAATGTATTGGTTTCCATAAATTATATTTTATGAAAGGAGTAAAGAGCAGCTTTTGAAATGCAAAATCAGGTATCAGAAATTGAGCGTTGTTTGTACACTGTGACTAGAATTAGCATGTGCTACTTCAATGTACTATATCAGAGAGCATCATTCTAATCTTATGTATTTTTGGTACAGGTGACAACAGATATCTTATTATATCCTTTTCCCCTGATTTTTTTAAATGGCATAATTGGATAACTTGCTTATATTGCCACTCTTGTACAATCAGTCCATCAGAAATGAAGCAAACTCCATTTAGCCAGAAAAGCAAACATCTGTAGGTCAGATAAAATTGCTATCTGCAGATAGATAAAAAGTGTTAAATAGAGAATGGGATCTTCCACTTTCAGCTTTTATTTTCATAAGCCTAAACATTTAAAGTATCTGCATCTGTCCCCTCACTAAAAGCTTCTGTTCTAAGCACTTTCTCGTGGATCATGTTTCTTTGCAAGCTGTCAGCTGATTTCAGATATTGTATCTGATTACTTTGGAAACAATTATACAAAATAACAGACTTAAGGAAATCAGTTGTAGAAGGAATATTTGTGTACATTGTATAAGAATAATTTCTTTTTAAAAGAAATATTAATGTAGAAGTAGAAAATAAGAATAGCTGTATTGTATACAACATTTTGGTGCTGAAAGGTCTGGCATTCATTTTAACTTCTGAAATGAAATAGTGAATCACTGTTTTGTAGATCTTTTCTGGGAAGGAAACTGAAGATAGTATAGGGTAAAAATCATATGAAAGAAACTATTGTGTTTTCCTGTGCTGTTCACCCTTTTGTAGTTGCCATGAGACTGAGTCATTGTTGGCAGAACAGCTGTTGCTCCTCAATTGATCTTTGAATTTTACCTGTCCTAGCATAGATACTTTTTGAGAATATGAGCCTGTTACGTACTGTAGTTTGAGGGCTGCAAAAGCAGGGATTGAAATACTGGCATGAACAGTATAAGAGTAATGTATCTAATAGCAAAGTACTCACTTTTTCTTTTTATAGTGAAGCTCCATATAGTCAGCCAAATACCCCAAACACAGACTAAAACATGAAGAAAAAAAATTCAGTGTCACACTTTTAAAATATGAGGGAGGGAATAGGGAAGGTACTAATTTAAGAGTTGTCTGTGGTTTAATAGGTCTTGGTAATTGTTTTGACCGTAATCTTGACAAAAGCAGCTATATTGCCTACTACAAAATAATGGTTCATAATGGGGCTTGGGAGGGGCTGAGATGATGAACTGTGATTTCTCCTTAGTCCTCTAATTAAAAATTAGGTAAAACATTCTTACAATTGGAAAAAGAAAGTCTTGGATACTATTTATATGCTTTCAATGTTAAATGCTGCTTCAGGTGACATTTAAGCACATAGCATAAGTAATGCCTTGAAACAGACATTTTCTGTTCCTTTCTGGATGTTTTTAGCTTGGTTTCTATGGCAATGAAGTCTATGAAGAGTGTCAGGTCTCTTCTTCCCCTGTCTCCAAAAATAACTTCTAAATTTACCGCCAGTAGAAGCCAAAATTAAACGTGAAGGGGGAGGCTCAAAGGTAGTCAGATTCCTACTGTTCCAAGCAAGCTTATGATTCCAGAGAGGGGAATCGGTGCTCTGTGAAGACAAGGCAGAGTTGCTACAAGACAAAATGATATAACCACTGCTGTATACCTGTATACCCTGCTGATGTGGGCAAAATTTCCAGTTTACTGGGGCAAGTTCTGCTGCAGTTTTTTTTTTTTTTTTTTTTTTTTTTTTTTTTTTTNTTTGTTGGTTTTGTGGTTTTTTTTTGGTTTTTTTTTAATGCAGCAATGTGTAGTCCTCTGAAAGGAGCTGATGTTACTGCCTTGAGGAGAGGGTAGGATGCGGGATGCTTGAACAAGAGTTAACAAAAGCTAGTTTGTGCTCATGGAACAACTTGTGTTTATTATCCTAGCTGTAAACACTGAACTACTTAATCCTATTATTGTGGGATTGTTGTTTTTTGGCTTATTTTTTTTAAAATAAAAGCGGTGAAGATTTTTTTCCTTAAGTTGCTGCATTAGGATAACCTTGGTGCTTTTTAGAATTTGGGAGGAATTTGGAATAACAGAAGAGAGGATAAAAAGAAAGACTTGGTTCCTAAATACAAGTTTTACAAAATAAAGGCCCTTTGAGTGGCACTAAAGGGTATAATGGGCCTCTATTGTATGGAACTCTTAGGATGGAATTTTTCTATTTCCTAATTGCAGTTGCTATAATGACTCATTAGCTTTGTCTTTGAAGGCTAGAAGTCTCATGTACATGGTCTTGTCTGATCTTCATGTTAACTGCATCATCTACTAAATTACTCCACTGTTAGTATATTACAGATTATTTGGAATAAAACTGCTTTCAAGAAAACAAGTCAAAGATGTAAAATTATATTTCTGGGGAATAGCAACTTTTTTGTTTTGTTGTTGGTTTTTTTTTTTTTTTTTAAGGAGCAATATGCCCTTTTGACCAATGATGCACTTGTGGATCTCAGTATCTTCAGAATAGTGACAGCATTTACTGTGGTGTGGTAGGGAAAAAAGTTGCACTAGTTGCGGAGGTGGAGGGCAGGTGAGAAAGAATGGAAGTAACAGAGATCCACTGAAGTTTGCTTTACTTTTTCCCCTCCCCAAAAACCAGATTGTTTTGGTGGGGTAGTCAGAAATGCACACTCATCCCAAGTGAGGGTGAGTGTACCAGCCATTTGTGTAAGAACTATGCCAGTAGTGTTTTGTTCTTTATACTTCAGTTAATCAAATTAGTTTTATTTAAGAATGAGCCTATTTTGGCTATATCCATTGCAATACTAGATTTTTCTTGCGAATTATTGTACTTAATTTAGAACCATGTTTGTAGCTCTCAGCTTGCTTTTCTGATCTGATTGACCTTTTTAGAGTTGAGTGGTTTGTATTCTTACTTGCTTTCTGTATCCCAGAATCTATGAAGTTTTTTTGAAGTGCTTTTGTTTTCTTTGGATTTAACTACTCGAAATGGCTAAAAATATTTCTTGTATTACTGCTGCTTCTGGATCACTGATTAGACATTAAATGACCTGATTGCTTAGGACCCAGAAACCCTCAAAAATACCTGTCATTTCTATTGAAGGTGATCTCTGAACATCAGGAAACTTTTTTACTTATTTTTAGTAATGTGAAGGTGACTGAGCAGTGGAACAGGTTTTCTGCGTAGCCCATATAGTCTCTAATCCTTGAAGGTGTTCAAAAGGTGTTTGGATGTGGTCTCATGCATCCAAGCTGTAGGTGCTTCTCCTTGAGCAGAGAGGTTAAACTAGATGGGTTCAGAGGTCCCTTTCAACCTCAACCATTCTGTGAACTTTGATATTATCTGCATATTAAAACAATTTAGGTGTGAGTGTTACAGTGCTTAATAAGAAATTTAGCGTTCTTCTCAGAAGGTACTTTTTCCAGTAGTCTGCTTGTACTTTGCCTAATAGGAAATAATTGCAATTATGCGCTTAATATTTGTTACTGAAATAATATTTTTCTGTAGGGTATTTCTAAAAAGTACCAATTTGAGGTTATGGAATTCTTCTTTTAGTTATATTTATTAAATCTTTGTTTTGGTCTGGTTTTACATCTGGTGCTTCAGTTGTTGCCTTCTAGGCATCTTATCTTGTAGTTTACACTACTGGGAGCCAGCACATTTTAATTCTAGTAGTCTTTCCTTTTAAAAGCTTGATATATTCTAAGAGCTATCAAGTTAGCTAAAATAATCCAAAATGTCTTCTCTAAGAAAAGATATTAGCTGCTGGATCTGTATTCCATAGTTTCAATCAGCATTCTTCCTTATACAAATTCTAATTTCTGTATATGCTTTATTGAACATGTCTTTAAAACTATATCTTAATGAGGGGAAAAAGGAAAAAAAAACAACAAAGGAGCAACTTTGAAGTTTTGTATGGAAAGGATTGTTTCCAGAGTGTGAAGAAAAGCAGAATATTTTAAGAAGTCGTAGAATTTGCATGGAGAAGCTATTTGACAAGATGCAAGAGAATGAATGTCCCATTACAGAAATAGAAATGTCTTAATAATTTTTCTTCTAGAGAAATACAATAAACAATAGTATTTCTTACCTGATGAGTTTTAAAATAGGTTGGTACATTTTATGATTGTACATAAGAACAAAAATATCACGGTATTAAAATATTCATATAATAGTATTTTGCCATATAGTAAACATGGAAAACTCCAGATTTTTAAGACTCCCTGAAAATCCCTGAGGGAAAAAAAAAACATTCCTGGGGAAAAAAAGAAAAGGCAAGACAGTTAAGGTAGTCTTTAGGTGATAGCTTAAAAGAATTTAGCTGGACTACTTGAAGTGGTCGCATGCTGTTTTGTAAATAATTTGTTTTGTTGTTGATAGTAATCTTGTCTCTCTTTGAACATGTCTCTGCAGAGTTGGGTTGTCATGGGAAGTATTCCCTGAATGCCTCTGAAATGTGTGTGTTTTTCTCCTAAGCTTCACAATGAGGATGACCCCCCAGAGTCTTCAGCAGCTGAGCAGCCTTCGACTCAGCCTTCGACGTCTGCAGAGACTCCGCAGCCTCCGCAGACAGCAGCCTTACCTGAGGCAGACACTTCCCCTCCTCCTTACTGTAGCATAGCTGTGGAAGCAGCTGCAACCTCAGGTATTTTTCTCAAATAGCAGCTTGTCAGGGATGAGCCTGTATGAATTAGCTCTTGGTTCAAAGTGGTCTGATGCTGCCATGTATTTTTTTTCCATGCACACAATTGCAGTAAAAAGCTGTCCTTTGATGTGCAGCCCTTTGGTTTGTTCAGAAGAAGCAAACTTGTAAATTACACTGATTATTCCAAATTGCTAGACTAAATGGATGTTCATTAATTAGATTAATAGATTTTATTTAAGTTTACTTTTAGTTCATTTCCACATTTAATCTAAATTTTTGAGTAGTGCTCCATTATTAGACTTCATTAGCAATTTGCATTGCTTCTTTATAAAAAACTCTTCAGACTTCTTTAGTGTGTTGCATGGTTTGGTGAAAATATTGCCATGAAAATGTTAATTTTACTTTAAAGGCTCTTGATAAAACTTGTCATGAAAAATGAGTAATGGGTCTCTTTATCCATTTATTCTCTGCTCCCTTTCTTAGAAGGCTGTGACTTGGGGATATGGGAGGCTTAACAGCAGGCAACATCGAAGTTCCTGTTTAAGTAAAGTTACATGGATTTGTGTCTCCCATATGCCAAATAAATATTTTAGGGGTAACTGCCAACCTATTTTTTTAAATGTTTGTTAAAGGAACAGTTTCCTGTCCCTGTTCTTGGAGACAGTGTTTGCAAGTATAATACAGAGCTGTGTGGAATTATCCCTATATATAACATCCTTGTGTTGGTGTGCTGACAAATCTGTTTACCATGTGACCTGTGCTGACAAATCTTTACCATGTAAACAGCCTTTTAATGAGCTACTCCTGGCTATAGGAGGAAGTTCAAGGCATATTTTAAGAGCTTTTATTTAATATTGTTAATAATTCTATTCTATATGGTGATGTCTTACTGTTACAACACAGAAGAATGAAGTCTGTGGTCCATTTTGATGGAAGGAAAAATTTTTAAAAGAATCTGTTGAAATTGAAATCTTGAAAAACTGATTTTCAGAAAGCAACTGGAATCAGCAACAAGGCCACACTAATAAGAATACAGCATAGCCTGTTACTGGACTGAAGTATTTGATACTGATATTTAAAACCTTTTTTTTATTAAAGATTATTGTGTGTAAATCTTTTGCATGATTGGATAAAAAGCATTAAGTTGGAATGCCTGGGAATATTACTAACCAAATATGGTTTTTGTTCTTAAAAAATTTGTTAATTCCTTGCCAGCATGTTAAGGTTTCTGCCTTGGGTAGCTGCTCAAAGTACCATCAAGCTGTTAAAAGGTTGTTTTTTGGTTTTTTTTGTAATATTTTTAAGAACTTAAAAATGCAAATATCCTCAGTTTCAGCCTCTGTAAAAAAATATAATTTAAGGGTAAATAATTATGTGCGCGTGAAGGTTCTTGACATCTTTCTGGTTTAAAAGTGAATAACTTCTTTATTTTGAACAGACACACACAATGAGTTTTATCCTGTACCACCTCCATACAGTGTAGCTACCTCTCTTCCTACGTATGATGAAGCAGAGAAGGCCAAAGCTGCAGCCATGGCAGCTGCTGCTGCTGAAGTTGCCCAGCGAGTAAGTGATACACTTCTCCTGTATTTCAGTTTTGTGAAATGTGTTAGGCTAATTATTTATAACAATTGGGCCCATGTTATGACCTACTACTATAATAATGGTGGGCTGATGATTTAAATATTTTGGATGTTTACATTTATATAGATAATGTTAAGTGAGTTGAAAATACTGTAAAAAGCACATAATATTCAGTCTTTTGAAAGATAGTTGTCTAAACAGCTTTATAAGCCAATTTTTGCCCTGTTTTTGTAGTTTATCCAGTATTTGGTCAACTTTTATTTAGGTATCCCCTACTAATGTTATTTTTTAGAGTTATCACTAATGTGTACTGTTAGAATTACCGAAGACCTTTAGAGAGGAAGGGAGAATTTCAACAGTCTGGAAGGGTCATGACCCCAAATCATGTAGATGGTTTTTAAAAGGAAAGGTTCCTGTTGTTTGACCCATGGCAATTTAAATACTGAAACTCAAAGAAATATTCCAAGTACTTAAAGCCCTTACATGAGTTGTGGTAAACAATTCATAGGCATATATTCAATGTTTCTAGTTCTGTAAGAATTAACCTTATGAAGAGTACAATCTTTGAAATAGAAGATTGATATAGGCAGTTAGTGGTAAATGTTAGTTTTGTGAGCAAGCTTCTTTTCTCTGAAGCTTTGGAATGTGGAAATTCTGCTGCTTGGTAGTATTGACCATAATATACTTTACCCAAAAAAGACTTCCGGTGCTTTCACTAAAATTTTCCTCGAGATCAAATGTGATTACACTTGATATATGCTTAGAATCTTACTGGCTGTGGTGTGCTTGTGACTGGAAAAAACCTTTACTCACCCAGCAGGAGGCAGGTCCTTCCTTGACTGCTGCACAGTGCTCACAGTGCACTCACTTTAAGGTATGCACAGCTCATGTTAAAGTGGGTTTGTGTAACATCACCAGTGACAGCGTCACACAAATCTGTTTGACTGAGTTCAGTAGGAAACCATGGAGATTTGACTTGCCAATTTTTAGCAGTGAGGGGATGATCTCCACTGTCACGTTTTATCTGCTCTAACAGGAGCATGGATTCTTTGTAGTTTGTCCTTACTGCTTTTCATGTTAGTAAAACTTTTGCTGAAATACTGGTCTGAATCTAACCCTTATTCTGAAATTTCAAATTTGGAGCATTAACAACCCAAACCTTGACTTGTAGAGTACTTGTGACATTGGAGACAGGATGTACAGCTCACACAAGATTCTTGTTCTTATATCTAGAACCCTATGAAGTGCAGATTTCAGACATACAAGCAATCTCCCTTGAGAACTCAGCCTGAGGTTCAGCCAATTTCTAGAATAAAGCTAAGCCAAACAAATAAACAAAACCCCAAAACAGAACAAGTGTTTTTTGTCTTGTCATTTTAAACTTTTATTTACTCTTTCTTACAAGTTCAGGTCACTGTGACAGAAAATTCTTTTGCCCTTTCTCAAACAGTCTGCCTAGTTTTGCTCAAACGACAAATTTTTGAAAAATTTGTTTCCTCAGTTGACACATACAGCTTCAGATTTTGTAAATGCATGGAGATGGTCTGCATGAAAAGTTGAGGCTGCTCTTAGCTCTGAAGGGGATGAGACTTCAGATGTGCTGTTCCCAGAGAACATTCTCAAATATTCTATATCAGAGTAGAATTACAGAACTAAAAGTAGATAGACCTTATGGCTGCTCTTGACTGCTTTTGGTGAAAACATTGGACCTGAGAAATAGCAATTTTGTGTGCCCTGAAGCAGTTTTATTTTTCTTAGCCTTCAGATAGAAGGGAAAGGGAAAGGCACTGGATTGAGCTCTCTTCAGTGGTGGGTAGAGGGAAGAAGGACATAGGCTGAGCCTCTGAACCTTACATGTTGTGGGAAGTGAAGTCTGGTTTTGATTGAGCAGAGAGATAACTGGCTCTAGCAGGGATCAAAGAGGATGGGTCTAAGTCAAAATAAGAAAACGCAAAGATGAATGGAGGACAATGGTATGGACAGAGTAGAAAGACTTAAATGAGAAACAGATGGGAAAAGGATTAACTGAGATTGGTGGAGAAAGGAACCCAAGTGGGGACAAAATGTCATCCTGGGAAAGGAACTGAAGCTGGTGTGTGAGAAAAGACCAGGGAGGGAAAAGAAAGCTGGAGGTAAGAGGCAAGAGAGTTGGATGCAGTAATGAAGTGGATTTATCAACTTTTTCACAGTCTGCTTTGCTAGAACATGCAGGAGAGCTTGAAATTCAAGAACTACATGCTACAAGAATTTCACTTATAAAAAAATCAGTAGCAACACACTATCATTCCCAATTCTGTTCAGTTTGCTTCTGTTTTGGTTTTTTTTTTTTTTTTAAGCAAATTTGTACACACATACAAGCTGTATTAAAGAAACAGCATTAAGGTTGCAAAGTTGGGATTTGGGGAAAAAGTAAGAAATGCTGAAGCTGAGTTTTAGTTCTGTAAATGATATTAAAATTATGTGCCAGTGCAGTTTTAATTATCTTACCATGTGATGCTGCCACAGAATCCCTACCTTGTTTAATACCTCTGGACTTACACTGAGATAGACTAAGACTGTGTAATAAGACTGTTTTAATGTGGCAGATGGCCAGAATAAGAAAGAAGGCTCTTGTTACAGTTTGAGTGGTGGTTTGCCTTCTTTAAGGGAAGGATTTAGCTCTGAATACCCATGGAAGAACAGATAAGTAACTTAATTATGTAACAGTAGTGCAAAGTTCAATTGTTTTCTCACTTTCACACGTGACAGCTGCAGACATTATCTGACCTGCATGTTACACACTTCGCAAAACATAGACAAATTATATAACATGTAGATTTTTTTCAGTTTTTATTTTCAGCCTTATGAAATTAGTGCTCTTACAAATGTGAACTCTGCTGTGTTTTAAGCTTCTGGTTTCTTCCTTGTAAATGAGGATGTATTGCCTCTTTATAGCAATAATGTGAACAGTTAGAAAAAGTTAAATGTCCTTATGCTACCTTGAGTAATGTGTGAAGCTGATTATGAAGCTGATCCAAAGTGTGCAGCAAAGGTTCGAATCTATTTATTAAGCAAAAGAGAGGGAAATTACATGGAAGGGCAGCATACTTATTACTCAGCTTTCATATTTCCCACCCCCCCAAAGCACGTAGACCACTTAAAAATATCCTTAATGTGATCATATTAAATACTTCGTCATAGGCCCTGTGTTAGCAGATAATATGAACAATCTAAACATTTACTGAAACTTTCAATAATTTCATAATTCTTTGGGTACCTTGTCTTTCAGGAATAGATTGTGTATAAACATGTATTCCTTTCAAATGCTCCCAGATATCTCATTTAATCAAAGAAATTGTTCTAGTCCTGTGTCATCAATAGTGATAGCATTAGTTATCCTGACTTTCTTTTTTTAATTTTTCAAGATCAGTTTTGAAAGGACGATTTAAATGGACAAAAATACAGCTAACAGTTTAATAACTTTGTTTGTATGTTGCAATGAATGGCTTTTACTTAATGCTTTTCAGTTGCATTTGTCTTATGTTTTTCTGTTTTTACATGCTTAGCACGCCCAGTTTAGGGAATCTAGGAGTCTGTTTGATGAAATATTCCTCAATCGTCCAGAGGTATGGTATAGTTCTCTCTAGTTTAGACTTTGCTATGAATTTTCCTGCTGGCAAACAAATGCTTCTGGGATTTATTGTGCCTTTTTTTCCCCCAACAACTAATTTCTTCCTATTGGTTTGTATGCTGAAGGTATAATTTATGGGGATTATTAAGTAATTTGATCCTTTCCTCAGAAGTTTTTCTCTGTAAACACTGCATTGGGAAGACTTATATCAGTTTAGTGGTTCTTTTCTTGAATAAGGTGGTTGTCTCCCTGTATACCATGCTAGATTTCAGTTTGAAAAAAAGTAAAAAACATCAAGGAGAAAAAACAGTCCTCCTCTTTCAGAATACTACAGAAAGCACTGTAGTTTGTGGGGATTTAACAGATTCAATAGATCCTGTGTACCATTTGATGTTCTTTTGTTTAGAGAAATTACTGTGTGACATGCTGTTTATGTTGATAATATAATTTGCTGGTCAGATGTTTTTCTGGTCATAACAGCAGTAAATTTTCTGTTCCTAAAGATATCAGGTTATTTAGAAAGCAAGAAATGCTGTCCATCTTCCTTAACTTGGCTAAATTTGTCAAAAATCAATGACATACTGGGACAGCATTGCATGTCTTATGAATTGTCATGTGTTGTATTACATTCTTATTAAAAATAAAAATATAAATAAAATATATATCTCATTAATAAAAATGTCACAATCTAACAGAAGTATTTTGTGAAAATATGTTTAACTCTTAGCATAGAGGACAGCTGTTCTTCATTGCCCATTTTTGTTGCTCACTGCATGGTGGAAAACAATTACATTTTAAAGAAAGACTAGGGCAATTGATACCAACCAGATCAAATGAGAGCACTGAAAGCCAGTGTTAGTGGGACTTGAGCAGTGGTCAGTTAGTGTTTTCTGTCTGCAGGACTGCTCATAAAACCTCATAATCCTAAATGATGTAGATATAGGCTCATTTAATTTCTTTGTATTCTAAGTATTTAATTTCTTAAACACTCATAGTTTTGTATGCTGTTTTTTGGAGACAGTAGAGAGAACTCTGTTTCATCTTCCTTTTTGACGTGGAGTGTGACTAAATTAATACTTGTTCACATTTAATAGAACAGTGCTTCTTCCAAATACCTGCACTCATGTTCCTGAGCTGTTTTTATTGACCTGTGTTTATCACATGTGTAAGCCTCAGAGAAGCGTCTGCTAAATTTGTTACTGTCATTGAGCAAAATTTTCTTTTTTCTGAGGCAACTTTAAGTGGAGCATAATTCACAAATTGTTTTGGAAATGCCAGTATGAAGTATAGTAGTCAGCAGATAATTTTTAGAAAGTCCAAAATTATGATGTATGGGGTTTTGTGGACCTTGTGAAATTAAAATTGAAAATACTTTTTTTTTGTCCTGACTTGAAAATGGAAGTTTTATGGCATGCATTTTGGAGACAATTGAAATGCTGCTCCTTTTTAAATGCCTTTTCAGCCCTTCCTTCCCTCCCATTCGCTTGCTCTCCATCAGTCTTGTAGCTGCAGCAGAGTTGAGCTTAACAAACTGATGCTTTCTTAGTCACTTAAGATGGCTATTTAGGAACACTTGAAATGACATGGAGTTGAGTTATAGCCCCCAAGGACTGTTGTTTTTGTGCTTCCATTGGAATTGTCTGTGTGAATAGCAGTGTTTTTAAAGTAAGTTATCTGATACAGTGCCTTGGTTAATTAATCTGAAATACAGAGCACAGCTGGAATTTCATGGCTGTATTACTAAGGTGAAGGTGACTGCTCTGAGTTGGTACAGCAGTTGTTCGAGCACGTTTTTAACCTAATTGCCATACCTGGGTGAATTATTTTGCTCTATTGACAAAGGGGAACATATGACAGAGCGTTAGATCACTGTGCTTGTTTAATGCCCTTTTAGTCATAAACGTTATTTCTGTCGTAAATGCTTGTAGGTGAAACAGCCAAGTAAATTTCACTTGATGTCTCTTGATTTCATTTGTTTTTATAGGTAATTTATTATGTCAGTTCCAATACATTATGGTAATAGGAGGAAGAATCAGGATAACAGTGTTACCTGTGCTTCTGTTTAGACCATTTTACTGCTGCTACTGCCAGCATTATTTAACTTGTGTCATCCTGCATTGTTTTGATGTTACTCATTGAAGTATAAAAATGGTGTTTAATTGGTTTTAGTTTTCATCAGGATCTTTGGGAAGTGCTGTCATTTATTGTGAAAACACTTGTGTTTGCCAGTCTACAGCTGGAACAATGTTTCACCTCTGCATAGAACATATATAATACCTGCCAAGTTCTGGTCAAAATTGAGTGCTGAGAATCAAAGCAACTCTCACTTTCAGTATTTTAAGGTCCAGCATTTTGACACGATGGAAGAAATCTTTGGATCGTCTTGACTGATGTCTCTACTTTTGTTTGACTTCGAGTGCTGTGATTTTTGAGTTTTAGAAGCCTTTTAGACACTTTCAATGTGCTCGCGCCCTCTAGTGACCCTAGAGGTGTTCCTTGCCTTGCTTATGTTTTGCTGTGGGTTATAAAATTGGTTCATGTAGTGCTGTTGCATCAGCACTTGATTTTAAGATACTAACCTTATTCAATAACTTTTATTTTTTATTAAGGAAATTATTAGAAGACCTTTCCAGCAGGAAAAATATAGCGCATACTGTGTGATGACTTTTCAAAAAAATATTTAATAGTTTGGCTACGTATCAAGATAGTTACATTAAAAAAAAAAAGTTGGTTTTGATTGTCAAAGCATTAATCTGAAATAGTTCTAGTTTCATTTAAGATGAATAGACAGTATGTACATATCTTCTACAGAAGCTTTTACAGAAAATTTGGGTTCTGTCAATATAAGCAACAAATAAGACTTATTTTATAGTTATAAATTATTTTTTAAAAAATTTCTTTATGTGGACATGTTACAGAAATGTCAATTTTCTTCTAGCTTTAGAAACATGATTAATACTTTATCCTTTAGATAGTTATTCTAAACTTTTCACTAAATTATCACTAACCTGTAAATCCAGGAAGAAGAGTATCCACCACGGGATGATTTCAGTGATGCAGATCAGCTTAGAGTGGGCAATGATGGCATCTTCATGTTGGCATTTTTCAGTAAGTTATCTTGTATCCCAGACCTACTGAGGTATATCTTAATTGTATCTTTTTTCCTATGGAATATAAAAGAGAGCTGTGATAAATTGCATTAATGTACTGTAATGAACAGATTTTTCTGCCTGTGCACAGATTATAAACACTTCCTGTTCCAGATACAGCAAATATGTTGCCTTTTTTTTTGGTGGCATCTGTCACAGATAAGGGGACAAAGCAAAATCGTAGTAAAAGCTTGAAGGTCTAGCACTGGAAATTCTATCATCTTTTAGTTGGACCTAAGGGCCAGATCACAGGAATCTGGTAATTGATTTTTAACTAAAAAAAAATTTGCGAGAGATGATGTGCTGAGTAAAAGTTGTTGATGTTAGTGTAGTGAATTAAACACCCATGTGTTGATTTATGGAACAAATCCAACCACACTCATTTTCAGGTTAAACTGACGACTGTTGTATAAAAATGCACTGTCTTCAGGTAACCTCCGATTCCAACCAGCTCTTCTGTAGTTCTTCGTCATATACTGTGTGCACACTGTGCATGCCTTCTAGCCTGTGTACTGCATTAAGCAAAGTCAAATTTAGCAAATAGAAGCTGTTTCTATGAGGAAGCTGTGTTAGTTTTACCAATTGCTTATTTCTCTCTAATTTCTGAGAGTTTTTTTCCCTTTCTGAAATAAATGTCTTTAGTTACCTGGATGGAAGTTTGATGTTGAGGATATGTGTGTTCTGCTGAAAATTCATCAGGATTAAAGCTGATTGATTATCCACTAAAGTCTCCATTGTGTCTTTCAGTCTAGGTTTCCTAGTAGTTCTTTCTTATGTAATGTTTTTTGCAGTCTCTTTAACTGTTGCAGATGCAGGTTACAAAAACACAGTTATAGATAGTAATATACCTTTAATGTTACTTTTAGTAGTTTTTCTACTAGGAAATTGGTGAATTAAATGAAAAATGAGCATAATGCAATGAAGTTATATATTTTATATGTGGGTCATGTATTCACGTTTGTTCAACAAGGAGATAAAGTTGATGAATGTAGATTTAGGAGAGTAGTAATTAAAATGCAGTTTACAGCAAGGCTGTCTTTTGGGTTTTTTTCCCCAGAGTGGGATATCTTTAAATGATGCAGGTAGAGGTGGCAGATCACAGAAAGCCTCAAATGAAGTCCCTCACATAGTTAAAATGTAAGAGAATTGTATCAGGAACTGTTCTCTAGTGAAGGAGAGTGAACAAATGGCTTGTTCCAGATGTGTTCTCCCACCTCCTCCCCAGCTGTCAAGTACAGCATTGGAAGATCTTGGGTATGGAAGTGGAGGCAGATAGCTTTAAGTATAACAGTAATTAGCATTGCTTAATTTAATTTTATTCAAGTGAAGTGTAGCAAAATTAACTTTTTACTGAGCTTACTTGCATATTGCAATCACTTAGTGATATGTAGCCACCATCTAGTGGTAGCTGTCTGCGTTGCATAAAATTGCTATCTCGAGGCCATCTAGTGGCCAGATCTGTTTTTCGGGGGATTTTGGTTTTTTTAGGAACCTGGTGCATGCCAGTTTACAGACCTGTTTCCCATCTAAGATATAAAGTGTTACTCTGTTTAACAGAACTAAACAGAATAAGACAATGCACACTAAAGAAGTGAAGAGGTGTATTTTGGTTTTTTTTTTGCTTGATCCAGACACTTGGTGAAAGGCTTTGGAAAACAACACATTTTATTTCTAATATATGGTAAAAATAATGTTTCAGGAAATTGGTGTTGCCCTTAGTCTGTGATTATCTTGGTGGGTGAATCTGCTCTTTAATGTTTGGGACTGGTGTCTGTCAGCTTCTTATTTTGAGGGAAATTAATGTATGTGTGAATATATTCATTTTTCTATGAAGGCAAAATGGAAAAAATTGCTATCAGACCATTTTTTTTTTTCCTTTTGAAATTTTAAGTCAGCTGTGCCTTATACAGCATGGTAGAAATTTTCTCGAATGCCAGAGAAAGTTAGGAGGTGAGTGAGTTTCTCAGAGTATTTTTTTTTGTATGCACAATGAAAGGGAGGAATTTCTGAGCTGTATCTTTCCATTTTGAGCAAGGTGTAATTGTGATGGAGCAAGTAACTGTCATGAACAAAGGGTTTGATTTTCATGCTTAATCTGCCTATAGTGGAAGTCTTTTGAATTATGTCTGATAAACACATACCAGTACGTTATCTGAAGGAGGTGCTTTTGGACAGTATTAATAGGCTTATATGGGTTTTCCTTTATGTTTAAGGAATGCTTTAGAAACAACCTTTTTTCCTGTGGGCCCCAAGAGGAGTTGTGAAGCTTATCTGAATTCTTTGAAACCATGTAAAGGAGTTTTGGACTGTCCCTACAACATAGGAAAAATGAACGTACAGATAGGTTAATAAGGAGATAAAAATGGAGAAAAATGTTCAGTAGTACAACCAAAGATTAAATACTCATACAGAAATCTGACCTTTTTGAACATCTATGCTATTTAAGCCCTGTATACAACTCACAGCAATAAAGTCTTGTTTTATAGGGAAATGTAAATGTATATAGTGTCCTAGACAGTATATTGGAACAGAAAATAAGTGTACCAAAGTTTTGTATATTAATGTTCATACAGTTTTCAAAACTGTGAAGTTCCTCAGTCAATTAACTGCACACAAGCTCGGATACCTACTTTGGGGGTTTCAACGGGGCCCTGGTTGGAAGGCAGAGTTGTAGCATAAGCTTAGGGTGAGCACAGTCTCCTTGTGTATTCTTCCTGAGGAGTGGTAAGCATGGTTGAATTTCCAATGGGAGGCTTCCTCTGTGTAACCTTAGGAAACCTAACTTCTGTGTCTACATCACAAATGTTATGCAGGTTTTCCTTAGTCATGCAAGAGGAGCTGAAGGGAAGTTACTTCATTACAATTTTAAATGTTGGGAGATAGAGGAAGTGTTTTAAGTTCTTATTTCTCTCTAGTTACTAGGAGAGGCTGACTGACCTTCATACACAATCACCTAACTTCTTTCTTACTGTAGAAACAATTTGACTTACATAGTTTAACTGTATGCATTAGATATAATACAAAACAACTGAAATGAAGAAGCTTCTAGTTGAGTAGTAAGAAAAACATAGCAACAAGAGTAATGAAGAAGTAGGAATAAATTGCCAAAGAATGTTACTGAGCATTAATCACTAAGAAAATCTAAATATCTGTTTTCTGTGAAAGCTTACAGCCAGCACTTCTTGTGATCATCATCACTCTATAAATGAACCCTCAGGATGGAGCAAAGATATGTATCCCAGTTAAAGAATGGAAAAATTGTATGCAGGAGTGGGAAGAACAATTCCTAGTGGTACATGAAGACCTGGAGAAGATTATTTATTATTGCAGTATGCTTAGTAAGTCTAGGCCAGGTGTAAAGCATTAAGCTGTTTGGTGTATGTGAAAATAGTAAGTGAACGAACAAACAAATTGTGGAATAAAGGCTCTAACTGAGCATAAGTTGCTTTTTGTATATGTAGTTGCTATTATAATCTCTTTACAGACTTGAGCCATGGCTAAAATTTGGAACATAAGGCTTCAGATCAGTTTTACTGGCTTCTTTTCAATACTTATAAACTTAAAACAAGTGGTTAATGTGTAGTTGAGGAAAGCTAAGTAAAAATTATCAGCAGGTGAAGTGCTGGAGCATCTGAGAAAAAATCACAATGTAATGTGCTTGTCATTGTTTCATCTGATGTATTTCAGTATGTACAACTCAAAAGTCTTGTACTTTGTATTTTGGCTTTGTATTACAGCATAAATGTCGGGACTGCTTTGGATCACAAACACTCTATATTAAAAAAGACCTTTAGTCCAACCCTCCTCCTCCCAAAAACCAATTTCTTATGTGTTTATGATGGGTTTTGTTGTCATGAGGAGATAATGCAAATGTTTATATTCTTCTTATGTGAATTACATTTATATAGACATTGTCCTCTTGTCATCACCTCAGGAATTATAAAATTCAAAACCCCTACTTTTATCAGTCCCCCTTCTGAATGGTGCTAGAGTATTAAAAGTAGATACTGATATCATGATGCCAATGCAGTCATGAGGTTCATCTAAATGTCATAAATTTTTGATAACAGAAAGTTGACAGTAATTGAAAGTTGGACTCAAGTAGGCATGTAATCACATTTGGGATAGAAAACAATTCTTGTTGCACTGCGGTTTGATTTGCAGTGGAGATCTACAGGATACACACAGAACTTGGCTGCATGAAGAAGATGGGCAAGCAGAAGTTAAGAATTCTTTTTTAGTTAGAATTATGAGGTGATTGTAGCAGCTCACCAGATTTTTCCCCTCAGTTTTAGGAATGGCTTTCCTTATGAAAGCATGTTTATTAGTGTCATGGGCAGGTACATTGTCTGTGCAGGATTGTCATGGAAGCTGGTGGTATGAAGGATGAAGTCACCTCTTGAACTGCACAGCAGTGTCATTTACATTTCACAAAGTGAGTGGATGCAGAAAAATAGTGGAGGGTAGCATTTGTTGCAGCAAGGAACTTGTGCAACAACTTAGTTGTCACTAGTAGATAGAGAAGGAAGTTGGTAATTCTAGAGGAATTAGCACATAATTGCTTTTACTGGTCACTCCCCTCACTGGTCTATTTTCTCCCTCAGCTTGATGGGGAGCTTGTGCTGTGGCTTCTCTATGGCAACACAGGGATGAAAATTATAAACAACTTTCATTTCAATAATAAGTTGAGACAGGAATTATACAGAAATAAACTGCAGTAACTCTTACCAGATACAGTGTAATCTGTAAGCTCAGAGCTTGCATGGCTGACAGAAGATACACATGGATGCACATGATGGAAAAAGATATACAGATAGGCAAATGAGGCTGATCTTGATGTAGAGAAAAGCAATTGCCAGGAATTGTAGTCTGCTCAGAAGCTGGAGATGCATTTCTGGAAGCAAATACTGCGTTTTGTAACCAGAATGAGACAAGGACAATGATTTTTCAAATTAGTAGTAGGACATGGCATGTAAGAGAGAAGGAGTGGGCAAGATAGAAAACATGTAGACATTATTACTGCCCTTCTTAAGTTTGTTAAAATGATGCAACATCAAGGCAGTGTTGGGAGAATCTCCCTAGTACATTGCCTGAGTTTTAGAGAGTGGAAGTAACAAGTTCCTTTTGCTGCTGAAGACAGGTTTTTCTATTAGGTCCTTACCGTACAAGTTTTCCAGCAAATGGTTACAGATAAAAACTTAAATAATGAGATCTTTCTTCTGTATGTACTTTAGTTTTATTGGAATGTGTGAACTTGCAGAGTTTACAACTCTTGGGAGGTTTATTTTGTTTGTATTAGCTGCTTTTGTAACTTGATGGAACAGCAGACTGATTAGAGAGAAAAAAACCCTTACTGCGAACAAGACTGGAACATGCTGATGCTTTTACTATCAAGAGTTGGGCAATACCTTGATGTTAAATATCCATCAAATACTTATGCAGTGACAGTGGATTCTATTTTGAATATTCCTTTAATTCAAGTTGAAAGTAAAATTGTCAGTGTTCCTTTTTAAAGACTATTTTTCCCCTCCTGTATTTATGATTGGGAAATGTCTAATTTTTGTAATGCATTTACAAATTATTTAAGCTAGTTAGAAAAATCTATTAAAACTGTACATATTCTGAGAATTACTCTAGTCCTCATTAACCATTAGAAAACCATTTAAGATACCTGTCTTTAGGTATACCTAACCATAATCCAAGTCACTCTTTGTAGCTTGAGTAGTGGGGAGAAAGAGCAATGAGCTCTTACACTGAGACAGGATCAGAGAATGCATTGAATAAGGAACTTTTGAAATGGTTTACTGTAAAAGATGGTGGGTTTGAAGAGCTTTCTTAAACTAGGGAAATCAAAACAGTTTATCTAGGCTTTCTCAAATGTAAATGGGTCTTGGAAAGATAGGTAAATGTTAGGGTCACAGTTCTGTAGGGTTGTTTTTTAGTTGCGGTTGGATTGGTTTTGGTTGTTTCCTCTGCATATGCCAGTTTGGATCAGCATCTGTTCAAAGTTGCTAGTTTTTAAAAATTTTTTTGGGGTCCTTTTAGATTAGTAATTTTTATATAAAAGTAAGAATTCTTGGTGTCACCATCACCCATGTCTCTTACCAATGCAACATGTTTTCTCACTTGTATTAAATGACTATTTTGATGTGAAGCCTTCCAAAACTACTTCTTGGAACTTCAGATTCTTTGAAGTTCTTTAAATCCTACTGCAGTTTTGTGGATTAATTTTTAATTTGTGAGCATATCATTGCATCTTCATGTGGATTATTGGGAGAGTTGTAAGAATGTTTTAAAGTAAAAAAAGAGTTGGTTTTTATGGATAGTATAAAGTACTTTAAATGCTTTAATTAAAGAAAACTATTAAGCAATTTTCTGTTCCTAGTTGTGTGTTCAAACTTTAACTGAAGAGACAGACTTTTTTTTTTCCTCTGATGATTTAACGTCTGAATTTTATGTACCTAAGTTTGGGATTTTAAACATTAAGGATTTGTGGGCAGGGGTTTTGTTCTCTGCATTTCTTCACCTCTTTCCCTCCTCTGTGATTTTTGTGTTTACTGTGGACTTCCCTAATGTTTCCAATTTTCCACTGTCATGTCCTCTCCAGAATTCCCAAGTTGCCTTCTTCTACCAGTTCTTCCAGCTCTTCCATTTGGTGGTTTAGTTTTTGGATGCCATCACAGATTCCGAAGCTGGCCCATTCCCCTAATTATGAATTCTCATGCTCTGATGTAATGCATGCAACCTGAAGTTAATACAGATGATGATGCTGATGGCCAAATACATATGCAGATATGAAACTTTAAGTTGTTGAACTGAGGGTTGTGTAAAAGTGTTAATTGAAGCAATAGTGGTAGTATGCTCCATTTTGTTCATTGATTTTTTTAAACTTCTGTGCAAAGCTTCCAAGGCTCCTTATGTCTTATGAATATAGATCTAAAAGAGACCCATGAAACATCAGCTTCTCAATTTACCTTAATTTCTACACTAAATTTTTGGAGCAAGAGTGGATACTTTTATTCTGTTAGATCCAAACTAGATAAAGCTGAATATGCAGCCTTGATACATGCACTTTTTTTTTTTGTAAAAGTGTAGAAAGGGTTTTTCTTTTGTTCAGTCCAAATCTTGTATGTTATAGTCCTTTTCGTGAATTTACTTTTCATGTCCAGTGTAATCTGGTTAGGTGTCTATTGCAGTGTAATACTTTGTTGGCATTTTCTCTTGTGTAAATTGGTAGGTTCCAGCCTGTTTACCATTTGCTTTGTCATTAAGTGACTATACCATGGGGAATGTCTGGGTTCAAAGTCAATCTCTGAAAGCCTGAATTACCGGAAGGGAATTAACTGACTGTGTAAGCATGTCCTTAGTTTAAAAGTGAAATTACTGTTAAGTCTGTTTGCTTAGCTATACAGATTAACAGAAGCTACTGTTTCTTTTATTTTATAGTGGCATTTATTTTCAACTGGATTGGATTTTGTTTATCCTTCTGTATAACAAATACCATAGCTGGAAGGTATGGTGCAATCTGTGGATTTGGTCTCTCCCTGATCAAATGGATTCTCATTGTACGGGTATGTTTCTTGATTCACACTGTACAAAAGCTATAGAACAAACCCATAAGAATTTATTCAAGGATATAATAAGGGAATTGAAAACCAGTGTTTTTTTTTCTTTTTTTACCTGACATAAATCTGATGTTCTCATTTTCACTAAAATAAATGCAAAATGACTCATCCCTTGCACAAGTATTTAAAATGCTACAGAAGAAGTGGAGCAAGTACCTAAAATATCACTGGTATTATAGTGTCCTGTATAAAAGATGTCTTGCCTGTTGGGAAGGAAAGATAAGAATGCATTTTCTCCCTCTATTTAATTATTTTATTCCTTGTAAGATAAATACAGGATCAAGTCCAACTTAATTATAAAGTTAGTCACATTTTTACAGTCTTAAATGCTTGATTCTTGATGTTTTCACTGCAAAACTAGATACTTTTCCAAAAGGCACATCTACCAAATGGAAGTTACTTAGCTAAGTGGATGCTAAATGAAATGTAATGCTGCTTTCTGAACTTGAATTCTGCTTATCTGTGAGACATAACATTTAAAATCCCATCCCTTTCAATGAAGAAAAAGATGTTGGATAACTTTCATATTCTGCCATTAATTTTTAATTCCCCCACTCCCCCCATGTGAGTGTTAGTGTTGATTTAGTCTTAGCACAATAGTAAAAAAACTAGAGAAAAAATTGCATGGTGCTTCCTGGACATGTGCTGCATCCTTCTTAGAGCTTTTTGTTTTTTGTTATTTTTTTAAATTTCCTTTTTGCTCATTCAGAGCAGGGGAATGCTGCTGGGACCAGATGTGATTCTGGTGTATTTGTTGGAATTCAGGGGCTGAGATGGAATTTATCTTAATGGAGAGAGAAGACATAAATTTTTCAACTATGTGTTCATTTGGGGTATTTTCAGCTTCCCTTAAGGCATACTAAACAGAGGGCAGAACTTGTTCATTATGTCAATTTTATTATTCCTCTCTGTGGAAAAACGTACTCAAAACAAATATAAAATTTACTATATGCTAAACTTCCTTGCAGAATTACTGTGTTCTAGACTGTAATTACATTATTGCATGTAATCCATTACTAATTCAAAAATACTAGAGCTGGCCAATTCCAAGACCTCGGGGTGGGGGTTGTTTTGTAATGAAGATCATCATGTTCCTCTGCTGTATCCCTTCCTAGAGACAAGAGCAGAAAGCTCATGAGATGTGTGTTCATAGTCATTTTATATAGCGACACACAAGCAGAACTGTGTGCACCAAATTGTTCTGTTCCTTTCTTTCACGATCTTCTAAAGGCTTGTGTCGCTCTTTTTCACTCAGGGTCAGCAGTACAAAATTTTTTAGTGTCTAAACAGCCTGAATTCACATATGCTTGATTTGTATAAATTTTTACTGGGGAGAAGGAAGAGCGGGGGGAACAAAAGCACAATTTTACTATAGGGGAAATTCTGCAGCCATGACTGATTCTGCCCAAGGAGAGTAGGAGAGGACAGTGGTGCACACGGGCAAGTATTTGATTGGTTGATTTTAGTAAATTTTCTTTCCAATCAAATGAAATTATAACTATTGGAAAAGTATATTGATATGTTTGTGTGTGTATATATAGATATATATTTATATGCACACACATACAATGTTTAGAGAATTGAAAATACTGACTAGCAAGTGAGATGTGATCAATGTCAATGTGTTGTCAAAATCCTAGGAAGTGAGTATTTATATAGGGATAATGTAAATACCAACTCTTTAGTTCAACTTAACAATTCTGTTTCTTGCTATTTTTTTCTTTGATTGATGATAGAAATGAATATATAAGATTAAACCCTCAAAGAATTCTCATGGTCTGACTTTATTCTGAAGAAAACATATGGATTAATTGAAGAAAAAAGCCAGTTTTATCTAGAGTTTTTAAAATGTCTTAGATTTTCATCTGTTTGCATATGTGGCCCAGTGTCTTTTGGTTGGTTTTGGTTGTTGTTGTGTTGTTTTGTTTTTTTTTTTTTTAATTTTTATTTTATTTTGGTTTTTGTTTTGTTTCGTTTTGTTGCTTTTGGGGGGCTCTTTTGTTCATTCAGAGCTTTTTATTCCCTCCCCCCCATTACTTTTTGGTTGATACACTGAAATGTCCTAGGAAGGTCAAACAGGAAGCACTAAGCACAAAAGTCAGGATGCAGTAAACATGAATGATAGCAGGGTAGAAGTGCATGGAAAACGTGCAGAGCTACTAAGTAGGTTATTTTACTCCTTCTGGCAACTCTTCACTCATCTCCCATTTCTACTTTTTGTGTGGGTTTTGGAGACATTTGATTAGCCTTTTTATCAGTGAAGCATGAAGTCTGGAGTCTGGTAAAGGCACAGATACCTGTCTCCAGTACGATCACACCCTGCCCTCCAGCTGCCTCCCACTTCACAGGGAGGACAAAACTGTCTGCCATGGTCACTCGAAGGAACAGTTGAAATGGCACTTCAAGGTTCATTTAGTTGCGTTCAGCTCACTGCTGGGAACTGAATGCTGGTTTGAAAATGAAAAGACTTTAATGAGTTGGGGGTCTTTATGGGGCTGGTATTCGCGGCAGCGATTAACAGTAGGGGGTATACAGAAGGTCAAAAGCTCTTCTTTTGTGGGGTCAGCAGAACATCCCTGTCTGATAAGATTAAACTAATGTGGCTTTTCGTGTTAATATCTAAAGCAGCAGGCTTCTGTAATGTGTTTGGGATGGCAGGCACTGGGGGGAAAAAGGGAAAATCTGCAAGTGGTGATTCATTATAATAAAAACCAGCACATTGCTGGCAAGTAATACAAGGGTGGTTTTCATATATATGTATATTTTAATGGGTACGCACATATATTTTAGAGATTTTAAATTACTTTGCTGCAAACCAACTGACAACAGAAGCATTTTATTTGTGTATTAAACTGCAGTGTTTATGCTATTTTTGCATTTTCGTAGGTTTCATTACTTTTTAACTTTCATTACTTTTTAACTTGCTTTTTCCTCCATGCTTTCTCTATTTGCATAGTGCATTAACTATGTCTTAGTCATCTATCTTACTGCAGCTAAGCCTCATGTATTAATTTCAGTTTTCAGATTATTTTACTGGATATTTCAATGGACAGTATTGGCTTTGGTGGATATTTCTTGTACTTGGTAAGTAGCAGCTGAATTAATTTCTGTTTTGATGTGGAAGTACTCAAAAGATGAATCATGATACTGTAAGTAAGAGTTTTGTAACATATTTAGCTACTTAGCTGCTTATAGTTTTGTGTATTGTGTTTATTTCCATATTAGTATTAATATAGTATTAATGAGGCTATTGGTTACCATAGTGGTGTTATTGTGTGAACTGTGGACTATTCAAATACCCTTCAGCTCAAAAAATTTTCTTCTGCATAACAGATTATGTGTAAAACTGAGAGTTTAAACTTGCACTTTTTAAGCTGCTTCTACTGATCTAGGGGTGCAGAACTGTGTAGTGAAACTTTGGCTTTTTTGTGCTAAGTAGTGTTTACATGTGTAAACCTGTATGTCAAGTATTACATTTTAAGAAATGTCACTGAACCCAGGAAGGTGGAGTCTGCTGTCTTGTGCACAGGTCACAGAATGTCCTTTTTGAGTCCTTTGAAATGCAAACTGCATCAGCAGTTACTCAGTAGGATGAGAGAATGGCTTCATGCTTACTGATCACAGTGGTCCCATGATGTCAGCTTTCTCTTAAGAGCTCTGCCGCTCATATTTAAAGTTTTATGCACATCAAATTCTGCTCTTCTGTTTGTTTTTAATGAAGATATACCAAATCCCAACCACTATAAATTTTCTCCAAATTTTAAAATTTTAGTATGGACTTTGAATATGGAATGATTTTCTTTTACAGAAGTGAATGCTGCTATGCATTTTAATTTCTGTTTCCAGCTCTGGAAGCATGGTAAACTGTTGCTGGTTCAGTAGGTGGCACTCTTCTCTTTGAGTCAATTGATTCAAGTGGCTAACAGCAAGTGTTAGAATGAAGTGTTGAGTAAGTTAGGAAAAAACTCCAACTCTGAGCTTTTCACTGTTTGTGACTCACTACGTACCTTACAAGAAATACCGAAAGTCTTACACAACATTTCCTAAAAATTTCTCTATCTGCCTTTTAGAAGTGTTCAAGAGCATTCATCAGACTTTCTGAGGCCCACCTTGCTCTGCTGATGTGCGCTTGGTTGCTTGGAATACATAAAAACTGCAAATGTTTAACACATCACAGCATCGGTCCCTTGAATGTTTTTCTATTGTTTGAGGTTATTGTATTGAAGTAGGAGAAATGACTCCTTGCAGGCACAAACATCTCCAGATAAATCTTTAATTAAAACCAAGCCGATGGTGCCCAAGATTGAGGTTTGGCATCTTTTTTCACTAAGATAAAAATAGTGTTCTTCCCCTAGCGCTCCCCCTGCCCCTTCTTTTTCTATGGAAAAAGCTGTAATTTTCTTTTTACTAGTCTTTTGTTCATATTCAGGAAGTAGCTCACTTTAATTTGGGAAAGCTTCATTTTTGGTCTGAAGTATTTTAAGTTTTTTTTATTTTTTCTTTAAATCACGAAGTTTTTAATATTAATTGGAATAAAAAGCACTCTGAAGCATACAGTGTGCATCCGGCAGTCAGCATTCCCTTGTTTTGTGTATGTTTTGCATGAGATATGCCAACAGTGTTTTTAAATTGATAAAGTGGCGATATGGTATTGCTAGAACACCATAGAAGAATTCTACCTAAAAAAGCTATGTAGCAGGATATGGAGGAGTATTATCATGTCATGGGGACAACTGCCAACCAGATCTGTGTTTTGTTGTTTTGGATTACCTTTTGTTAGAGCACACAAAGTAGTATGTCCAGCATCTCTCAAGAAGTGAATGAGTTGGAGTCTTTCTTATGCATAACCCTTTGACATCCTTCAGCCCACCTACTGCCATCTCTTCTCTTCTGGTGTTCACTGATCTGTCTCTGCTCACTTTCCTCTTTTCAACATCTGGAAAAGTCTGCGTTACGGAAAAGCAAAGTGGTCTACTTCTAAGCAGTCGTCATGTGCAGTGAAAAAATTGGAGAGAGAATTCTAAATTTTAAATTTAAATGTTAGCCAATGTTTCTTATTGAGGAACACAATGGAAAGTGGTGTGTTTTTTCTTTCTTCCCTTAACAGAGAAATGTTAAATATGGGCTGAGCTTGGACTGGTTTTCCAATGTGTATAATGCAGAAAATATCCTTGTCAAGCACCTGAAGAGCTGCTTGCCCTCATTTTGCTGTTTCAATTTCTTTTCAGTTGAAAGGGGGACTATGTCTGGTAGCCTTTGGGTAGCAGGTTTTGTAGTAGACTTGAGGTCAAGATCTTAGTGCTTTCTTCTCTATGGAGAATTTGCCTTATCACAGAAATGTATCTGGCTTAGATGAAGTTCTGGTTATGAGAGTGTTCTGTTGTCAGTTTTCTTTGCTTGCATGCATGTCCTAATGAAGCTTTGGTTTAAAAAAGCAAAAGGAAAGCTTAAAAAAATCACAAACAAAAATAATTTAGAGGAGAAATGATGTATTGGAAAAAATTAGGGGCTCATCCAGGACAGCAGGAAGAAAAGTGCATCAAGTGGGAAAAAGAAATAATTAAATCCTTTGCTGAACCTGTGAAACCTCAGTTTAGATTTTCATTTGTGCCTTTGGAGTTTTAATGCACATGTGTGTATTCACATGAACGTATATCTTCAAGGTGCCATTATTGCAAATGTAACTTCTCTGTGACTATTGTGTGCTTCTTTTTCCTCTAAACTGAAATATTCTTTCAAATGCAGTGAAATGTAGTTAATTTAAAAGATTTTGAAATTTGGAGTTGACAAAAACTGTAATATTGACATATGTTGAGTAATTTTCTTTGAGTAATTTAATTGTTCTTCCTCCTCTTGGACTGGTGTTTTTTTATAGATGGTTAAATCCCAAGTCATAATCTACTGTAATTCATTACTGGCTTCTTGCTAGAGCAATCCTTTTCTTGTCTTTTATTTTCTTCTTTTGACTGGCAGTACATTTATTGTGCATACTGCTAAAGGCACATTTTGTAAACCAGGTACTCTTCTAACACACTAGTAATTTATTTTGAGAATTCTACTTGAATTTGCAAATCAGATTCTTTTACTGTTCAGGACTTTTTCTTTGTAAGTATTTTCATGCAGTCTTTTTAGCAGATGAAACTTGAACTTAAGATCACTAAAATTTGTGAAAAATATTCCATAAAATTGAATCCTTGTATCATAAGATGAAAGCTGATTTGCTTGTTGAATATGTGAATGATAAATAAAGACTTCAATTTACTTTGTAGACTAGAGTTTAAAAACTATATTACTAAGAATAATGTGGGATAGTGTGTATTTATGTAATATCCTTAATTTTGTGCATTTTCTACACTTTCAGGACTCCTTCTGTTCTTTCGAGGCTTTGTTAATTATCTTAAAGTCAGAAATATGTCTGAAAGCATGGCAGCTGCTCACAGAACAAGATTTTTTTTCTTGTACTGAAGGTAAGCCAATTTTAGTGAGGAGGTTATCCTTCCCAGTAAAATGGAAAAGAAATAAATATTAAAAATAATCAAAGTTCTGTTATCAAGTAGAAGTTGCATGGGTTTTGAACATCTGTGATAAATATTTGATATATATTCTTCTTGAGCTTGGAGATGTGTGAAGTCTCTTACTTGAAAGCAAATAATGCATCCTCATTGCCTCCAGTCTTCCCTGGAACTAATGTTCAGGAACAAAAATTAGGAGGAACATGGTGTTTTACTTAAGAAACAGTGTCTGCTGCTGTCAGGATACTGTCCTTTGTGCTGGAAAACTGGCTTTAGTAGTCATCCTGTTGTCAGCAAGTTAGGAAGCTCTAATCTGCCTGCATATTAAATCTGATTGACATGGGTCTGAACATGCAAACAATAGTTGAGTATTGTCTCTTTTTACATGACTGGATTAAGACAGTCATGTACAAGTATGATTATTGTGTATGCAACAATGTGCTTTATGCATTCTTCAGGTAACTGACTAATCAGTCTGGCACATATCCACTTTTTTTAAAATACTATTTATCCGTTAAGTGGATTTGTTGGACTTTACTATGTAACTTAAACCAGGGGTCTTTATTTGCATTCGACTGACTTTTTATGAAATTGCATGGCAAGATAAATTTAAGCCTAGAAATAAGTATTGCAGCATTTTCATTGCTCTGAACTTCACAAAAAAATGCTTAAAAACTGTATTTTGACATACGTGAGAAGCTATTTTTGCTGTAATAAAAAAAAGAAGTATTTTATAAATTTTCTCCAGGATTGATCACAGAATCAATTTAAATTAACTTACAACACATTTTTGAAACCTAAAAATAGAGACAGTATTTGATTGGAAAAAAAACCCTGTTTCTTTTTATAAGAGACAGTGACACACATTTAAAAACAGCTAATGATGAATGTGTGCTATACAATATACACTTGATTATGAAAAGAAAAATTGACTTAATATTTCTTGTAACTGTGATTTTTCTTTTTCAAACGATGCAGTAAGTCAATTTATTGAGGTGTATATTGTCTTTTAGCAACCAATCTAAGTTGGCAGGCATGGCAGCATTGCAGCTACACGGCAGCATTGCCTTTTTGCAATAGTTAGATACGGCTTCTTTTCTTAGTGTTATAGTAACCTCTTCAGAATAGTGAAATTTGTAGACATGACTGAAAATATGTTAGCTTTCAGTATGGTAAAGTTTAAAAATACTGTTTTAAAAGCAGTTATTAGGACTAAATGGTATTTGAGAACTGTAGCGGGAAGAGAGAATATTGAAAGTGGAGGATAATGCAGTCAGGGATTCCTTGCTCTTATGCAGTTAAAATTCTGCATTGGGACAAAACACTGTTTAACCCAGGACTTACTGGAGTTAATGAGCTATCCTATCATGGTTCAGTAGCTTTGGATCTTTACCTGTAAGCACCACTGAGACATGGGCTGTGGGCTCATAAGGTCTGTGGGGTGTTTAGAGAGATGAATACATAATATTTATGTTTAAGTCTTAAGTACTGAAACAAGAAGTTCAAATGAATTGCCATCGTATTTAAATGTCCTTGTCTTGCATAGACAAGTAAACTCCTCTAAAGTGACTCCTCTACACTGATTATTAGTTTTAATAACAAATAATACCCCTACAGTTAGAAAATATTCTCAGGTGTTCTTTTGAAATCATAACAAAATAACAGTAAATTTTTGCATTTTTTTCTCCCACTCTGACATGGGGGGTGGGGATGCTGCTGTTTTACTTGCAGTTCAGGTTTGCTGGTCACTTAGCAACGCTGTTTCTGGTAAGTCATGGCGATGAACTGAAGTACAACTTCTTCTTTATCTCCAGACTGCATCAAACAGACATTCCTTTCCTATGCTGGTGTGAAACTCCAGATGATCTGTAACCCTCCAAGTTAATAAAACAGAAGACTACTAAAACCAGAAGACAAATAATTGAAAATATGGCTTCAAAAATGAATGACAGGATCATTTATGATCAAGTACCAGTTCTGGTCATTCTAGTAAATATTTATAATTGCTGCCTTTTGTTTTAGCACATTTCTATATGTGCTTGTTAAAAAGATAGTATTGAAGTAAGAACAAACTGTCTGTAAGTATAGATTAGGTACAGTCAGACTCAGTTAATCTGTGCTTGTTGTATCTGAAAGATTTGAGTGGTAACTTGTTTCACAGCTTGTACGTACCACAGAGTCGGTGATCTGAACTTCTGAGTACAATGAAATGCATTAAATGATTCAGATTAACCACTTCAGACAGGTTTTTTTATATAATTTAGATTCATCTAATGATTGTATAGAACACTTTTAAGTTTACTAAACTCCAAAGTTCCTTGTCGCAAACTTATATTCGCCAATATTTTATTGAATTCAAACCAATATACTGGTTTGTGCTAAAACTGATACACTTTGAGTCCCCTGTAAATAACTCTGCATAAATGACTGTTTTAATTACTTCTTGGGAAATACGTCAAAATATATTTTGTAACAGCATATTCTCTAAATTTTGTTTAATCTTAGAGCTATATACATATTTTTTGTTAATTGGCTATTAAAGGATTAGTTAATAGTAGATGTAATTTTTGGAAGTTTGCATTCTTGAGTTCACTATAAATTCAACATCCACATTCAGTGCTTCTCAAAAATCATACAATTACTTTATGATGCTTGTTTAGAATAAATACATTGCCATTTCATAAGAACAAACTAGTTAAAATGCAAGGTAATTTGGGAAGTAATCTATGAAGGAAAAAACAAATTAAAGCTCTGAAAGTAGAAAATGTTTTACCTCTCCCTTTATTCATTTAAGATATACCATTACATTCTTATAAATATCATCTCTTTAAGGGGTACTGTCTACAGTTCATGCATGTGTAGTTTCTTTTAAAGTTTGTGTAATTTATGCTTCTTCTATAAATAGAAGGAGACATCTCTCAGTCCTTTGTACAACTGGAATCTCAGTTGCAAAAATACATTGGCTGTTGGTTGCACCTTTGAGGAAAAAAGTACAAATAGTTTCCTCAATTTTTCTTTTTAATTAGAATTCTGCTTTTTTATTACTAACATTAAAACCAGTGAGGTTTATGTTGTGTTAAGCTAGTGCTGTATTGAGTTTTGTATCTATAATTAATGTTTAAAATATACATATGTAAACATTTTCATTTTCCTAATCTTTCAGAGATAACTGATAGTAAGTAAAACTTTAGGGGCACTTCTGCTTCTCAGCTTTTTATGGAAAGAAGAAAGTTAAGTATTATGTTCAATATCCTATTGGGATTTCCTTCTAAACTTCTATTTGTTTCTGTGTTCTTTTGCATTCATTGTCCAGATGAAAAAGAAGCAAATAATAAAGCATTGCTTTGTTTTGCTAATTTAGACTTAATGCTTTTTGGGGTTTTTTTTGTACTTCATATCAATAAATGTATACTACAGTATTTGGGTCCACATGGAATTACAAACAAATTACTTGGCAAAATAGGTACTAACCAATCTTCTCTGTTTTTTTTCCATCTCTTTTCATGGCAACAAACTGTGAGGACATTTCTTTTAAGGCATTAACGCAACCATTCAAATCAGGCAATATTGCTTCATTTTCTGTGCTTACCAAAATCAATTAGCACTATTTTCCAACTATAGAAGTTTACCCATACTAAGTAACAGCTTCTGATACAATTACTTCTGTTTGGCCCATGTATTTTATAGGAAACTTCATACATGTACTTTGTGTACTATCTTGGAAGAATTCTCATTTGGTCAGAAAGAATATATAGGGTTAAAAATGTACACATTATCTAATCCTCTATAGTTGATGCATCAGTTTGGAAGCCTGAAATCTCATCAGGAGGAGGAAGGGAACTGGGACAGTATTTTCAAAGACTCTGCAATCTATTCCAGATGTGTCAAATGCTGCATATTTTCCTTGCTATTTCCTGTGAGCTTGGTTTGGAGCAGCTGTCTCTGTGGTTTAGAGACACCTAGCCAGCTTTGCTTTGTGTCTTGGGGGTGTCGGGGGAGAAGCTCCAGTATCGCAGTGAAGTTGCCTATAAACAGATTTTGTATGAGTGCAAATAAGGCTTTGAAACTTGGGACTAAAGCAGCTGAAGAGAGGGGAGGTGAGGAGAGAAAATTCTGGCTTACTTAAGCATTGAAATTTTTCTAGTTTTGTCATCTACTTCTATTGATATAGGCACCACAGGAAGACTGGCATGTTGAATGTGATTCAGGTAGCCTGTGTGACTCTGTTAACACATTTCAGAAACGATCAGTCACTCATACTTTCAGTCCCCTTACAGAGCTGAGGTTGTCTCCTAACTTCTGCCTTTGCTGTCTCACCTAAGATATGGACATAGTCCTCATCCTGCAGCATCTTTTAACCTGATTTCAACATCCTGCTCTTTTTGTACCTGCTTCCCTCCTTTTGAATGTTGACAGTGGGTGAGGAAAAGTGGCTTTATTCGTGTGTTATGATAACATCAGAAAGCTTTTAATCTCTCTTCCACTTTTTGAGGATATTTTCCCACAATACTCTGCATTAGTCTGTCCTGTGTGGTTGCTTACATTGTTCACTTGAGCAGAGAACATTAATGAAATAGCAATAGATAACTTCCTGGAATTTTGAAGAGAAGATGAATAACCTCTGATATGGAAGTAAGAATCTCTCAATAAGGCCAAAAAACCCCATCTTTCTAATCATACTAAAACATGATTAATATGTGTGCAGCTGCCTGGAAACAGCAGAGTCCAGGCTATTGTTTCTCCAAGGTATGTTGTTCTTTTCTACCATCTTTATCTTTTTTCTTGGTAGTTCTGAGTATACTTTTAACATTTGTATGGCTCTCTACTTAGCATATGCTTTTCAGTTCCACATCCTTTCTCTGTGCACTTGCTATGCTCCCTGATAGGATAGGCAGAAGGCTGCTTTACTGTGTGTTGGCTGCAGTTAATAAAATAAAGCACCTAGAAATTCTGAAGTGTTTTTTAATTCTTACAGTGATATATCCCCATACATCCATATTTTATTATCTCTGCTGTGTAATTGCCTTTCCCCCTCAACCCTTTTCAAAAGAAAGTCAGCTTTCTTGGATTTTTACCTGTGGTATGTTCTCTACTTGAGGTAGCTGGAATGCAGTGAGGCTTAGAACAGCATCAGATCTCCAGCTCTTGTTTCTTTTTTTTCCTTTAAGAACAAGAATGGTATCTATTTAATAAAGTTTAAAATGTTTTGCTTCTTTCATGCTGAGGGATGCTCACAGTTATTCCCATGTTTCTACTTCTGTTCTTTTAGTCTTCACTCCTAATCTTTATTGTGGGCAAAGAAACGCAAGATTATACATGGCTGCACAGATGTCCATCCTTCATTTTCTAGGGTCGTGTAGTCTTATGACTTCCAAATGCCCAGTTGCACATAGAACATGAACCCCTGCTGCTATAAACTATGAGTTAAATAATTATGAAGCATGCTTCACTTGGATGCATTCATTGACTGAGTCTGGTAATTTAATTGCACTAGTGTTGCTGGTTAGTCCACTTCTGTTTCTGTTGTACACAGTTTTCTCCTGGAGTCTGAAGTCTTAGATGTATCCTGTCTGGGTGTTTGAGCAGTTTGCTGATCTTTCTGCCAGACATGTTACTGAGATAAAACCAGTCCTGATCATCATGTAATTTATAGCATAAGCACCTGTGGGACCATTGCTGACATCAAGCTGCCCTACAGGAGAGCTGGATGGGTACCTTTTATGAGGGGGTGTAGGGATAATGGCTTCATACTGAAAGAGAGCATGTTTCATTAAGATACTACAAAGAAATTCTTTACTGTGGGGGTAGTGAATCACTGGAACAGGTTGCCCAGAGAAGCTGTGGATGCCCCATCCCTGGAAATGTTCAAGGCCAGGTGGGGTGGGACTTTGAGCCAGCTGATCTAGTAGGAGGTATCCATGCACATGTCAAGGGGGTTGGAAATTGGATGATCTTTAAGGTCCATTCCAACCCAAAACATATATGATTCTGTAATTGCTCTTTGATTCTTTGACTTCTAATTAATTAATCTGACACAACCTCTTGCCATTTTCATAGAAAATCTTCATAGGGATTTTTATTTTACAGATTGACAAGCTGTTTTTGATGGATCACATTTACTTCTACCTCTAGAAACAAGGAACTTCTGAAGACACCACTATTGGGTCACTTTCCTGTATACAGATGATGGAAACAATATCTTCAAATTAAATCGATAAGCCGTTTCTACCTGAAATGTAAATCAGATCCCAACTTAAAAGCTTACTTTGAGAACAGTATGATGCTGTGGTTAAGCAAAAAAAGGAATTTCTGTTGTAAATAGTTTTTGTCAGTCAGTTGTAGTGTTATTATGCTTATTCTCCTGAAAAGTCAGTTTTTGAAGTTTGTTTTGTTTTTTTTTTGTAGTAAACTTGCATATGTTATGTGCAAGAAGCACTGACAGCATAATCCCTGTGGTTATAAAACTTAGTTTACACATTCAGGACTTAAATGTTCCTGAATTCTGACTGAAAGCTGACATTATGTCAGGTTGGACTGGACAGGTTATGTGAGACTGGGCTCAGGTCTCTATCCAGTTCTTCCTTCATAACAGTAGTGAGTGCTGCTACACATTGTGCTCTGGATATGTCATGGATTCAACTCTTTCAACACTGACATTTACATTAATGAAGAAATCTGTCAGTTCAACTTTGTATTTCGTCACAAATCTCATGATGCTGGTACCTTCCTTACCCTTTGCTTAGTGTGGTACCTACACAAGGGTTGTTCCCTCCCTGCATGCTCTTTAAAATCTCAGAGGTGGACACAATGCATTCACTTGTTCCTGATTTTTGGCAGGACCTCTCTACAGCTACCTGATACAAAGAGTCAGTAAGTAAATTTTGTGACAGACTGCCTAGGAATTAGCATTTTAGTCATAAAACTTGCATTTTTAAAAGAAAAACTGCTGCTTCCTGGAAATGTTAGCTTTTCAGTAGCAACAACAGCTCTAGGGGGGACATAGACCAGAACAATAACACTTCTTACTAATCAGATCTAATATAATGCATTTTTCAGTGAGTGAAAAGTTTCAACTACCATGTTAAATTATTTATGTTGCCATGTTATTTAACTTTGATTTTCACATTCAATATGAATGAAGGATGAACACATCTAAATGGTGAATGTTTTAGTTCTCAGAGGCTGAGTCTCTTTGTTCATGCATCTTTGAGGTGTGAATAATAAAGTTTCAAGAACTATGAATTATCAAGAATTTAAGAATCAATTTCATGAAGGAAGTTTACCCAAGAAATAAAGTAAAAACTGTAGTGTGTGTTGTTCTGTCCAGTCCCCCAAATAAGTAAGTCTGTCAGCTTTTTTACTTTTCACCATTGCTGGTTGTTAAAAAGTATCTTCAGTTCTGTGATATCTTACCGTGCACATCGTTGACCTTATTAAGAACTGAGCAGAAGAAAGTGTTCTTCCAATTACGCCCTTACAGTTGAATTGGTATTTGGAGTCTTCCCAGAGTAAGCACACATACAATTCATGATATAAAAGAAAACTAATGATTTTGTAAGTTCAGAAGGTATCTGTTCTATGGTAATAACTTCAAGTTTTGTGCATGTGCTAGTAATTTTAAGGAATGTCTGGGGTAAAGTGTTCTGGGGATTTTCTTTTTACCTCTGTGATCAGACTCTTCAATGGAGTGTCATAACGCCAGTACAATTCTTAAGGCTGGCTATAGTTGTTAAATCTGACAAATATGTATTATGCAAGACATTGACATGATTCTTGCCTTCTTCAATTCTCTTAATACCATATAATGCAAGAAGATATCCTGCAGCTTTTTAAATCCTGTAATAGAAAAATTAATAACTTGATAGTAGGGCAAGATACATTATTCTTTATTAGCTTTTTGCTTTCAAAAAGTCAACTGTAAAAGGTCTTGTACCTGGGTTAGGGCAACTCTTGGTGTCAGCGCAGGTTGGAGAATGAACAGATGGAGAGCAGCCCTGCAGAGAAGGGCTTGGGGGGGCTGGTAGATGAGCTGGACATGACCCAGCCATGAGCACTCACAGCCCCAAGAGCCAAACGTGTCCTGGGCAGCATCCAAAGCAGCAGGGGAGGTAGGAGATTCTGCCCCTCTGCTGTGTGAGACCCCACCTGCAGTGCTGTGTCCAGCCTAGGGTCCCAGCACAGGAAGGACATGGACCTGCTGGAGTGAGTCCAAGGGAGAGATACCAAAGTGATGAGAGGGATGAAGCACCTCTCCTATGACGAAAGGCTGTAGGAATTGGGATTGTTCAGCCTGGAGAAAAGAAGACTCTGCAGCTGCCTTATGGCAGCCTTCCAGTGCCTAAAGGGGGCCTACAGGAATGATGAGACATTACTATTTTAGCAGCATCTCTTGTGATAGAACAAGGGATAATGGTTTTAAATTGAAAGACATTAGATTTAGATTCGATCTAAGGATGCCGAACCACTGGAAAGGTTGCCTGGGGAGGTGGTAAATGTGTCATATATGGAAATGTTCAAGACCAGGTTGGAGGATGTTTCTTAATACAGAGTGGTTGCAGTAGATGACCTTTAAAGGTTTCTTACAACTAACTTTGTAAATGCTATCACAGCGTTTTTGGTGTTTCTTGTTATTTCCCTGCGGTTTTTGTAAAGACTTACTCATGGTATTTGGGCTGAATAAGTACCATATATAGAATTTGATCTTTGTGGTCCCTGCTTATAAAGTTACCTGTATTTTTTGTGTGGGCAGTATACATTTACGTTATCAAGAGAAAAGATGTTTGTTGTGCTATGGGTTTTTTAAAATAAAAAGTCTAGTGAAGTCACTTTTGTTACGATTTAGAACTTTCAGCTGACTGTTTATTACTTCTGCATCTCAGCCCCAAACTTTTAATTGTAGTAGTAGTAATGGTGATTTTTGCATAATTATTTCCTTGGATTTTTTTCTTATTCATTTTTTGATGCCTGTGTTCATACTTGTGCAAGTGCTTGGCTCAGTCCCACTTCCCATATTTTTCAGAACTTCTAATTTTAGAGCATCTGTGTTACAAAAGTGATTAAAGAGCTCACATTACAAATCACATGGGTGATTTAATCCAGATTTGGGGCTTGTGAAATGCATAGAATTCAGTCCAGTATTATTTTTACTCCTAATTACTACAGAGTTGTTTTGCACTTCACATGATAATACCATACTATTAACTCTCAGCTATCGAGCCAGCTTATCTTCATGGTGAATCCCACGGACTGACTCCTGCCCTGGTCTTGTTTGGCACCCAAGCCTGTGCTTGGGTCTGTTTAGTCAACAGCAACCATGCTACGAGCTTGGATTTGGGTTTGAGTTTGGAAAAGTTACCACGGCCACCCAATTTCCCTGATCCTGACCTAATAAGTCCTTTGCAACTGATCTGGCTGCTGCATCCAGAGCTCTCTTTAATTTCTAGACCGTGACTAGTATCATCAGGACTACTGGGCATTATGATGCAGAAATATAGATGTGGAGCCAGCTTAGGTTTGACGTGACTGGTTGTAATGCAAGTGAGATAGTAATGATAGTGAGAAATTAGTATCAGGCTGCTGTGTATTACATTTAGGTTCCTTTATGAAGCCAGTCTTAGGTGTATTGCTCAGCTGTACAACAGGTTGTCCTGAATTCCTGCTTTCAGGATTATTTCTACATTTAGCATAAATTAAAGTCACCTTTCCCAAGAGTCCTAATTCCTAGCTGAGTGCTATAGCTAGTTTGGGCAGCTTCTTACCTGCTTTCCTTTTGACCAGTGGTTTCCACACTCTCTGCACAGTCAGTCATTCAGATTAGAGGGGACCACAGGAGGTAATCTGGTGTGAGCTCCTGTTCAAAGCAGGGCTAGTGCTGAATTCAGCACCGTGACTTGTCCCAGTGCTTGATTGTCCTCGTTTGTTGTCATCACTGACCAAGTATTGATGAGAGATGTGCTCAGTGCCTCCTTCCACAGCACCCTGGAGCTCCGAGCTCTCTCTTCAACAGGGGAAGCCTGCCATGAGGAGAAATGTAACCCAGGTCTCTGGGTTACTGAGCAGCCCTGAAAACTGCTCTGCTGTCAAGTGAAAATGGCAGAAGGCATTTGGAGGGAAAGAATGTACAAACTCTAATTAATTGCTCACATTTCAAACACTGAAAAATGGATTGTGGGTCTCCTACTATTTCCTGCTAGCTTGTTTAAGCATTGTAGCACTCAGGGCACTGGATGATGTAAATACTCTTATTTGTTCCTGAAATTATCTCCCTCATGAGTCCTCCTCCTCAATACATGGCATCTGGATAGTCTCCCATGATTCCTGTTTCCAACTAACTGTAGGTTTAAGTGCTTGGATCACTCGTCCCAGGTCTCATGTAATCTAATTTTGTTTACCTAAACGTTTTCATTCATTTGCCATCTACTCTAAGCTAGTTACCAGGGATTACTCTGTCTCCAGATCACGAAATGCAATTTCAAATTATGCTTTTTTCCACCCAAAGCCATATGTCCAAACTGGTATAAATAGAATCAGCATTTAAAATATTGGGACTGTAAACTGTTCCTTTCAGTACCTTTCAAAAAATGTACCTTTCAGAAAATGTGCCTAAGAAAACAATAGCTTTTGGTCTCACTGGAACTTGCTGAAGAGTTCCTCGTTTATAGGAAAATTGCTTTTCTTTCTGTGAAATTCAGTTGTGCAATTTTCCACAGTTTTCAGTGTTCCTGCCCTTTGGGAACATCTGTCCTGTGGCTGAGGATACCACAACTTCCAGAATTGCCAGTCCCCTGGGTTCCTCCCGGATCCTGCCTTGTATTTGGCAATCAACTTCACTCTGTGGTGTTTCGAATGGAATAGTTTGGGCTTTGTGAAATCCTGTTTTCCTACAGACTTTGTTTCATAAGCAAATAAGGATCAGCTGTTTGCTCCCTTCCGATCCAAGAATTGTCAGGACATAATGAAGCAAGTATACAGATGTCAAAATTTTTTTCACAAAACATACCATTGAGCTGTGGGACTCCTTCCCCCAGTTTTTTGGTATTTGTTGTGATTAAAGTGGCTGAGTTCTTTACAAAGACCAAAGAAACCAGTTTCCATGGCCAGCCTACTTTTTGGTATGGCTTGTGGGGGCTGTATGTTTCCATGATGGAGCTGACAAGGTGTTTTAAGGGTACCACACAGCAAGCTGCTGGTCAAAAATTTTCATGTTCCCAGCTCATTTACTTAGTTTATGAACTAGATGTTATTTTGGGATTATTTGCTACTTGAGTAATTTTGAGATTTTGAGGGGTCACCCAAGTCCTCTAAAGCTATAGCTCTGTTTGATTCTTGAATCCTTCCTCTGTAACAGCAAGAGCTCTCCCAGTTCTGAGTTTTAGTTAGACACCTGGCACAAAGAAGAACAATCCTGTTGCAGGAGTGCTGCTCAGCTGCCGGGCAACCCTTTCCAGATGGGGCCTGGGGACTTGCACTGATAGGGATTAAGCTAATTTTCCAAGGCAGCCTGGGACACTCAGTGCAGTGTAGCTGCAGAAAGGGATCCTTGACACCCAGGCCAGTGGTGCAGATCAGCTTTGCATTTGTGCAGATGCAGCAGACCTGCACCAGAGTGACTGTGTCTATGCTGCATATATATATAAAATGCTCAATTGTCCTAGTACTTCTGAGATGGCTTTTGGAGGACCAAGACAGTAGAATATGAAAGAGAGTCAAACCTGGCACTGTGTTAGTCACATTGCCTACTGAGAGCCTCCTCTAGAATAATTTTGTGCCTGAACTGCATCCAGGTCCAGTCAAGAGGGAGAGAACTTACCCAGAGCAGTCCAAAATAGCACCAAAGAATGACCTAAAACTCCTCTGTGCAGAAGACTGGGGCTCTGGTGCTTGCTTTCAATCCATGACTGCTCCATTGAGCAATGTGGGCATAACCTTAAAACCTATTTTTGTGACAACTCAAATTTACTTTGCTGCAAGCTCAGTCAGGTAAAGCCTGAGAAAAACCTCCATATTGTTTAAGAAATAGTGGAGACTCCTTCTGTCAGCTCTAGAAAACTGAATCAGTTGCTCTAAAATAAGCAAGAATTTCTTGTGATTTAAAAGGTTAAGCCTGAATGTTTTAATCTGTTGCATGAAATGAGAAGTGATCCAAAATGGGGAATGGGAGAGTCTAACACCACTTGTAAGCTCAAATTTATCCTCACCACCCTTAAACAAGTTAAAATGTTGTGACTGTGTGACTTCCAGGCAGGTAGCAGAAGGAGCACTTTAATATTTAATTTTCATTCTGTGTGACATAGGAGTGCCTGCCCGCTCCACCTCCACTCCATATCCCATCTTCTGGCAGTTTCCACACAAAGGAAGGAGGTTTCAGGGAGCTCTGAAAATATCCTCCGGTCCAAACAACCACGAAAGGAAGGTGTGTTACCAAATACATTCACCTTGCCTAGGCAGGGAGACCACCCTTTGGGTAGTTTCATAAACTGTAAGGCTTCAAATCCTGCCAATGTTAGCACATAACCTTCGTTTTGCATTTGTAAGTGGTCCCCTTGTTCTTGAAGAGGGGGGAGTTTAGAAGAGACACTTTTCTTTGTGGGACTGAAGTTGTCTCTGATTTTTTTTTTTAAATCTCAATCAGTGTTTTTGTTTAAGGAGCAAACACAGAATACATGGCTTGTTCAATATTTTGTCATGTTTTTCCTCCTTTGGTTTTCTGTAATGAGGTATGGGAAGGATGGCAGAGCTGTTGGCACAATCATAATCAGTTGCTCTCTGAGTGGCTGGATGAGTATCTGGGAGATAACGCTTTGTCTTCATCCCTGGTGGTTGTGCCCACCCAGAAGGCTCAATAAAAACCTGTTTTGTTGGTTTTTTCCCCCTTTTGCTATTGTTCTAGTGAGAGAAGGCTTCCTGAATTCAGCCATATAAAGTTTTAGTGAGTGACCTATTTGTGAGACTCCTTTCCACATTGGCAAACTGTGGATGGGAGGCAGCTCCTTGTGCTCTCTACCCTGCAGCCACCCCCTCCTCCCCATGCCCTCTCCCTGGGGTCTAACAGAGGCAGTGAGAGCTTGACCTGAACTTGCCGGCTGAGAAATACCACAGCTGGACACGACATTTCTGCACCTTGCTGTATCGACACCAAAACAAACAGGGGCCTTGTGGTGAAACTGGTGGTGTGTGCTGTCTGCCCTAGCTGATGAGAAACTTCTCAGGTCCAATGCAAACATCTCTTGCTGAATGCTGGGGCCCACACCGCTGTTGACACAGCGATAAAATCATGTTTGCACTGTACAGCGTCCTTTCTTTCACTGCTTGTGAAAGGTGAGGTGCGCCCGAGCACCAAAACAGCTATGGCTTGGGATCTGGTGTGTCATGCTTTGCAAGGAGAGATCCCAGCATCTGTCTGGATGGGACATAACATGCCCTGCTTCCTCCTCCTCAACCTGCTGCTCTCAGGTTTGGGGTTTTTTCTCCACACACAAACTCTGGATTAATTTCTCTATGAAAGGAAAAGACAGTTCCTTGAAATAATAGTTTTGCCTGTTGATATTATTTAGGCATAATGTATTCCTGAAAATGGGATTAAGAACTAGAACTGGGAGAGAAGCCCGAAATTCAAAGCAAAATAATTAATGAGTGATTGAGAAAGTGAAGATGTAACTTTGTACATTCTTTGAAATCCAGATGAGTTCATAGTATGAAAGACAATATGGCAGGAATTTATAATGAATAATCCAGTTAATCATCTGATATTCCAGTAAATACTGAAAAAAAACCCCCAAATATTGCTTAAGGTTATGAGGCCAGGTATTTTTTACTAAAGTAGTGCTGAGTTAACTTCCACAGGCAACTCTGGTCAGATTTGTTCCATAGACAACAAAGACTTTTTAAAGAAAATGCCACCAGTTGACTTTAAATACTAAGTTTTTGTTTTAACAGAATGGAGTTCATAGGCTGTACTGATGACAGCTTAGTCCTCCATCTCTGACAGACTTAAAAGATATTCATACGACTACAGTGAAGATGAAATATGTATGTTACATATGTTGTAAAGAGACAGGATACATAATGAGGAGAATAAGCAGGCATCAATTAACATTTGGTTTCACCTGAGGCAGATGTGGGTTTCACATCTTGGATTTGGTTCCATTTTACGGTTCACATACAGGCTTTGTGAGAGACCAGATGCATAGGCTGATTGCAAGCAGAGTCCATCTTTCATGTCTACATGCCTAAGAATGCAACATTTAATGCTGTGTGTAGGGAGAAGGACAAAACCCTCCATGTTTGTCTTGAAGTTGTACTTGGAAAGTGAAAGAAAAATGCCAATTTCAAGTCTGCAGCATTGCTCCCTTTTGCATGGTTTTCCAGCAAGCTGCTCTGCGAGCCCATTTGCAGCTCTGCAGAAAACTGTCATTACAGTTTGCATCCCCAGTATTTCATCTGCTATTTCTCTACAGCAAGTAATGAAAGCTACAAGAGTGGTATCCAGTGTCCTTGAAATGCCTAAATTTGGTTTCAGCAGAGTTCAAGGTTTGTGTAAATATCTTCATCCTGGAACTCGAATTCAAACATTGGTTTATTTAGCATGTTGGACAGTTTATTTGTATGCATCTCAAAACCACTGCATAGCTTGGCATGGAAAGAGAACGGCAGCCAACTGGCATGTCAGGAGTGAGGTCAGCTGGCAAAATGGTGAGGAAGCTGGCACAATACCTGCCTGCCACTGGTTTTGCTCCAGCTGATACTAATGCCCCATGCCATCAGGAGCTCTGAAATCACCCACAAGTCAAACAACATTAAAGAAACATTGTAGACGTTTATACAGCACTGTAAATATGAACCAGTTTTGTTAATGGAATGTGCTTTATCAATGGAAATGGGAATCTGGATTTGGGGGATTTGGGGGAGGTAGGCTGTTTCTGGGGGTGGGGTGAAGAGGAGGCTATTCTTTGAGAAGAAATTCTTTCCTCTGGAAGGTTCCCACCAGGTGTTTTGGTGAAGTCCTGTGGAGGAATGTGCAGTAATAAAAAATTGAGATTCAGTGAACAAACCAGGAGGCAAGGATAGATTTATGTCCTTGGCAGCTCAGGCCGGTCTCCATATGTTGTTAACATTAGATGGTGAGAGAAATTAACTGTATCATACACTATCGCACAGCCTGCACATTAAGTCTCTCCTGTTTAAAAACAATTTAATACAAATGGAAAAGATAAAATGAGATTTTTTTCTCAAGTGAGAACAGATGGCAAAGTTTTCAGGCTCTGGAAGTCAGAGGAAGACTTCTCCATGGCCAGGAAAGAGATGGGACAAGGACCTCTCCTCAGGGCACCTTGTCACAAATTTCTACAACAGGAGTTTCTAAATCCTCCAACAGTATGCATTGTGTTGTGTTGGCTTACCTTTGGAGCTAGCCATCCTTCTTTTCTTTGCTGTGCTTTGAAGCTGAAAATACTGTGGGCATAAAATTCCGTGACATCCTGATGACACTTGATTCATTAAGCTGTATTTGCCAGTTCCTGCTTCAGCAAGACTTGGGGAATATGATGTGGCAGTGTTACAGTGTCTTAGTTGTCTTCCTTTCTTATATCTCAGGAAATGTAGGAGTTTATTATTAATTTTTGTGGTGTCTAAGTTGCTCTCAGACCATCTGTCTGTCTCCACCTCTTCCTGGGCTGCAGTGCCATCAAGCAAAGGAGCTGTAACAGACATTGGTGGGACCTGGAGGCACCCTGCCTAGAGTCTGGAGCTCCAAATAAAGCAGGGAGGATGCACTTAAAACAATTAGTTCAGGAACTCTGCTGTTTATTTAATTTATTAAAGATGTGGTCTGACTTGAACTCCCTAAAAGCCTTAGTTGCAATTGTCTTCTTTTAAGATGGGAGCCTTTTCAAGGCTCTGAAACAGACTCCACTTCCCATTTTGTCCAAAAATTGTGCCACTAAAACACCTGCCAGGGGAAGATGCAATTCTCACTTTACCTGTAGGGAATTTTTTTAATCTGTATCCATTTGAATCATGGCAGTTATGCCATGCCAAAACAGCACCCCCATGTGACAAGGTGTCTGGGGGCTACTTCTCAGTCCCTGATGAAGACTTTTTTCTTACCCAATAAAAATTTATTGGGTCTCTGAAATAGCAACATCATTAATGAATTATTTACTGGTTTGCTTTACCTCCCAGCAGAGTGCCCTAACTGATAGGCCTTAAAGTAATTTCCCTCTCTCTTTGTTCAATGTATATTTAAGTAATTACTTTATACAAAGGAGTGGAACAGCTCCAGGAGCAGAGCTTGGCAGAACAGGGCTGCTTTGTCAGGGCAAGCAGAATCCTCTCCCATGAGATGACTGCTAAGGATTCCACATCCTGAACCCATATCTCCCAAATCCAGCACACTAGCTGTTGAGTACAAGCACTACTGCCTTCATTTTGCAGATAATGCTGAGGCACGGCTACTTGAGCATTTCATGTGCCCCAAAACAGTTTGATTTGTTTCAATGTCATTAAAGACACTGCTCTTCAAGTCCCATTTTGCTTTGAAAAAATGCCTTTTAATTTCTTTCTGTGGTTTATTTTCAAGACTCAAGTAAAATGAAAAAAAACAAGGAATTTATTGACACATCTATAGCTTGCTGGGCCTTGCAGAGAAGAGGCAGAGGGAAGTGCAGCTGCAGGTTGATCCCTGCAGGGCAAGGAGATAACTTTTCATTTTCTGTCTGCTGCAAGATGATGAATTTCAGTTCATCTGGAAAATAGTCATGGCTGTAGGATCTCAGTTCAGCTCTGACCTTCTGGGCGGTTCCTATCATCGCAGAGCCCGGGGGTTTGGTTGGGTTGGTAATTACTTTTGCACAGCCTTATGCTCAGTAAACATTTCGAAAGCTGACTGCAGCTCTAGACTTTATTTTCCAGCGTAATCTGAGATCTGAGGCATGTTTTGCAGAAGGGTTGAGCTGTGGGCGCTCATGAAATATACAGCAGAGGCTGCCATCGCTCATGCCTGTGTTCCTAATTGCTGTCAAACCTGGTAGCAACTAAATCACTTTATAGCCTCTGCAAATAAGAGCAACTGAAATACCAGGCCTGCCAAATGTTGTGGTATGACTGCAAATAAACTGCAGTGTCTGGGTGATTTTGGGCTGGATTATCTGACTGATCAAAATTTGTCAGGTGTAATCTACAGCACAGAATCTGAATTTCTCAGCAACAAGTCATCAAAAAAATTGAATGATTGGCCAGGAAGTTAATTGTTTACACTAAAGCAGCTTTCTTTCAAGACTTTGGGTGTGGAAGAAGCATAATATTTATTTAAAGATGAAGATAAAACTTTAGAATTCTCACATAATCTCGTATGTACATCTCTGATGTAAATACCTTCTTATCCCTAATGCTTCTGACTGTTCCAATTGTGTATTTCACTATTTATACAACCAGGAAGAGATGAGTGAAAAAAAAAAAATCCTGTATGTCTTTTAGGGGTGCACAAAAGCATCCAAATCAGGGAACCAGAACCTTTATTTTCATATGGATTTTGTGGGGTTTAGCAAAGAAAAAGGCTTCTAAGCATACATATTTTCTTCTTGCCCCATAGCAGTTCTAGCAGTTATGGTGTAGTTTCTGCCTAGAGCAGATGAATCTAGACTTTTGTCTCATCTTTGCACCAACAGAACAGCAGGGGCTTGCGGGTTTGGTGCTCCATGCTTCACATCTTTGGGCTGCCGGCGGGGGCTCTGAGCTGCTGCAGCCCTGTGAGCAGTGAATGGCAGTGAGGAGGTGCTTAGCAGGCCAGTCCCAACACGGCCTATTTCTCCCTTACCAAACTTGTTGACTGGGAAAACCCTACTTGCCAGAACAAGATCTTTTTACACACAGTGAGAACAATCTCCTATTGTCTCTGGGGATAAAATAGTGCCAATAAAAGATAAAAACCCCATGCCAACACGGTGATGCATAAAACTATGTTAACTGCTTCTCCACTATATTTAACTGTGAGGTAAAAGCATCTGAGAGAGGTGGTTTTTAGTCTAACAAATCAAAATAAATGTAATGTAGTAATTACACTGAAAACCCCCAAATGTTACATTCAGAACTCTGAAAACATTCGTGCAACTATGAATATTACGATTTTTTTGTTTGTTTGTGCTTGTGCTCTGGATGAGTGTCTGTATGGTGGGGCAGGAGTGAATGTTCAGCTGTCTTCAGCTGCCTTCCCAGCTTTGTGGGGCTGCTGTCAGAAGTGAAGCATTCATATTTTTGTTCTCCAGATCTGGAAAGAAGATGCAGTGACCTACTTCAATTTTTCATGGGAGTGTGCCATTTCTTGTGCCTCCTGTCATGGTGCTTCTTCCCTCTACAGAAACAGAGGTTGCCTTAGTTTCCCTTTACTAGATCAGCCTAACTCTGTATGAGCAGCAGCTCCCGGGGGGTACCCGTTTGGTGTAGCTAAATAGGAACTTTTAGGAAATGGAAAGAGACTGGGGGTGGATCTTAGATAAGACATGCAGTGACTCAAAAACTGTGGAAGCTGGTCTGATATTTCTGAGTCACTCTTCTCAGCTTTATGTCCTCACAATGAGCCTGAAGAATAGAGATTTTTCTGCCCCCAACTCCTCCTCCTCCAACACACACTCTTGACAGCCTGCCTTGCCAGGTAAGGTGCCCAGGGAGAAGGGCAAGGTACTTCCAGTGGCAAGGTACTTCATTTCACCATGGACTCTTTATGTAAACTTTGAAGGTGAAGCATGAATCACTTTCTCTGCAGACATTCACAAAATCACAGAATATTCTGTGTTGGAAGTGACCCACATGGATTATTGAGACCAACACTCTAGTGAATGGCCCATACAGGGATTCTTGGCATTATTAGCAGCATGCTCTAAAATTGTGAACTAAAATTGTGCACAAAGGGCACCAGAGGTATGCTCAGTGGGGACCCTGGATGCAGCAAGCACCTCTTTCAAGATGCAGAGCATTTTAATGTCCCAGGTCTGTTATATTCAGTAGTAGAGCTAATGTCTGCAGGATGGGAAGCAGCAGCTTGCAGAGCCCTCGTGGAAGATGGGTGCCTCCTCATGGAGAGGACTTTGCTCAAGGCAAGGGCTTCTGAAAGATCACAGGCTCACCAGAGAGGCTCTGAGGAACTGTAAGACCCTCAGGCTTTGGTGCTACTGTCCAGTACAGTCTTTCAGGATCCTCTGGCTACTTGGATACAGGTAGCCACAATGAAAGTTTGGTGGTCTAAATCTTGACTGATAATTGCCTTCACCTGATTTTCCCTACACAAAATGATAATTCTTTTGACAGTTTTGAAACCCATCTTCTGCTTATCCTTTGATTTTCCATTCTTCTTGTCCTGCTAAAGCCCATTTTGTAAATTAGCTGGATCATAGTACTGGCATTGCCTCTGAGCAGTCTTCAGATGTTTCCTGAGAGGCAGTTTACCTTGAACCATTCCAGCTCTTTCTTGTCTTTCTCTTTCTCTTCCCCCCCCTCCCCTGCTCCAGGTTCCCTTCATGAAGCTCAAACAATGTATCTCCTAAAGATCAGGTAGAGAAGCAGCGGGTATTGTACGAATACATATGCACAGTGCTCATATATATGCATGGGTAGAGTATATGTACACACACAGAGCACGTATGTATGTATACGTATATATATTTGTATGTAAATATAAGCATATATAGAGTGCTGCAGAAGAGCTCCATATGCAGCACAGCTTCTAGATGCTACTGCATACAAACAACCAGCCGCTCTTTGAAAATCTCTTTTTTTAAGTTTGGATGTGCTCACTGTGGAGTGCTGGCCCCATTACAGGGCTTGCCCTTTTCCATTGATTACGTGGCACCAAAATGTAGAATTGAATGCAAGTCTAGGTTCATGCTGAGAAAACCCTGCTAACCTCAGGGAGAAAGAATTAGTTGGTTTTGGAATTTTAATTTGGTCCCAACTGTATTGCAGCTTTATTTCAAAAATCTGAAAGCATAACAATCAGGAAAAACACGCTACATAGACCCATGCCATTGAGCTTAAATGTTTGTTTGGAATAAATTAATGGAAGTACAAACCACTGCAAACAATCTGGTTGCAGGTTGTTGTCAAAATTATATACACACGTGTATGCATTTTCATTTCCTTCCTTCTCAAGATAAATTATTCTTTAAGCTTTTCCTGTGGAACACATGTGTCTCTGGAATTCCAGGGGACTAAAATGTGTGGAAATGTAACATGTGAAATCAGAATTACATCTGGTTATGTACTTTTTTGCCTTCAGTATGGCTCAGTCCCTTGCTTCCCAACTATGGAAGATTAGATTAAGCCCTCCAAGATGAAAATTGATTCTCTTTGTGTCTCTGAATTTTCAGCCATAAGAAACAAAAAAACAAAAAAAAAAAAAAGCAAGGGAGACTTTTTCTGGTGCAGTGTTTTCCCGTATTGCTCTATGTTTTTTGGTTTTTTTTTCTTTAATTGGTAAAATCAGCTGTTATGACAGAGGCAGCGTGATAAATAGTAAGCAGCAAGCTGTCCAAGCAAGGGCTTCTTTCTCACGCTATTTCCTGCAGAGTCAGATTGTATGAATGCCTGCAAATATCTAAACTTAGGGCAGTATTTGAACATCCCTATTACCTTTCCAAGCTTTAGATCCAGCTCTTTGATTTGTTCTCTCAAGCTCCTTAAAGCTCCTTCTGTGCCAGTTTGGATGATGTGTAGGAGTCTGCAATGAATACACTCATTATCTAATACAAAGTGGCATAAAACACTCATGCCATGAACTCCGCCACACAGCTATACCCCGCTGCAATCCTCTGATTCATGCTGTACGAGATTAATAGCATTTATGTTATTCATATATCTTGGTTGACCTTGATCTGTTAGAAACTCCCTCCTTTTTATCTCTGTCCCATACTGGGGAGGTTTTGTCCCACATTAACAATGGAACTTTTGTACTTCAAAGCACATTCCCCCCACGCCCAACATCCTGAGTTTTAATTTTCCTTACATATATAATATCTGTTCCCTTCTCTTTCCCTCTCATATTCTTACCTATGTTTAATGGGCTGATACTATCTCAGGAACTGTAAGCTTTTATTTTATTTTTTTACATATCATAGTAAGTTAACCCTTTGAAATCTAATTGCAGGAAAATATTTAAATTCTACCAGAAGAAATAAAAACATGCTCGAAGAATAAACAGTATTTGCAGCTTTTCTCTATGGAATTTGTAGGGCAAAGACTATCACTTCAGCTGTGACAAGACATAAGATGTGTGCATAGGGAAAAGATGATACAGAGACTTGAATAAGGGAAAGATGGAGTAATATAGTGAAAGATGTGTGATTTTTCAGAGTGCTTTGGGTTTCTCCTTGGACATTTTGCAAAACTGAGGCGTGTTTCTGCCTCTTGCATTGCTCCAGCACTCAGAGAAATGAATTGGCCCCCATGATTCCCCACTTCTGCTTCCCACTGCAGCACACTGCTCCCTGCTTATGGTGATGTGAGAGAGATCCTTTATCTGTGAGAAAATCTGGGCTGTGAGGGAAAAAAAAATGTTGTGTGGGTGTCTGTGGTCTAATATGTCCCAGTCAGCCGGTCTGCCTTTGCTGGTTGCATCCTCTCACCACTACTGGTGATGCCCAGGGAAGCTGAGCGTGAGCAGGAGCTGTGGCTGGCAGGAGCTGTCCTCTGCAGATGAGAGGGCATCCTTCCCTGTCCCCTGGCACAGCAGCATCACCTTTAGGACAGTTTGCTGCCATGTGGGTGGGGAAGGAGCTCTGGATGGGCCCAGTAACTCTTGTCCAGAGCTGGAGCAAAAGCTAACAAGGCTCTGGGGTGGATGTGCTGAGGAAGAGACAGAGGGACAAGAGCAGATCTGGGCAGGGGCTTCTGGAGTACATTGGGGCAGGGAGGTGCAGAGGAGCACACAAGCAGATGCAGAGAGAAGGCAAAATAAAAAAGAGATCAAAAGTGAGGTGTGGTGACAAGCATGAGTGACAGTCTAGTGAAAATAAGAACAGAGTCCCTACATATAGTGCAAGGAGAGATGCTGCCTGTAGCACTCACACCTCAAGGAGTCATGGCTCTACTGTGCACTGGACATCCCGTGTTCTTACTGTCTTCCTGGCCCCCTTCCACCAAAGTTGGAAGTGGGATTCAGCTCTGTCTGCATTCCAGTCTGTCAATTGCTGTGACACCACGACAGGCAAGCAGGGAACTCCAGCTACCAGCTCCCTCCTTTTTCTTTTCCTCAGCACATGCCAAGACTGAGAGCTGTCAAAACAGGTGTACGCCTGAGTCCAAAATCTGCAACTGGCAAGGACCATGTGGTTCTTAGATTTATAACAATTTTCCAGTCAATTTTTTTTTTTACATCTCCTTCCAACTTGTGATTGGTGGCTTCTTAATTTTCATATTCCCATCACCTTTCTGGAAGGCTGTATTAAAAATGTAGCAGCAAAAAACACTGATCTGGAAATATTTATGAACCAAGAGTTGCAGGGAGAGACAATGTCTTTTATTTAGACACTGATACCTCTGAAAAAACAGGCAACTTTCAGATATAATGGCTCAGTTTTAGGTCATGAAATCTTGCCTTTTTTTTTCTCCAGTGGTTAGGTCTAATGAAAGATATGATGTCTCCTTCCAGATCCTTCCTTGCCTATGTTCCCAGACCATCATCACTCTAGCAGCACTTATCAGTAAATATTTGTGGCCGGAGCTGTGCTGCTTGGAGCGGTTTCTCCCTCCGGTTTCCTGCCTGCCCAGCTGTTATCTCCTTGTGGCCTACAGTCCCTGTGCTGAGCAGCAGCAGCCCCAGGAGCACAAAGGTGTCTGGCTCTGCTCCACATCCGTAATTCTGCATTCACTCACAGGTCTGTTTTCAGGGGATCTGCTGAAAGGGAAATAAAACTATTGCATTTAATGCAGAGTAAATAGAGCAGATCCTACAACCTTTCTTTGTGATGTACAGTGAGTTCTGCATATTTTTTCACTCTGTTTTACAGGTTTTTTACGGTATATGAATAACCATGAATCAGAGTTTCGAAGCAGACAGTGCTTGGAAATACTTATGGGATTTCTGTGTGTTGTTGTCCAGGTCTGCAGAATGTTAAAATTCATCTATGTTGTAATACCTTGAATTAGCTAGGTGAGAAAAAAAGAAGCAATCAAGATAATTTTTTTCTAATCTTTGCTTTAATCTTGCAAAAAAACTTTCTTATAGAATTCAAAAGTGATAACAACCTTGCTGGTATTAGGCCCATCATTTAACTATACTGTACCTGTGTTAAAGGAAAGCTCTGTTGATGCTGGATATGTGGCAGAACATATACTACTTCCATGGGATTAAAAGCCTGTATACTCTGGCCTTGTGAAATTGTTTTGCTTTCTCGGCATGTTCGAACTTCTTGAGGAAGTGGAGGACTTCCTCTATGAAGGGCTGTGCTTACTTCATTTCTTTGTGCTCCAAATACTGAGACAGCAAGTTCCTCGGGACATCTGTTCTTTGTTCGCTTTGGGTTTATTTATGACATGCATCTGCCTGCCTTTTCCTCTCTGCATTCAGTACTAAGAAGAAAAAAAGAAGAAAAAAAAAAAAAAAAGAAAGGAAAAAAAGAAAGAAAGAAACTCTTGGTGCTGCTACAAAACCATATCCCCTAGTCTTTATTCAGAGATAGACTGATGCTTTAAGGCACAGTTTCACACTAAATTAAATTGCAGGTTGCAGTGCCAGGAAGTGTATCTGAAAATCAGCAGGGAAAATATCCTTCCCACCACCATCCTCCTGGGCTTGGAAAGAGCTGAGCTGCTTTTTTTTTTTTTTTTTTTTTCTTCAATGTAGACTATAAGAAGCAAGCCATGTAGCAGTACAGACAAACATTTTCTAACCTTATGGTCTTCACCATGCCAGAGCCAATTAAAAGCTTTATTTTCTGGCTTTTTAAGCCTGAGGTTTTGTCCAAGATTTTCCTGTGACTTAATGTGCCACATTCCTTGTTTCCATATAGGCCATGTGAATTCCCACAAGTGTTACTTGTACTGCTTGCAAAATTGTGCAAAAAGAGTGCTTAAACAGGAGGGGACCCCAGCATACTTTGGATAGGATCAGGCTGTATTGCTGATGTCCTACAGCAACACATAGAACATTCATAGAACATGGATTGAAAACTGTAAAAACTTTCTTATGTCTCCTGTAAAATCTACACTTGAAAACCACTTTTTTTTTTTTTTTTTTTTTTCTTCTGAAATAGACATGTCAAAGCACAATTTGTGATCCCAGAGTTGGTTGCTAGGCTTAAAGTCTCTCTCACTCCAAATTAAACTTGTCCTTTAAGGTTCCTCTGTGGTCAGGGGTGATGGATTTATCCCACTCAAGAGGAATGGTCTGAAATAAGGATTGTTCTCTCTCTCCAGGGATTCTTCCCTCCTTCATTCACGGGTAGCCAAAGCAGTATGCTTAGGCTAGCTGACTATATGTTGGATGCTTAATATTTAGACAAGCCATATCCTACCATGAGCAAGCAAAAATTGTTCTCAGCTGAAAGTCAAGGTACCCAGACAGCGACCAGGTTAACACAGACACTTGCAACAGTTTATCAAAACATTCCACAGAACAAAACCACGTGTGGGACTTCTTCACATGCTGAACGGTGTTTCTGGCTTTAATACCTGTGACAGTTTTTACTTGCTAACAGCTGTTTGCTGATTCTCAACATAACATGAGAAGATGCAATGGAAGAGGGGAGAGTGATTATAGCATTTAAATTTTAACTCCAAAAGGAGGAAATTTATCCTCTTTTCAATTCAATTGGAAAATAATAATTTTGATAATTTTGTTGAACTAGAGTGTAAATTATTTTGGCCAAAAGCCTTTCTGACATAAAGGGTGACTAAATGCTGAACTAGACTAGAGGCTATGGAAATCTACCACTAGAGGTTTGTGAATAAGAGGTTAAACAAAGTTTAGTTTAGTTTATATAAAGAAACAAGACCAGTTGAAGAAAGATGGACTTGCTCCAAAGTTACAGAATGCATTTCCCAACACTGATCTCTGGGCACTGAAGTCTCCTTCCTACTGCTTCTGCAGAGGAAGAAGAGTCAAAGCAGGACTCTGTCTCACAAAGAACTGGGCAGTGACTGATCTGATAACTCTGGACATGGGGGAACTTTTTACATTGTGCTAAGAATGTGTGAATAGGGGAACGGGCACTGCATTACTCAACAAGGACTGATGAAAAGCCATTTGAGTTAATGAGTTACATGACACAAGCCTGAAAAAAGGCAGCCAAGCCCAGTCTGTCATGAATTTGTGACTTTGGTAAAACTTCTTTCAGGATGAATGAAGAATGGCTAAAATATGGTAAGAAATCCCAGGAAATATGAGGAAAATAAGTCAGGAAAGCAATCAGCATGAGAAAGAAGCAATGTTGTGCATAATGTTGTGTCTTGCTTGTTTGTACATCCCTGCCATTGTATCCCCTATAACCATCTGCATTTGTTGCCTGCCTTGTTTGGGATCTGGACAGGGGCTGTATTTTTAGCTTGATTTCAAACATTGTCAGTGCTTGGCTCTGAGCTGCAGAGGCTCTTGCCATCTCTAATATTCATTGTTTGGGACTGGGAAGCCTTATATAGCCTTGAGCTGGAAGATAGTGTATTCAGATTCTACAGTCACAGGAACCAACAGATTTACATCTACTTGGTGTTAAAGATCTAGGTAAAGCATTCAAAAACCTCTTCATATTGTTGAGTAGAAACTAGGAAAATTTCTAACTGTACCATATTTTAGAATTTCCTTTTACCTTATTTCTTTTATAAGTTTCTTTTAAAAGTTGATCCAGCCTGGCATTTGAGATGAGGCTGTTGTGGTAAGGGCTGTGGCTCTGTCTGGAAACACCAGTTCCTCTCTGCTTACCATGAAGGGAGCTGAGGAGGGCCAGCTTGGGCTACACATTCATCTGCCTGCTGACATTAGATTAGAGGAATCTGTGTCTCTGTTGGTAGTGAAATCAAACCACGAGAAGAGAAAGTGCCAGAAAGCAGATCCGCAGAAGTCAGTATGAAGTGGAAAAGCTTAGCTAGCTTTAAGGAAGTACCTATGAGATACTGTGGTTTAAGCCCTACTTCAGAAAGTGAAACACTGACTTTGAGGTTCCAAAGAAATGCCTACTGCTGATTGGGGTCACATCTATGAAACAAATCCCAGAGCTGGATAAACCTTGCTGCACTTGTTCTCATATGGGCCAGCAGAGTATTCTCTGAACATGTCAGGAATATGAGGCCTTTCTTTCCTGTTTTGACTGCCGCTTGTGAGAAATGGCTGGTTTAATAGCAGTCATCCTGGAGGCAGTTCTTGGTCATGAATTCCACATGGAGGGATGCATGCTGTGGTTCAGACTCAAAACCTGGAGCCTAAGCGCACCAGAAATCACAAGAAGTGTCTTAGGTTAGAAGCACTGTTCCTTTGCCTGTGTGGACAAGGGAAAGAGCAAGAATCACCTACAGAAAGGAGGAACCCCTGCTTGTAAGTTGAGAAGGGTGTCTGGGGTACCTTGAGACTGTTTGGGTAGCCACCTTGTCCTGTACCACTACTACAAATGGGACTTTTGCTTCAGAATAAGTGGAAATGGATCCTTATCTTATGAATCTTCATTTGCACAGAAATCAGGGGCAATGTTGTGCTAACCTATTGTAAAAGCAATTCTCTTGTAGACTGTGAATTTGTACATGTTCTAGATATGGATGGTTTTGAAACTAATCAAGTGTTTTGATGAGATCTGTTTCATAAATCCTGTTGTATCATATGATACTAGTACTGATCCTATGTGTTTACTTTCAATTTACACTGTTGGCTCTGTTTATTGCATTTTATTAAAATTCATCACACGGGTTATTTTTAAGTCTTGTTGTGATAAAGATGAGCTCCAACACGTGGACTAACCTAAATTATTAAATTGAAAGTAGCTGAAAGCTTCTGTACTCAGAAGTGCCTTATTTGAATTTCTTACGTGGGAGTATTTGCTTTCAAAAGACAGGATATTGATGATCAAACATGCAATTAACTGAAAGGGTTCTGTGTCTTTGTACTAAACAAAAGTATATTGCATGAAAGCTCTGGAAGTTCATATTTTAACTCCTTTTTTCACTCATTGAAATGTATGAATACATATGTTTCAGTATGCTTTTACTGTAATTTTACTAAATGTAGTCACCCATTTGTTGAAGAAAAATGTTCAGCTTTCAATGACTTAAAAGCTCACAGAACTGCTGATATAAATTGCTTCATCTGTGTAAGCTGATCTGCCCATATGTTATATTATACTAGTTCATTTCTATATTTTAGTCACAGAGTCGTTGAAAACATCCTATCAGATCTCCTCTGCAATGTAGCCAATAGGTCAGCTTGCATTTAGAGTCAAGTCTATAGTGTGTATAGGAGCTTGAAATCATCTGAAAAGACATCTCATTCACTTATAATGACTGATGGAAGGATATTCTGCCTTAATATTACCACCCTGTCACATTTTACAAATGCTTTTTGGTTATCGTCATCCTTCTGTGCCAGCCATCCAGCCTTCTAGTGCACCTGTTTCTTTTTTTTTTTTCTTTTTAATTTTTTTTTTTTTTTTAATCCCCAGGCTTCTCACAAGTGTCAGCATTCACAGTTTTTGTGTGTCTGTTTGTATTTTACTCTGCCATCTGACACCCTGTTTCTTTACTGGGATGTACCTCTGCAGTCCCAGTCTTCCACATTTCCTGTTCAGTTGTCATCTTTATCCTACCCTCTACTCCCAGACACAGAGTTACCTTTGTGCTCTTGACATCTCTAGCAGATGTCTTCATCTGACCTGAGTGCTCCCCAGCACCTGTTAGCCTTCCCCCAAATCCTATTTGAAATAATGCCTTCCCTTTGCAATTCCATCCATTTTCTTGAATAAATTGGCTCCACTGCAGTAAGTAATCCTTTTCTTGTATGATGATTTTTATCTTTATTCCTATCTTATCCAGTATTCAGTAAGAATAATCCTCCTTTTACATATCTTTTGCAAATGCTGGGCTTTCCTTGCCAAATACTGCAAGGTGTAGCAACGCAGAGCAGTTCAGAATGGGATTTGTGTCATTAGGCAATTTCAGCCTAATGACTGTGAAGTCATGCTTGCATAGAGATGTATTCTGTGCAATGCCTTGCAAGAATAAACTGCATTAGTACCTCCCTGGTGAATTACGGATGCATAAGGTTGAACTGGTGTGTAGAACTGCAACAGTACAAGAGAGGATTTAATAACCCAGAAGTCCAAAATTTGAACCATATTTTTGGTAATGAAAGCATTATTCTAATGATCTGTTAATTCCTCAGCCATATGTGAGATATGAGATTGTGGTCATTAGCACATGTGGTCATGTTCATCCCTGGAAAGATACCCTTCAATCTAGAGAGGCACCGAGTCACCACTGATAAGTGAGGTCTAAGGGCAGAAGGTGTTGAATCACATTTGCTCCATCTGATTGAGGCAAAGCCTCCTTTATAGGTACACAGATGACATACAAACCAAAAGTATGACCTATTGTTGATTTTTCCTAGCTTTTCTAAAGCCTATATGACAGTGACCCAACTTGCTGCACCTCCTGGTGGCACACAACCCAAATTCTGACACACAAAAAGGAGTTGCCCTTTATTATAGAGTGTCCTCATTACTGCTTTTTGCCCATTCCCACCCCAGTGTGAATGAATGTCTTTGACCTACTCTGTACCAGGCTGCAGATATTTGAAATGTTGTGCAGAAATATTCAAGCTGGTCCCACATAAAATTTGCCCAGATTCAGTTCCTTTATTTAACTGATCTGCAACCTTCACAATGTTGTGTCATGTCAGCAAGGCATGATTTTCTGCTTGGGAACTGGTGACATAGACAGCAGCTCAGTACATGGTGCAAACTATTTGGTCTGTTTAAAAGTGAAGAAAACTTTTCTCTTTGAACTGTGTGGTGTGAACATTTCTTTTGAGAAACATTTGGGGTTGTTTTGTTGGTTTTTTTTAAAGGAGGAAGAGAGCACCTCATCCTTAGACCTGTCAAAAAATACTTCCCAGAATGTACAATATATAGTCTCTGCTAAAATCTAGCAGGTGTATTTGAATTATTGAAGATATCTGGGTTCTCCTTTTGAAATTTATTTCTTATTAATTAGCTGTGATAAAGTACAAAGTGTAAAATGTAGCATGGTGGGATCCAGATGTTTTCTGGGCTCTTCTCCTTTTTCTTTCTTTTGTTCATTCACGGGTCACCTTGCCCTGTCTATGAGTTGTGTTATTAGGCAGTGGCTATACTTGGCTGTTGATTCTTGGTAACACATACTTTTTTAACAATATTTTTGCTTGTTTGCTTGCTTTACATATAGGCAGAGACCATTTAAAACAGTGCAAAAGTATGTAGGGAAAGTATAGGAAAACACTTGGGACAGTAGCTAAACTCCTCTCTGAACTGTGGCCATTTTCAATGCCTGCGTGGCCACCTCTCTGTACAACGGGGCAGCCTACACCACATCTGTTCAGGACCTGCAACTGCATTAACCTTGGGATTATGACATCAAGAATGGCATTTGTACAATTAAAAATGTTATCTCACAGGGCAGGCCTTGTTGCCCTCGGCCACCTTTGGGTAAATTGTGTTGTAGGAAAGGTTAAAAAAAGCTGCTGGAACTAATCCGTTTGATGAAACCTTTAACAAGTATGTCAAGCTCCTCTGATCTTGGCCCTGGCAGAGTATAGTTGTAGTTAATGTCCCCGGCTCTAACTCACCATCTAAGACCCTCTTTCCTGCCGGGTGTTTTCTTCATCAGTTTGTATTTCTGCCAGTCAGTGTCACAAAGCACTTCCTGCTTCATCCCTGCCTGACGGGGTTAAGCCACACTGATGGTCTGCAGTTGTGTGCAGCTTCATTTTTCATAGATTCTTTCTGATAACCATAACATGAACTCTGGAGTATGTGTTAGGAACTGAAAACAGGCCAAGTGTTTTGTATTAGAGCCTGTATTCCCACATTCACCAATTCTCCAAGGGTTGAAAATGCATCAGTGACATGTATGAGAAAAAAAAGGCTGGGACTAAAATCAATTTTCTCCCCTCTTGCCTACATGAAACAAAATTAAAAGCACAATGAACCTTATTCTTTTTTCATTTGCTGCTGAAATTCCTCTGCCGTCTGTGAAGCAACTCTTGTTACACCACTGTGACTGGAAGTAGAATCAACCCCGGTATCTGCTGCAGATGTTTACACCTTAAAAAGCCAGGAGCACACACAGTTTCNAAAAAAAAATTATCTTTATGAATGGAGGTAGATCCCTGATTAACCAAAACTTGTAACTTGCTCTAAATGAACAATTTGATACTCCCTTATACATGATATACATGACCGCCTTTCAATATCCTGGTGTGTATTGTGACCCTAAGCTGTCAGTTTAATGCCTGTGTTAGCACAGATCAAAGGAGAACAGAAACAAAATATAAAAATGCAGCAATAAATAACCTAGTGTGCTTTCTTATCTCTACTGAACATTTTATATTAGGCTGGTTTATTTGCTTAGTATTACAGAGTTGTCTTTACTTCCGCTGAAATAATGTGGGGTGAAAAGCCACAATAATCCTTGAGATAAAATGGAAAAAATTATTTATGCCTGTGCTATTCATAGATATCTCTTCTTAGAAACTGCCCTGTTTGTGGTTTTGGTTTTTTCTGTAGCATCCGCTTGTCTCCCTGAGATCTCACTACCTTTTCATTTTTAATTAAAAAAAATAAAAAATTAACTGCAATGTGGACCCATGCTAACAATTCTGCCACCCTGTCTGTCAAAGAGATTTCCTGTGGTCTGGTTTTGGCTGTGCACTCAGCCGGTTGCACTGTATATCAGGCATTTGTTAAAAAAGTAAACAGCTACAGTCATCATCAGCATAAAAATTAACCCATGACGTGCGGGACTTTTCACTTTCTTAGTGTCTGTCCGAGAGCCACCTGAAGACTCATTGAAAGGTGGACAGCCAAGAGGTTGAATGCATCTGAGGGAGGTTGTTGCCCTGAGAAAAGCAAGCCAAGTGTCATTGCCTGAATGTTAAACAGGGGTAACCATGGATTTGCTCATGTGATTTGGTCCCTTCCCGCTGCTCAGAGAAAGGGATGGAGGAAATGCTGCTGAGGCCCTTACAGCTGGGGACAGAAGGGGACAGTCCCTCCCTCCCTCCCTGCCAGCACCAGGCTGTGCAGGTCTCACACGCACCATTAAAATAGATCAGGTTCATTTTCTAAGAACAGATCAGCTATGAATGTTTTTCTCAGTATTGTTTGAAGAATAATTGTGGTTTTACAAGTTATTTTTCACAGTAACATGTGAAGAAAAGGCTAAATTATTCTACTCTGCTCAGGATGCAGGGGTATGTAGAAACATTTTCCAATAGTCGGTGCCTTTTGACTTAAGAACATAAATAGTTTTTGTTTTTTGATTTTTTTCCCCTCCACTGCAATTTTGACTTAAGGTGCCTAGTACTGTTTTAAACATCAGTTTAAACTGTCTGGCTCAATCTCGCAGTTCCTAAGTACTAAAAATGTTTTTTGATGCTTGCCAAGAATGCTATATGAGTGAGTAATGTGATTTGACTTACTGAAAGGGTTCTAATGCAACATTAATTCAATGTAACAAACCACTTGTGGAACAGAAATACAGCTTTCTTTAAAAGCTGGTGAGATACATACTATAATGTTGCAACCATAAAGATTTGCAATGCATTAATTTTAGGCTGTCTATTTAAATTTGGACAGTATAGAGATTAATCCACATAATTATTTGCTTTAAGAATGAATCAGAATTTATATTCCCTGCATTAGACTGTACTTTTGAAGATAGTGTTGGAGATAAATGTCTCTGTTTGCAGCAGCAATGAGTGTTAACACATCTTGCAGAAACTGCCTGTTCTTTCTGATACAGTAAACAAAATACTGATAAATTAGGTAGAGGTCCACAGGTTTTTATCAAGCTTGAAAAACCCAGCCTAGGGTTATACAACTAAATTCTTTACACACAAAATAATATACCGAGGCATGTTACAGGGTAATATGGATAGGTCTCATATCTCCTCTCCTCTCCTCTCCTCTCCTCTCCTCTCC
>PYHW01010678.1:4666409-4734205 GCA_013186435.1 Turdus rufiventris
TCTCCATCTCCATCTCCATCTCCATCTCCATCTCCATCTCCATCTCCATCTCCATCTCCATCCCCATCTCCATCTCATCCTTATCTAACTTTAGCTCCTCAAAGGTAAGTTGTACTTCTAGTGGACTATATAACCCATCTTTAGTCTGAAGGCAAATGCTGCTCTCAGAGCAGTGTCAGGGCCTGGTTCTAGGAGTCCTTTATGAGATGTGACACAAAATCACTTTCTAAGCTGGAACCACATCCTTCCAGCACTGATAATGATGCCACTGCAAGTCATTCATTTCTCATATTAAGTGGATCCATTATTTTGGCTCTCTGACCTTCCAGTTCCAGGAATGCCCTGGGCTTTTTTTTTTTTTTTTTTTTTTTTTTTTCTGAAGCTGTATTTCTTTTTGCGCAGACCATGAAGTGGATTCATTTCTCTAAGGAACATGAAGAAAGTTTGTTTTTCTTGAATTCCTGGCAAACAAGTTGATGAAATCCATATGGATCACAAAGTCTGAAGCTTGAGCACAATGTTCCTTGGATGAGCAAACACTTGTCTTTTAAAATAGACGACTTTTAGCTGTGGGGATTATATATATACATATTTGAGATCCGTTCTGTGAGCCATCAGCTTGACTTCAAAAACGTAAGACAGGAAGCTGACTGCTTCTGAAGGTGTTTTCCTTCTTCCTCCTGTTAAGCATACATGCTTTTCAGATAAAGGTTTTTCATTCTAATTTGTCATCGGATCTTATAATTAAAGAAAAATTGTTAAAAAGTGGTTTGAAGGTTTGATTTTAAACCTTACTCATTCTCAGTCCAAATGGCTCAGTTTTAACCTTATTCTTACTGTTGTCAAAATCCTTTCAACATACACACACGTACACATACACATCATATGTCTCCTACCTTGGCTGCAGGTGATCCAATCTACTGGCATTTTGAATCAATCTCTTTTCAATATGTCCTGTGCACATCTCAATGCCCTAGCATGTCTCCAGCCACACCTTCTTGGCACCAGTCTATCTGAGACATCCTTGAGTGCAGACTAGGATGAGAAAGCATCTTTGGGAGCCAGAGCTTTGAAAGGCTGCAGAGAAGGTTCTTTCTTATATGTCCCAACTGCTCAAAGAAAAGCCTATGACCTTCCCTCTTTTGGAAATGAAAGAGGGTGAACAGCTTAATTAATTTAAAAATGCTTGTTTGTGAAACAAATAGCTGTGAAACGAATCATCGGTTAGCAGGGCGCTTCTGTATCTCCTTAAAACCTGTATGGGTGCTTTCTTATCCCTGTCTGTACATGAAATGTAGCCACTTCAGATGCTAAACCCTACGGCTATGCCACAAGTGGGAGGGGATCATGGTCTTGCACCTCTGTACCCTCTTTGGCTTCCCCAAAACATTTCCTGGGAACTTCCACACTAGCCAGGTACTTCACAATGCACAACCTTCCCTCTTTTAGGGCAGGAAGAAACAGACATGTTTAGTTGTATTCTCTACTGTCTTATCTCCTCACCTCCTCAAAAGACAGAAGAAGTAGCAACAACTTTAAAGTTCCAGGAGAAGTGTGCATGGAGATGAAAGCACTGGTGGGAGAGTGAGCAGCCCAACTGGGACACAACGAAGTGAGATGGCTGTATTTGGATGGCTTGGAGGGTGAGCATGGGTTTTGTGTATCCCTTTCAGGAGGCTGGGTAGGGCTGGGCAGCTGCCCTTGCACCTGGGGGCTCGAGGTTGCTCCTGGCCACCTGTGGTGACCCGACACAGTAGTGTGCAATTATCAGTTGATCTGCAAAACAAAGCATAAGCTTTTTAGTTTAAAGCCTCAGGAACCTTTAAAATTGCTTGAGAGGAGAACAAAAGCAATAGGCAAAATATGTTGTTAGAACTGAGACAGTTTCCGCTGATTTTTTCCTAAATGTTTCTTTTGTAGTGGAGGGAGCAGTGTGTAGTAAAAAAAATTAATAATAGTGAAAAGTTTTCCTTGGCAAAAAGAAAGCATTTTGAAAGCAGCTGAAGATGAAATGTCAAGGCAGCTGCTGGATTGCAGTCTCCATGGCAATCATAACACAACACTTTGATTAGTTAGACACATGGCAGAGCCTCTGGATAAGAGTCCAGCGGTGGTGGTGAAGGGCAGGTTATTATTTTTTAAGGACTTTTTAAAATAATCAACACAGAGAAGGAGCTGTCCTTTTTAAAGAACAGAGTGTATTAAGTTTTCTCTTCAAATGCATTTGTACACACATTTTGTCACTTTAAAAAAATCTTAAAATTGGTAACAGTCAGATGCTTTTTGCTAAAATAATTCTTGCAGAATAGAAGGATGATTCCCTTATTATGTGGTCCAAGCATCCTTTGTCTTTCATTTATATTTTCAACATCCTGTAGAACAAGAAATCTTTTGTTCACATATTTTCTTGTGGGGACAAGAAACCAGAAAGGCTGTGGTGTGGATTCAGGAGAAAAGGCAGGTGTTTGGACACTGCATCACCCCATACCAGGCCCATCCAGACTATTTGCCTCAACTATGTCTCCATTTGTGCAGAGTTTTGACAGTGGCATGAATTGAACATGCTGGAGGCAAGGCAGAGCTTCCTCTCCTTTTGCTCCTGTTCTCCTCCACTTTCCAAAACCCAGAACTGAGCCTTAAATACTGTGCTATTGGTTAGAAGTGGACAGTCCTTCCAGCCCATGTCTCAAAAGGAAGGAAGGAGGGTTGTTCAGATTTGAAGTGAAGACCTGGCTTCCCAGCTTCAGTAGTGGGTTTAGGAGGGGTAAAATCTCCTGGTGGAGCTGAGCATGGGAATGGCTGGGTGAGGTTCCCGTCAACACGCTGCCTTACTGCTGTCTTGGTGCAAACAAGGACCTTTCAGTTCTCTAATTGTGGGTTCTCTTCAGACCTTTTGCCTGTTGTGTTTATTTTGACTAGAAATGGGGAGGAGGGGTGTGTGTGCAGGGACACATGGGACTGGCTCCTGTGACATGTGTGCACAGTATGGTTCTCCTCTGAGGTGATGCTGTAAGGACAGCACAAGCAATGTTAGTCATTTCAAAGTGGGGAAATATGTGAATTACATAGATTGACACATCACCTGTTTATCCTTTTACCTTTAAAAAAACATACACAAATCAAGATCAACTTATGTTGGTTTCTTGTTGTTTTTTGTTTGTTTGTTGGTTTTTTCATGGGAAAGCTTGAACAGGAAGGACGGTACCAAGCCTTGTAACATGTTTTCTCAGGTTTGGTTTTCTTACCTCTTTCAGAGCTGCTGCAAATTCTGTGCACTGCTGTTCTGCATTCTCACAAGTCAGGGGTGTTAAAATCAATCTCTTCTTAATTTTGTTTGTCAATTAAAAATCTCCTCTTGCCTTTTTGCTTTCAAGGGTTAATCCCTTTCTTTCACCTGGCACAGGTTTCCTGGGTAGGACCTGGTTTCCTCCACTGTCACTTGGCACCATGGTATCTCTGACACCTCATCTTGAGGAGCCCTATCCCCAGAGCTGCCCCTTGGCTGTGCAGAAACTTCTCTGGTCAGACTTCTTGGATCAGCTTGCAGGGCAGAGATCTCAGCACACAGCCAGAAAGCCATTTCAGGCTGAAAAGTGCAGGAATAATGCAGTAATGTAAAGTAATGCCTAAACAAACCCACAAAACCTAGGAGGGAAGAAAGTCCTGTAATTATCCTAGGCTTGCTAATTGTGAGACCTCCAGCTCTGATAAAGGTAATTGATTTCTTCAGTTGGAATTTCTTCAGTTTTTTTTTAATGAACAGAAGTTCACATCTCCTCCAGGCAGGGCAAAGTCCTGCTTTGCTCTGCTCCTCTCTTGTCATGCCAAAAGCATTGGCTATAGCCAACCCTTGCATGTTAGCCAGGGAATTTCTCCCTGGTGGTTTCTCTTGCTTGGATCGTGCTGGGACGAGTCCCTGTCCTGACAACATCACTTGGAAGTTTCTTGTCAAACTTGTTCCTTCAGCCCTTCACTTATTCACTAATTAGTATATCTGACTTCTAGGGCAGATTTTGTCTGTGCTGGATTTGAACTGGTTTCTGCTAAATACATCTGGGCACCCTGAGAAAGTGTTATTAACTGTGATGGATAGTACAAAAATGCAGGACAATACTGACTGTTTCTTAGAAAAAAATGAGCATGCTTATTTCAAATTCACATGAAACTGAATTCAAACAAGCCTTCGTATTGGAATGAAGTTGTTTTGTTTGACAATACATCAGGGAATGTTCCTTGCCACCTCTCCTTCACTCCAGTGCAAAACTAACTCTTAAAAGAGCTGTTGAAAAATGGGATTTTATCAGAAGTGGACTTGAAATTTTGCTGGCTATGTATCCATCAGATCCTGCTTGTTAGGGTTTCAGTTTCAGATAGATGTGTATTGACAAGCCTTGGTACTGCTCTTGGAAAAATGAGAGAGCTCTTAAAAATAATAAAAAAATTTGAAAAATAAAACCAGAACAGGCATGTCCTCCTCCCTCTTCATTCTAAGCAAATGATTCCAGCAGTGCTTTTCCAGCTGACTAGATGTGTACAGAAGAAAAAGCTGTACCAGACATTTAAACTGTCAGCACTGAGCTTTATTCTCAGTAAAAAATCATTATTTTAAAATTTGCTGAAGGGACATTGGTGGGCAAAAGAATTTTTTGGGGTCAGATGAGAAGTTTTGCTTAAATGCTGAGGGATTTTTTTCTTCCTGTTTACTATAATCAGACTGGTCCATCTAAGATTTGGACACCTGTAGTAGGGCACATGTAGTAGGGCACCCTCCTGAGGTCTGCTAGAATGGCTGGTACTGTGGCATACAAGTGCTGCATTTAATCTGTGTTCCCAGGAAGTGACTGTTCTGAAGGGACAGTACAGGGGACACATTGCAGTTCCTGTCAGAGCTGTCTTGCTCCACAGTAGCTACTGAGCATTGCTCTTGACTTGAGGCAATGTCAGCAGTGCTGGAATCCAACTGTGATGCACGCAGTCAGAAGTGAGGGAACAGAAGTGCCAACCATTGCCATTGCTGCATGACTCTGGCTTGAATTATTATTTATTAGGGTTTTTTAGATACAGTTGACACACATATAGATTGAGTTAGATGTGCTAAAAAGTAGTAAGTGTGAAATTAACAGCCACTTCCAAACTCTTTTATTTTTATCTGCACTTTGGGATATGTGGCACACAATTCCACCTCTTTATAAGGTTGGTGTGGGACTTCCCTCTGTGCTGTGTATTTTAAAGGTCTTTTTTCTGTTATAAAATCCTGAGGTTGCATGCAGCAAGTGCAGTGTGTGAGTGCAGGCAACTTACTGTGACTGCCTCTCTGGAAGTGCCACCTCTGACAGGGGCAAAGCCTGGTGTCCATTTGAAGACTGCAGGGGAGAGGAGGTATTTTTAGAGGTACACTCCAGTAGTGATCCATTCATTGCCAGTTTGTCTCTTATTTGTTTAGACAATAATCAAGCTCTTCCTGTCTCAGTTGGTGATTCACAGTAATTTTGTCCTATACAGGCTCTAGATTGGATGAAGGCAGCTGCGTACATTTGATCAGACTCTCACATCAGCTGAATTCCAACAGGCTGGCACTGTCCTGCTTTAGCACCATCCTTCATGCATACAAATGTTCTGGCATGAAGATTTCCTAAATGACATGGCTGAGGCTGGCCAGCATGGGAACCCTGCTACTACAGAGAATGAATAAGTGCTTTGCCTATGAGGTTCAGGCTATTTTGTTTCCCATTTAAGTTGCTGCACTGGAAATGTGATACATGCAGTTAATCTTCAACCAGCAATCTCAGACATTATAGATCCACTTATACCTTATGATGAATTACTTCAGTATTTGGAAAATATTGAATAACATTTTTTTGTTGACATGAAAGTGTGACCTGAAGGCTGCAGCTGGTCCCAGTGTTTGGTGCTGTTTGTGTCCTGCTGTCTGGCTCTTCCTCCCTCTGTTCTCTCGCTATTGAGACTCAGCTGGTTTATGTCCATCACAATCAATGGAAGGATATTTCCAAGCTGCTAATTGCTGAGAAGATCCGGTGCTGATGGTTTCAGGAGCTGCCAATCTGGGGAGCAGCCTTTGGCTCCTGCTGCATACAGTATGCCTGCCGTTTGACCATTTATCTCACTTTACATGCTTGAACTGAAAGAAAGGTTTGTGCAAGCACTTGCTGCTCATTCCCTGGGATGTCTTTCTCCCCCTCATCCCCTCCCTCTTGCTCTTGTGTGTTATCAGCTATTGCAACAGCACCAAAATGTGTCAAGTAAGGTGAATGCTGTTGTCAAGTTCAGAGGTAATGCTTCACAGTGACTCCATTCAGAGTCGGGTGGGGACTTTGAAATAATCACGAGTCCATGATCATAGAAAAAAAAATAATTATACTGGCTACATTCTGAATGTTGAAGGCCCAGTCTGTTAAACTGTGATCTGTAAATGCAGGAAATTTTTTCGGCATTTTCAGATGTGTTTCAGAGCTCAAAAGCTGGTGAAAGCTCTCTGTTAAGGAGACACAGAAGGTGGAAGAGCAAGGAAATCAGCTTGCTGAAGTAGGTGATTGAACTGCTTCATTTAAGGTGTCAGATGATGAAAATGTTAAGTGGGATTCAGTCTACAAAACCCTGCCCATGTGACTTAGGTTACTAAAAGCCACTCAGTTTCCAGTTTTGCTTAATCCTGTAGACATCTAAAATTCACTAAGCCATTAAACCCTACTATCTATTTGAAATCTTCAGTTCCTGTTTTGATTCACCTTCAAACACTCAGATTGCCGTTGCTAGGAAATGAGTGTCTGTCTGTCATCTAAAGCAGTTTGGGATTCAAGATGAAGAGGACAGGCACTCAAACACTGCCCAGGCCCCTTGGAGAAGAAAATTAAAAATGGGATTTCATCAAACCACTGATTACTTTCATTTGACACAATGACAATGCCCATGTGCTGCTGGTTAGTGCAATGTCTCGCATGCTGACAGAAGGAGGGAGATGCTGGGTGGTTAGTACACTGACAGAAAATTGACAACAGAACAGAAACGCTATTTAGCATCTTTCATCCGAAGAACCTGTGGAGCCCTTAGAGCTTTTAGTGGAACCCAGCTGGACCCAGCTAACTGCATCTCCTTTCTATTAGATTATCAATGGATAAACAACCAAAACTTACTTAGGGATCAGGATAGTAGGTGTCTATTGTTTCTCCTTTACTTTCTCAAATTTTTACTAAGTTAGGAAGGTACTGTACTGAAGAAATCTTCTAAAATGAAAATGTTACCCCTTCCCCTTCCCCTTCCCCTTCCCCTTTCCCTTTCCCTTTCCCTTTCCCTTTCCCTTTCCCTTTCCCTTTCCCTTTCCCTTTCCCTTTCCCTTTCCCTTCCCTTCTCTCTCTCTGCTGCTCAGTGTGTGCCAGGAGGAATGCTGTATTCCACTTTTGTCATCCTCTTTGTTTAACTCACCTGTTGGTCAAGACTGCTCACATCCGTTTGCTTCTCAGGCTCCATGGAGACAGAGTATAAATCCAGACCGAGGTGACAAAGACCTCATAAAAAGGTGTGTTTGCTTCCAGAAAGATGTTGAGAAATATCTCATAGGTAGGCACCAGATAAGTGGAAGTAAACACCCTTCTGACTCTGTGGGATAAAGTTCACAACAATCCCTCATTTCTTTCCTTATGCCTTCAATGAGACATCACCAGATAGCAAGAACTGAAGCAAAACCCCACATCCAATTTTTCTCCTCGCCATTTTCATCACAGGTCTATCACATCAGATCTGTACTAGGTGCAGGATGAAGAACATCACTCTCTTCTTTACAAGACTGGGTTTAAATAACTGTGATGCTGATCTGTGGAGAAGGCTTAGTCTATGGTAGACTGCTCTGTCTGTCTCTGTTCTGGTCATGCACAAATAGTGTGCCATGGTGTTTGGAGGAGGAAGGAAAAAGGAAGGTGTAGGTCTGTTCCCCTCTCTTGTGCTCTGTGCCTGGGTGTGCACAACTCAACTTTGCAAGGGTGGCCTCCAGAAGGAAGGAGATCAGCTCAGTGCCATGTCTGGTTTCCCTGTGGAAATCCATTCCTGATTCAGCTCCTTGCACTTGGACAAAAAGAAAGAAAATAATGTTTTAGGATGACTTTCTGGCTCAAAACTCTTCTGTCATTGAAATCTGACAAACCAGTAAGGAAAGCCATTGAGGACTAATTTGACAAATGACAGAAATGATTGGTGGCACAATCAATTTCTAATTATTATTCTATTATATGTCTTATAAAATCTCACCTAAAATATATTCTTAAAGGGAAAGGTCTTCAAAACAATGGGACATAATGTGTGCAAAGCCTTTTTGTACTGTCTTTTTCGCAGTGTCTGGCAGCTTTTTACAGCTTCAGGTGACTTCAAATATCAGCAAATCAGCCACAGCAAAGGATCAATGGCAGCTAAACTGGTAGGCAGTAAAGCACAAAAATAACTCAAACTTCCCTTTTAAAAAATTAATGGAAATATTGTGCTTTATTCCTGTTTTCAACTGGACATGGAAGATGAGAATTCAAGGACTTTCAATATGATCTAGGACAGCCTTAGACAATTTTATTGATTTTTTTTTAGTGGAAAAATGTTGTTCTTTATTAGGTTTTATAGCAGTAGGTGTTTGAGTAGAGAAAACCTCACAGAGAGAGCACTTACAGCATTTCCTACCATCTAAGGTTTGCCTGAAGGAGTAAAATGTTTTGCCTTTGTTGGAAAAATATAAAAAATTCAAAATATAAATTTTCACAAAAACTGTTCTAGGATTTATTCACAAGAATGATGAATAAAGAGATTTTAAGAAAAGAAATGTATCAGTCAAGGTTGCAATACTCCTAAATTGCAACGCTTCTTCCACAGAATTTATTGCAGCCAATACAATGTCCTTTAGGAAAATCATTGTGCATATGTTCTTATTCTAAACTAAACAAATCATTCACGTGTAAGAGTGTGATATATTTGTCTGTAGGTAAAAAGAACAAACTCTTTAAATGACATAAAATGCAATAATGACAAAGGAACTGTAGGAACTGATCTTCCCGTTGTCACCAAATAACAGCAGATGGGTTAACCCATTTGAGCTCCTTGTGGAGACAAACAAAATATATAACATCTCCCCCCCACAAAGCTCTGCATTTCATTTTCATTTCCTGGGTAAACACTGGAACTCTGCATCAACCAGCAAGCATCCATCGCCTTGCAGCCTTAAGGACTAAATCCAAATATTTGGATGGTACATGAATGCAGGGATGTGAATATGACTGGAACTTCTTTGACCTCGGTGAATGAACACATAAGCTTAACTAGAGAACAGTCATCACACAGGACTGAAGCACATGAAGACGCTCAAAATACAAATGGCACCTTCATAACACACTCGAATCACTAATTCTGTAACAGATGAAGAAAACAAAAGGCAAGTAGTAACAGATGAATGCACAATACAGATTTACCAAATTAAATTGACAGTAAAATTATTTCTTGGCAGTGACTTTATGTGTTAAGTAAGTAGTCAATGCATTGCAAATCTTAAGAAATCAACAACAAAAACAACAAATATATACACGTGCACAAAGAATAATACTAAGGTTCTCTACCCAGTTTTCTCTCTCCTGTGCCCATACAAATTCGCTTGCTACATTGACCTCTCCCTCAGAAATTTATAACCCCTATTTCTGATGCAGTTGTATCTGGGGTGAGGATGAGGAAGGGTAAGGTCCTTCAGGATTCCATTAGCTCCTCTGCCGCCCCCTGCCTCATGTCACCCTGTCCTTGGGGTCTATGGGACCCTAGAGCTTCCCTCCCCACAAGAAATACTGTGGCACAGATCAGCTACCTGCTGCTGATTTCCTCACCACATCCCAAAGCATGATTTTGGGGCAAACCCTGTTGTTTGATACAGTGAAAGCTGCTGTGCCCTGTCACTTGACACAGATTGTGGTCCATCCATTCCTCCAGTTCCCATCACCCCATTATCTTGATCAGAAGTTAAATATGCAGCAAATCTGGAGTTTCTTGGAGAGTTATCAATATTTACTTGACAGTGACTTCTCAGAGAAAGTTGGGTAACCACATGCTGGGAAGAAAATTGAATTATGTTCTCTTCAACTTCCGTATTTCTTGAATTAGGAAATACTCTTTCTCTTCTAAACCAAACAGTACTAAATTGTAAGATTCTTGGTCAAGTTCCATAAGTTTCTGCAAATAGATTTTATGTTTTGTTTGACCTGTTCATGATTGCAGCTACGTCCCAAGTAGAAGGTGACTACTTCCCTCAATCTTCTGTTGCACAAGAAACTGAGCTGTTGTGGAAGGTCATTTCTGAGCCTGTATTAAGAATGGTTTGTCTTATATTCATAAGTTTCAGCATTATTTCACATTAATGGTTTCATAAACTTTATTATTCCACTGTCAAAACAACGTTTCTTGCATAAAATTGGGTCTTAATATGCAGCATGTACTATGTACTTCACTGGTCTTTATCATAAATCTTTACATTCCTCCTGTACTACACGGATACTTTCCTTCTTTAATGCATGCCAGAAAAAGCGGGAAAAGTAATTTCTAGCCCATCAAAACAGTACTTATAACTCCTACCCTAACTATAGAGTTGCATCTCTATAGTGTGAACAGAGAAATAGAAAATGTTACCGGGAAGATACATTTGGTTTGCAAAATTCTTTAAAATTCAATTAGTGAGAAGACTGATTGTCTGATTATTGCACTCACTGGGTACTCTTGCACTGCACTGAGTTTTGATCTATGGTCTAAACTTCAATTAAATCAAGAAAGACAAATCTGCAATTAAAATATTTTTATTTTTTAATACAAATAACCTGAATTGAGCATCTAGAATTTCCCTTTCAATCGATTTACTGTTCACATAAACTGTATTCTCACCTCAAACTGTGAAATCTCTGATCTTTTTTCACTTGGATTAGTAGGTGCAAGACACACTAAATATTTCATTTGTTATGCCCTGAATTATAGCTTCTCACCTGCTTGACTAAAATAAATCTTTAGCACATGGGTTTATAAATAAGTTGGAAAACATCCTGTCTGAGAGTATTTCTGATATAGTCAGGTTGAATTCAAAACATTCCTATAGCTCTAAAAATATACATATTCATGGTTTCTTCTGTTACAGATTGGTTATTACGCTTGGAAGTAAAGTCTACACACTACCCACTAACAGCTCTAACATGGAATTTTCTAAAGCATATTTATTTTCAGCTCAGTTTTAGACACAATAACATTGGTTAATAACTGCCTAGTTATGCTTGCTCTCTAAAATATTTAGAACATCTGCTGTCCTTTGCTATGATAACTGAAAAAATAAATAGTAGTAATGTTGCTTAAATCTGATGCTGATGGGGTTAGACTGTGCAATTCAGCAAAACCTTCATGAATACTATTCTATATATTTTGGATGTTTAAATTCCTTTATTCCCTTTTTTTTTTTTTCATTCTGGAAAGAAAAATCGAATTGAAATTTGTGTGAAAGTTTTTTTTTTTTTTTTACTTTCCCCCACCTTTCCTACTCTCAGCCTCTTTGAAACATCAGAATAATTTTCTGCTTGCAAACAGCATGGGCTTATAAAGTTAAATTCTACCTCCATTCTTGTAAGTGTTTTCAACATGTTCAATGTAATAGCTTTACAGTGTGACTTGTTGACTAGCAAAATAACAGGAATTATCTCATGTTTTCATCAAGGTAGTTCTGATTTTCTTCTAAGAGCACTGAAAACTTTGTGATCTGAAAAAAGAAAAGGAAAAAAGTGCATTCAGCTCCTACTGAAAAAAATTCACTGAGTATGAAAGCTTTAATTGGGAGTTTAGTTGAAGAATAGCCCATGTTTAAATGGTGCAGTTTACTGACAGATCAATATAGTTCTGAGTCACTAGATGGAGAATAATGGACAATTTTAAGCTCTTTGAAAGCAAATTGGTCACTCCTGCTTGACAAGGGTTTGTAAGCTGTTCCATTGGCAGTAGAAATTATGAATCTACTGTGTTATAAATATGTTTCCTACATTCCTGCTGCCTCATAGCTGTTGTTCCTAATGAAATACAAAAATAACAATAACTAGTAATTATCACTGATCATTCAACAAATTTGTAAATGACCTGGGTTCCCTTTCTACATATGCCTCTGGAAGAAGAGGTAGCCTGTGATGTCTGATATATGTCAGATTTTTGATTTTTCACACATTTGCTGGGTGGATAGGAAGAACATACCAAATAGCCAGGTTAACAGAGGATTTTCATCATCTTTTATTGGGAAATCCAGATGGAAGATTTGTGGACAAATGGAGTAAAAGAAAGGACTTAATTGCTTGTGGACTCTTCTGAGTGTGCAAGGGTGACCCAATATTTCAGCAGCATGCATCCTTTGCCTAGCATGGCTTTATCCTGATATCACCCTTGTAGTCGAAAGAAAAGTAGTAGCCATACTTGAAAGTAAGGTGACTTCTTATGCTGCCAGGTCTTGCAGGGGAAACTTACCCAAGCAGTGATAAAGTTACTGTGAGCTCCAGCACGTCCCATGGCATGAGCAGGAAACTATATGGCAAGAATCCATCTGCCATTTAGATGTATCTTGATGTGCTGTGTGCTAGGCAGTTGTAATTGCATCAGTTCAAGTTATGTCATGTCTGGACTTGGAGCTGTTGCCTTTAGCTGCCTTTCTGGGCAATTAGCTCACTGCCGTTCGTGTCCATCCTTTCTGGACTATGGAGAAAGCCTATTTGAAAAATGGCTTCATCTATGCAGCTGTGACAAAAGAAAGCACTGAGGCCCTTGATAAACTCCTGATTGTGCACACAGCTAAACTGCTTTCTCTCTCCATTTCAAAGTGTCACAGAATCACACAGTGGTTCAGGGTGGAAGGGAGCTCTTGAGATCGTTGTTGATGGAAAACTAAATAAAGAGTCAGCAGTGCCCTGGCAGCCAGGAGGGTCAACCCTATCCTGGAGTGCATCAGGTACAGCATCACAGCTGGGCAAGGAAGAGGATTGTCCTGCTCTGCTCAGAGCTGGGGCAGCCTCACCTTGGATACTGTGTGCAGTTTAGGGTGCAGCAACGTAAAAAAGACAATAAATTATTAGAGAATGCCCAAAGGATGGCCATGAGGATGGTGAAGGGCCTTGAGAGGAAGCTGTATGAGGAGTGGCTGAGGTCACTTGGTCTGTTCAGCCTGGAGGACACTGAGGGGAGACCTCACTGCAGTTACAGCTTCCTTGTGAGGGGAAGAGGAGGAGACACTGATCTCTTCTCTGTGCCACCCAGTGACAGAACTCAAGCAAATGGCCTGAAGCTGTATCAGGGGAGTTTTATGTTGGGTATTAGAAAAAGGTTCTTTACCCAGAGGATGGCTGGGCACTGGAAAGGGTCTCCAGGGAGGTGGTCACAGCTGCAGGTAGAGGTGAAGAGGCATTTGGACAATTCTCTCAGGCACATGGTGTGACTCTAGAGGATGGTGCTGTGCAGGACTAGGGGTTGAACTCAGTGATCATGATCTGTTCCTTTGAAATCAACATATTCTATTATTCTATAATCTAGTCAACCCTCTCTGCTCAAAGGCTAGAATTCCAGCTCTCTCAGACTTCTCTTTAACTCATTATCTGATTGCTTGGTGCATGCTCTGACTGCAAAATCCATTATTGTGCAGTTTTTTTCTGTAACCTTTATTGTGTCATTGATGTTTTTAACGGCATTCAATTTCCAAGTCGGACATGCATAATGGAAGAAAAGTATTCCTCTATGTATTATCAGGACTTCCATGGCAGTTTCAGTGGAAACCTGCAGCTTTATTGGGTAGAGTCATGTACATTTTTATAACAAAACACCATAAATGAAATTGTCTTTTTAAATGCTTAGTATTTTGGAGGACAGGCACAAACCACTGATTTGCACTTTAGCCTCTCCTGATACCTGAGAATTACAGTAGCACAGCCTGTGGAGTCACCTGTGGACAAGTGAGGATTGAGGCTCCTACACTAAATTTTGTTCCTATTAAATAATCTTTTTGTTATATCTCAATTCCAGCTTTGAAATGGAATGGTCACGCTCTTATATCTGTTCCTTTAGTCAGACAGTCCATGATGATCCCGACCTTACTGCAGTCCATTTTCTCATTCCAAAATGTTGTTCTTATTTGAAGGAATTTCTAGTTTGTTTATTATGAAATGTTAATTTTGTTTAGCAGAATATTGCTATCTCCTTCCTAAACTTTTCAGATCCACTGGTTATGGTCCTCAATTGTCCTTGCTCAGGGGAAAAAAGCCTATCTACTCAGACCTTGGCAGTTGTCTTACCATCACAATGTTTACTTTATTTTCAGTACAAAAAGCTTTTTACCAAATACAAGCCAGATGGTGGCTTATTTTTTCAAAAGATAACACGTAGTATAGACAAACATACTGTGATGTCTCTGGGGATAGAAAAATATTTTACATCCATGATATGTCTTAAAAAATTTGCTTTGTGGAGACCATATTATCTTTTATTACATTTGTACTTTGTTCTGTGTCCATACAAGTGAATACATCCATTTTTGCTCTCTAAAACAGCCCATTATTTTTGGTCTCCTTTACTTATGGTCTGATTTGAAATTAATCATCCTTTGATTTTACACAAAGGGGACTTTGCAATGACTAGTCTAAAAATTCATGCTGTTGGGATTTTATTTTAACACTGAACAGGAGAGAGCCTTCTCCCGTAGTGTAATGATGATATTGATCTCCAAATATATTGCTCACATCCACTGTATAAATTTCCCTTCTTTCCCAGCTTTGCAAGATGTCTGGCTTTTATTTTTCATTTCTTTAGCTTGGATATTGCTTACAGTGTTAGTGCTGCTGTCTCTGACCTTGTATTAACCTCTGCATCTGTTCAGTTTAAAATAAATTATATTCTCCTGGCTTTCAAGATCTACTGATGTTCTGCTGTGACATAAGCAAATACTCCACTTAAGAGAGGTCATTTAAGGTAGTCCTTTTGTTGCCATCTTTCTTGTCTAAACAATGAAAGTCCTGCTGGCATTTGGACAGTTTTGCTAAGCAATGCTCTGCATTGCAATCCTAGCTTTTCTTTAAAGTGCGAGGGCTTATTGGTCAGCGTGTGTTTAGCATGCAGTGTTTTAGGGATATATACTAACACAAGGTGCTCAGAAGAAACTCAGTGATATATGGAAAGTGAGCATGGTCTTCTGCAGAGAGGCTAAAGCTGAACAGCATTGCTGGGTGCACACTGCTCACAGCATTTGTAGCCTGTGGCACCAATCTCTAATAATGTATTTCATGGTGCTGTTTACTTACCTACCATGTGTGCTGGTAAAAGGCTGGCAGCCTTCAGGCTCAGCTCCTCAGCAATCCACTTGGTACCATAGCAGCAAGGTGAGCAAAAGGATAGGAACAGTCAGCTTTTGGGTGCAAGTTTTCACAGTCAGCAGATTCTGAAATCCATGTGTGCTTCTTCACAACTTTGTCAGTGTCACATAATGTCTGAGAAATGTTTGCTTTTGTTTAATCGTCTGTTTCCCTCCAAAGAGGTTCCATTAAATGACTTGTCATATGTATGGTTATAATTCAGAGTCCTACACATACATTAAGGCAGGGTTTTCTAGAAACATAGAGTGAAAGTCCATTTCTGTCTCACAAGTACGGCAAAAGACTGCTGACACTGGGTTTAAAACAGACTACCTGTAAAGAAGATAAACAATCCCACAATATACTGTTATAATGTTAATCTGTGAGATGATTTTTTTTATGAATCTACAATTATATTTTAATTTTTCATTTTGAAGTGATATTTTAATTTAAGCAATGCCTTAAATTAAATGAACCAAAAGAAAAAATAAAATTTAAAAAGCATGTGAAATTACCTAAACTATCAATAATAGCTTTCATTTGGAATTGAAATATTTTATATTAATCCAAAAATGTTCTTTCAAAACTTGGTTGATTATTTTGCCAAAAAAAAAGTCTTAACTTCATTACTTATTTCTTTTGGAATTGTTCTCCCTTTTCCATTCTCTGTTCTTTTTTATTATTCTACTAAACAAAAATATGAATATTCATACGGCTCTTTTCTGAGATGTTATTTCTCTGTGTATGTTCCAGTCCTAACCAGAAAAATCTGAGATTGCAGCTTTCACTAGGAAAATGCTAGTACTACAAAAAGTTACTAGGAAGCCCTTTTTTAAAAGTTGTTATGTGAAGACATTGAAAGAAAACTGAAAGCTATTAAGACAAAAAAGAAAAAAAAAAAATTCCAGCAATTACAACCAGTTCTTCTCTTTCCTGACAATATATTTTCCTAATGATGCCTTCCTTTTCAGTACATTTCATATTGATAATTCCCTCTTTGGCATACCAAAAGTGTTATGCTTCTACACCTAAAGGCTTGTTTAATTCTTTCACCTACATCAGTAATAGATATTAACTCTGCCTCAAATAATGCCCTACCTGTACTTTTTCATATTAGTGATACAAAAAAATTCTACTTCAGAGAGAGATATTTTCTAGACAGTATTACGGAGAGCCTCTCCAGTTTTCTCTGCTGATTATAGAGAAATGCAAAGGACACTAATATTTTAATTTCAGTACTTCAATATGTAAATTAAAACTCATCTGTCCAAAATATATACTTAAGTCTTGATCCTTGCTGCCTCACCAGGTAACCAGCTATTCATGCAAGTCTAAAGATTTGTGCATCATGCACGGAGAATGGCAGTACAGAAAAGTCTGCACTGTAGAACTCAGAATGCAGCATTGATTTTCAATCCAATCTTTAGACATACAATTTTTAGATTACAGAATATCCTTCCACAGAAAGAATTACATATTCCTGAGCTGTATCTAAGGGCTCCTTGTCACCAGTGGTGCTGATGGGAGGATGCCTCAGCCTCTGGGGACCAGCAGTCTCATGTCATTGGGTTGCAGCTTCCAGGCATATGGTGAAATCAGGGAATGCCATCGAACATGCACCGTGTGATTTGTCATAGTCACCAAGACATCACTTTCTCGTGTTATTTTGTGTAGACTCTCTTAAAACCCCCCACTGTTTCTCCATGCCCTGAAATTTCCTCTGTGGCAATTCTGGATAACTGTGCAATCCTTCAGGGCCTCTGTGTGTTTTTGGTTTCTCTGATGCCTGTCTGAGTGCTTTGTGAAGGCAAAGGAAACTCTAAAAGGAAAGGCTGCACAAGTTAACAGGAAAGGTGAGACAATGGCACAGATAAGAACCTCAGGTTCTCAGCTTCAAAGGAGTTCAGATAACAATGGCTAGGACAGCAAGTGATGGGAAGCATTTGCCTGTCTGGCTCCATCCTTTCTGGGATCAAAAGACATGGAAAAAACCCCAGAGACCCTTGAAAGGGAGGGGACTCAGAAGAGTGCCCAGATTGTGTCAAAGAAAAAGCGCTGGTGGGCTCCATCCTCCCCCTCATTAGAGAGAGAGGTCACTTATGACAGAGAAATTGGGAGTAAAGGAGGTCTTCCTTTTGACAGAGTGGAGAAAACTTGGTAAGTAATGCATGTGGTCAACATAATTTAAAAAATATTTTTCCCATTATTGCATTCCTTCTGGTGAAAAAACAAATGTTTTGTTTTCCATTACAAATGCTTTCCTTATTACTGTAGAAGATGTTCAGGCTCCAGGAAGAGACCTCCTATAAAGACTAGTTATATCTGCCTCCTATTTATAGTTAAGAGAGGATAAAATTTTGGGGGATGTGTTTTGGAAACTTCTCTGAGAATGGGCTCAATGAGTCCTGTCACTCTGAGGGTGCATTCATAAATGGTCAGTAGTGTCTTTACACTTTTTATGTCACTCTGTGTATAATAATATGAAGACCAGATAGATTCTAAAACAATGCTTATTTCTCCCTCAGAAGACTCCTGTGAACAGAAGTATTGTGATGAGCACATCCTCCTGTCCATCATACACAGCATTTCCTGCTTTCCCATAAATGTCTGCAGCCCATGTGCTAGCTGATTGCAAGAAAACTATTGATCACAAAAGTAATAAGCAAGAATAAAATTATTCATATATCCAGGAAGCTGTTAGTCTCTGTTTGGGCCTGTGGTAGCTATTACAAGAACATGCCACAGGTGTTGTGGTTTTCAAGAATTCAGAATTTGCTGAAAGACGTTTTGGTGCTAATAATAATAGATCATCTCTTTCTCCAGCTCTTGTTTTAGCAACTCTCTGTAAATCTTTCATTAGGAATTAGTGAACCTGGACTAATTTTGTTGTCAGTGGTAAGAAATAGGTGTCTTCAGAACATATTCATCATACCTCAGTTAGCTGTTTTTTCAGGACTCAGCCTCAGAAGCTGGATATTGTACATTGACAACAGAGGATGAAAATTCAGTTTACTGGTAGAATTTTCTTATGCTCTGTTAGTTGCCAATATGGTGACTTAAATATTTCATGTATGTGTGTGATGACAGAGATCTGCCTACCATGACTCACAAGAAACTTTCAAATAATTGAGTATTTTTAACTACAAGAAGAAAACATTGAAACCATAAATTGTTATCCCAAATATTTAAATGGCAGCTGCAAAGAGAAGAGAAACACAGTCTTTCCTTAGTCCACTGGGATATGAAAATAGATGCCTAACATGGCTGTAGGGTATGCTATGTATATTTTGGTTAGATTTGAACAAAACAAAATATGATTGTCAATTAAATGAGCAGCCAGTGGTGATTATGTGATCTCTGTTCCTAGAGGTTTTTGAGAACTGTGCAGACAAACATCTGTCAGGAGCACTGAGCATTTGTCCTGCATGATCTCCTCCATCTGCAAGAAGCAGTTGATCTTACTGAGCTTCCTGTATCCCTGTTTTCTAAGGCTTCATCTGTACTGATAATTTAAGTCTGCCAAGGCTCATTTTCTGACATGACTCCAGCTAGCATACCAATGTGTATCTAGAGTTTGCATTTAAGTGTCTTGGCCACCCAAGGTGAGGTGACCACCTCCACCCCACTCAAGATGGACATTGGCCTGTGCCAACTGCCTAGTCACACCTAGAATTTGTTCAGGAAACTGCCAATTCATGTCATCCAAAGATGTGTGGAGTCCCTTCCAGCATGTGAACAACATTAATGATCAAGACAAATTGCTCGGGAGCATTCCCTGGCCCACTTTAACTTGCTGGTATTGCTATAATTTGTAATTCTGTAGTCAAGTCTGTTCACATGCTCGTCAGAACTTTCTCAAACTGAAAAATGAAATAAAGCTTAATGTTCTCAACACCTGAAAATGAGCAGTCTTTTATTACTTGTACTAGGCGGTGAAGATTCTCTGTAGCTCTCCTACTTGGATTCCTATCCTTTTTTCTCAGTAGAGGGCATCCTTAGTACAGTCACTTCAGCAGCCTGTATCCATACAGCAGAGTGGGGGAAAACTTCATATGGCCTCCAAAGCAGACTAAACTGAGTAAACATTTGGTACACCCACATATTTATGAGAAAAACTAAGTCTTCTGGAACAATTTGGGCCAGTATTCTCTTCAACAGACGTTCTCCTCTTCACCATAATAGATGGAAAAAAAAAAAGGCAACTAGGGACTGGAATGTTAAAAAACACCTGTGAAAATTTCTTGCTTAACTTTTTTGGGGGTTAGAGAAAAAGAACCAGTTTGAGCATAGAATCAAAATATTTATGTTTTTGTCAGAAGAAGGAGGGGAGATTTGCCCATTTACTTTAATTAAAGTTCGCCACAAGCTCTTTTTTCCCCCTTAGGTTTGGGATCTTGGCAGGCTTTATGTTTTTTAAAAAAATCCAGCATGCTCACTAGGCAAATTTTCCCATGCTTTCAAAGCTGTACTGCTTAGGCAATCAAATGGTAATCCAACCACAGTCTAGCTTTTGCTTTCTTCCCAACAGCTTGATATCTCTTGCCATTACTGTTATACCCTCAGATGTAGAGTAGGCAGTGATGTCGCTGTCCAGCACATAAGTGGCAATGAACTACAGCATAAATAATGAATTGATAACATGCATGTGTTCCTCACCCCCAGAGCATGTGCAGGGCTAAGCCAGCTGCAAATGATTTATTCAATGTACCAAAGCTATACTNTTTTTTTTTTTTTTTTTTTAATAAGGGTGAAGTGTTTCCCATGAAGCTGGTAACTCATATCTATTAACATAAAATCTCTGTAACTCTAAAGTTTTGCTTCATAACACTCTGCCAGGGGTAAACATCAAAACAATTGAAGGCAGTCTATAAGGACTGTGTTAGCTTAATAACTGTGAGAGTGAGCATGCAAATGAAATGAAGAAGCCACGTCTAAGGAAAGAGAGAGCATAAAAGTGAAAGTCTAAAGCGTTAAGCAATCTTGGCCTTTAAACAGTTTTTCACGGAGTATGACCTGCAAAGAGTTACCACCCTGAATATTTTAAAAGCAGACCAATGTAAAACTTGAATTAAGCCCTTAAATCTACCTGATCTATATTGCCCTTCATTGGTGGCCTTTACTGATAAATGTAATGTTTATCTAAGATATCTGATGACAGAAAAAAAAATAAAAGAGGAAGTTTAAAAAAAAATTTCAAAAATTTTTGTAGCTAACATCTTCATTATAAAGGAGGTTTGTAACATTTCTTTATTAGAAACTAAATTTGAATGACAATAATTTTGCTATGATTGTTTTTGATAATAAACTGGAAACAGCAAACAGTGATCACTACCACATGTATTTAGTCTTGGGTTGGCTAGACTTGTATTCTCCCAGGGAATCTGGGTACTTCAACTGGATTTCATTTTTTAAAATTTATATCTCACTGAGAAATTTCCAACTTAGTTTCCAATCTATTTATTCACAAGAATTCTTAGGGTTTCCACTAACTGTTGCAGATGTTCTTTGCTAGCCTGGGCTCCGCAGCCTTGGAACAAGCTTGCAGGAGAGAAAAGGCCTATTTTATGGGATCAGACTGTTTATTCACACTGAAGTCAAAAGGACTAGCTGTATCACATTGCAAACAACAGCAAATTATCTGAACAGAGAGATTCCTTTTCATTACAAGGGTAGATGTGCACGTACACACACATGCACACACAGACACACGGGCACATGCACACATATGCATGAACTGTTTGGGAGTAAATCTGAGAAAAAAAATGAGGGACGGATGAGGTTAGCAAAAGTTAATGGAAGAAAAATAACCCCCTTGGGCTTAGTGCTAGTCCTGTCAAAGAGTAATAAAGGGGTTTTGTTTGTTTTGGTTTGTCTTGTTTTTCCCTCAATGAAAACAGACGACTGAGACCTGATTCTGTTCTCAGCAAAACTATTGTAAAAGCCAGAGCTGGAAGTTGAGCAAAAAGGAGCACTTGTTGGTGCTTGCTGAGAGAGAGGAGCTTGAAAGTTTAGGGCCTAAAACAGTAGTGTGACATTAATGTCAGGATGTTTGGACTTCTTTATTTATGAAAGAAGTGCCCATGTCTTTTTAGGTGCAGAAGTTAGATGGATGCAGCGGTAACAAAGGACCCAGTTTCTCAGAGATTCTTAAGAGCTGCCAGATAAAATTAGGGTTTCATGAAAGGCTGAGAGAGTGCAGACGCTCATAAATAACGATGCTGTCCTCCTTCCTTCAACAGCACTGCAGTGGGCTCTTCTGGCAGCAGGCACTATGCTAATGCTTTTAATACACTTTAAAAATTAGGTTTATATTTTAATGAAACTTCCATGTCTGTTTTGAAAGAAATTTTTGTTTTTAACTGGAAATTCAGAAGTTATTTTTGTTCAAACAATATAGCTATCTCATCTTCTTTGTCCATAATTTGGAATTTCTCCCTTGAAAATTCATAAGGTACTGCAAAAAACACATAACCATCTTTGGAGCCATGCTGTCTCTCAGCAGTGAATCTCTGGATTCAAAATACACTCAAGGTTGCATCTTGCTCAGTGAGAAATGAAGAAGAGGGGTGGGTAACAGTTTGTCACTTGCTATATTTACAGCAGAGGCTATCCTGTATCATGCAGGCTCTCTCCCAGTGGTCAGCAGAAAGCTGAAAGTGAAGAAACGTGATCCAATGGATTCCCCTCTAAGAGTTTGTCCCAGCCCAGATATAATCCAAGTATTTCTTATAAACATGATGGCTTCATTTAATTTGAAATCATGACAAAATGCCTACTTGTTTCAAGTTTCAAAACTAACTGCTATATGGCAATATTTTGTGCCTTAGAAAACAGGTGTTTGCACAGGCCTAGACATTGTCACATGAGTCAGATAACTCAAAACAGATCAGCGAAAATGAGAGTCAGGGGAAAACCTCTTACCAGGTTTGTTTCTTACTCCTCGACTGTTAGAAAAAGAACTATTACACTGAACTTTAAAAAAATAGATTTGAAATGCAAACATAAGGACAAATCACCAACCCCCCCTCCAAAAAAACCTACAAGCACTAAGCAAGCAAATAATATTTAGCTGGAGTCACTCTTCTATTTAAAGCAAAAATTACACCAAAAAATCTAAATGACAACAAAAGCAAGCCTTCCCTGACTCTGGGGTGATGGCATCTTCCATGACTTTTGATTTTGTTTCAGAAGAAAATCCACTTTCCAGTCATTCAGTCCCAGAAGCTCCTTGGAACATGTGATCTCTAAAGCTCCAGGGGGAACCAGGAGGCTGAAAGGGAAAAGGTCCCAACTGCGTCCTAACACAGCTCGAGGAAATACTTCATTATTTGTGTTTCTTTATTGAAATTCAGCCCCTTTTATAGCTGAGGCGATACAGACAGCTGTTCCATTTATTTCAAATGCTCCCTCTTTCTGGGGTAATCATTTAGCTCTGGTAGCTGAACCTCTGAACAGAGTCTGCTTGACATCTCAAATAAAGATGAAAATCCAGTCTGGAAATCAATGGGAACTTTTCTGGTAGTTCTGGGTAATTGAGATAAATTCTTCTACAATTCTTTTCTTTATCTTACAGCCAGGCAGTCTTCCTGGAGGGACTGAGGAAAAATAAAAAAAGCAATTTATAAAAGCTGGCCTCAAAACTATATCTTACTGTGTAACATAATCTCTCCTTGGGAGTTTGTTTCTTCCCTTGACCAGGCTATACTGCTGCCAGTTTCATGACTCCAAAAATCTGTGAGTCACATCTTGATCTGTGGAGGAGCTGGGTCATGTGCGTTGTCACATATTACACTTGCCTTTCCCATTGCTACTGTGTTTGAGTATTGCCAATTCCATTAGCGTGGCCAGCAGTTCTAATTTGCTTCTGGTTTACATTGGCTGCAGGGAAAGCAAATACAGTAACCCTTCGCTTTTGGTGGCACCAGTAGAACTACGTTTGTCATGCCACAGAGCAGCCAAAAGAAATACAGTAATTTCTGGGAAACAGACTTATTTACATGTTATACTCGTTTTAGTCTATACTGTCATAGCTGTCTGTCTGTTTCACAGGCTTGGACACAAAAGATCTGCATGAGGACTATAAAAGAAGCAGGGGGAAGTGGAACAAAAATAGGGCAATACTGGAAGTAACAGAAAAAGCCAACAATGGATCCTTACTGAAATGCAAACTTGAGACAAGAGAATACTGAAGATAAAAACATTGGCAACATAAAAGAAGGAATCGAATATGTTCAAATTCAGGCCCTCTACATTTTAAAAACAAACATCAAAAGAGTGGTGAGAAGTATAAGTAGTTGCATTCTGGCTTCTCCATTTGTGTGGACCCTGTTCTGTGCAAACAGTCAAAACTCTTGGCATCCACAAAAATCATAGCTGGGCTCCTCACTTTCCTTGTCACTTCCATGTCTATGACTTTCATCCCTGTTATACCTAAGCAATAACTATTAAAGCAAAAAACCCCTACAATGTATACATGCTCATGTATTAATATAGTTTATTTTGTCCTGACTGGAAACGGAAGGCACCAGACCAATCTTTTACAGCATTGATGACAGAAAGTCACAGGAGGGCCAAGTGTTTCCAGAGCATTCTTGTGTGATCAAAATGTTAATTCCCCTGAGGGAGAGAGCAGGGGACTGACCTTAGGACACATAAGACATTAGAGAAGCATTGAAAGCTGCAGGGCCTTATCAATCTCAGGAGATGTCACAAAAATTGTAATCTTGAGAAAGAGGCTATGAGGAAGGCAAAAGCATTTAAAGATTGATAAATAAGCATATTTGTTTTAAAAATTTGTCCTAAATACCCCCAAATTTCAACCTATACTGAATTAGTAAATCTGCAGTGTACACTGAAGAAATGTTAAAGCAAATTTGTGTTCATCACTCATTGACAAACTGGCTGAAGAAATTAATCACTATCGTTTCCTTCAGTAATTTCAAGGGGTGTGGAACAATTCAAATATCTGAATTGCAGAGCACCAAGTGAAAGGAGAAAATTGCAGCTGATTTTTGTGAGCTATTGCCCAATGGCAAAGTATCTTTTCTCTTTGAGCAGCACATATTCCAGATATCTGCTGCTGGCAGTTTGTCATTTACTTCATTGGATACTGTGCTTCCTGTTTTGGATCATATACTAAGCACATGTGGTGACTAACTTTTATCAAATCTGACATCCAACCACTGTTTGATAGACTAGTTTCTAAAAAATGTGTGGAACTTTATGGTCTTAAACACAAGGAAATTCAAACCCAGCTGGACAACCTCCACTGGCTTTTATGCGAAAAACCTCTGCTTGACAATTTTTAAGAGCGTTCTCTTAGAAATATCTCCAAATCAGTTTTGAGACATTACAATTCCACCGCTTGTCTCATTATGGGGAAATTGTCTGGAAAGTTTGCTTTCCTGAAGGCAAGTAGAGATGGCTTTTCCAGCTATCAAGCAGAGGAAACCTGATTGTGACATCTCCATAAATGCTCAGGTCACAGCTGCCAATTGAAAAGCAAAGAAATGCACTATAAAAGAGGGGTGACAAAAACCATGTTTGGAAACTGGGATCAGTGTCTGGCTGGGAGAATATGAATCCTAAAAAGACATGCCTCTGTTTCTACACAATTTCCAGCCACCAGAGGGAAACCACATGGAATTTAAAGTAAACCTCCACCTTTCAATCAACTAATCCATTTCCAAAGCAGAGATATAATCTGTATTGAATTTTACTGGATGGCTTACAGACTTTCAGAAAGGATTTAATTCTAAATTAATTTCCACAGAACATTTCTCTACACCTATGTTGGCTTCATATCTCTTGTATTTTATGGGACCTTTCACATTGATGAGGAAAAGTCCTTTTTAACCTGAAACAAGGGAAACTTGCCTATTTAAAAGCTATGAGCTGAGGACGTGTATCTATGGCATAGTTCAGTGTCATGCAGAGATACTGGAAGCCACCCTGGACATTCTTGCTAGGTTATGGGAAGCATTACATCTGTATTAACACAGGACTTTACCCAGACTCACAATTTGTTTCATGGTTGAGCTTATTAGCCTATAGAAAGTGTTGTATCGATACAAACAACATTTTGTTCCACAGTAACCTCTTTAGATTTCACTTGCCCTTTTTGGGACATCACGTCCTGTTAAGCAGACTCTCCAAAAGTGGCTGGGAGGAAAAAAAACCTTTTGTGTGAGAGGTGATTCATCCAATATAAATTAAATTCACTGCATCCCCTATGGAAGGTGTCAACAAATGGGAACGCCAACTGCAGTTATTTACTGTTGATCCTGACTGTTGTGATTATCTTTCAAGAAGTAGGCAGATTATTGTGCAGTGAGGAGGAGGAAAGTGTTTCTAGTGTGGTTGAGTAGGTTAGCCACAGGCCTAGTGATCTGAGCTAAGGCACTCGAGCTGAAGTTTTCAAATGCCTCTGCCTTCCCACTTGTGCACTTTAACACAGTGAGAAGCTACTTTTTCCAAAGTACATATGAATCTGATCCCAGACTATGTCTGAAAATTTAAAGTAAAGGTTTAGATCTTCCTGGAATGTACCTAGAATGAACAGTATGTACCATAATTCACTCCACTTTGTGGTGAATTTTGTTATTCTGAGGGCAGTCTCCCCATATCATACAGCCTATGATTTCCAATAATAACAAAAGATTTTTTTATTTTTTGTTACAAGTGCCCGGCTGTTTTATCTGTACAATGATAACTGCAATTTCAATTTTAAAAATTGCCCCCTTTGCAAGAGCCAGGAATTTTGTTCACCACATGTGTCTGGATTCCTTTACATTATCCTAACACACACACAATTGTCAAGTTAGACTTTGACAATGAAATTAGTGTCATGGACAAAAAAAAGAAAAAAAAGAGCTTTAGCCTCTAGGTGCACCTGTTTACAGCAACTAGGCAAGCTCAGTCAGGGTGTGTGTGTCAGTCTGCCACTGCAGCTGTTCCATTACCATAAAACCCATAGTATTTATTAAGTTTTAAGCCTTTCTGAACTCCGTAACTTTGGCTTACAAAGGGAGGCTGTGATGCTATGTCTGGACTGTGATAATAGTTCAGATAAAGATCCAGCATGTGACTCCTAATGAATGCATTAAGTCTATTGGAAAAAACTATATCAAGCTATATGCAGCAAAGCAGACAGCAAATATGAACCATGAAGAATTAATGATTAACTATTCACTGCATGCTTCACTTGGAACAGCACTGCCATTGAAGGAGTCTGCAAACTCTGTGGAAGGAGTTAATTCACGAACTCGTATTACACAACAAGGTAAAAATCACAAATGCGTTGCTCAAATTTTGGGGGGCTGTTTTTTAGTGCAAGAAAAGTATTTCCTTTGCAAATGAATGTTGGGTCTCTAAACGTCGTTCATGTCCCCAGTTCTGCAGCTGATTGTAGACAGACAGGACGCTCCACACAAACTACCCAGGCACACTGAATTTATTGGCAGTCCCAGGCATGTCCACATGGATTCAGCTAAGGCATAGAAGTCTCAGTCACAATAAACAACCAACTCCTAGATGCTGAATTACATCCTTATTATTCTTTAAAACTACTTGTGGTTTTTTTTCTTTCCTAGGAGAAAGTTGTGTGGGATTACACTCGTTAATCTTTGTGTATTCTGTTATTTCAGCAAACTGTAACATTTGCAAGCCAAATTCAGAGAAGTCATTCAAGTGACTTCTATGTTAACATCCGCAATTTCGAATTAATATCATTGGCAAAATTGGAGGAAAACCCTGCAGAACACAATACCACAGTTACTGACAGACTGTGAGGATGATATCTGTCTCCTGTTCCTGACAGAGAGGAATTGCTGTATTGCAATTGGTTTCTTACTTCTATGAAAGGTACAAGTCTTGGCTCCTGGTACTCCTGTGGGAGGAAAAACTGCCCACTCCAGGAGCACTGCCTACTCCAGGGACAGTGCTCCTGCAGGTCCCAGAGATTAAATCCTACTGTCAGCCGGTGTGCTGTGGTTCACCACTGTCCATGTCAACAGTGTGAGAGCCAGCCTGCTCTGCTGCTGTGCAGAGAGTGGTGTGCTGGCGATCTGTGAGGCTCTGGGTGTGCCCCAAGGGCACACTGCAGATGAAATCCTGACCTGACTCCTCACCCTGAGTGCCAGAGGAGCAAGCTTGTGCAAAGCTCATTCTGTAATCAGTGGAGGAAAGCAGACAACCCCAGCAGTTAATTCAGTTCTGCCTCGGATTAAAATTGCTTAACTGTAGAAGACACCATTGACAGTGTGAAATGATGAGGCTCCAAACTTAAGGCTCACTGGAAGTGCATGGTTATTTACCTAAGTCAAGTGCCAAGTACAGAAATTATGTTTATGCCAACACAGTTCTATTTATGGCACTTCTATTTATCTTGCAATCATGAATGGGTTTAATGAAAATGAGGTTGAGCTACAGCATATTGAGGAAAGTAGGTTACAAGGTGCTCTTCCTGAAACTACAGAAAATTTTCAGTGTTAAACAAGAAGTACTGAATGGTTTGGGCCAGTGTTTTGGTGCGGACTGATGCAACTCTTGATTACTCCACCTCCTGGCACTGTGTTCCCATCAATTTATAATCAGCATAGCGCATGCAAATTCCATCTATGTTCTTACAGGGGCTTTTACATTTGTTCTCTGCTGATAGACCAGTGGGAATTTGAAGGACTCTGAATTAGTTATGTTTTATGACAGATGTGAACACTTCCTGTGGTAGGCTGACCTACCAGACACCCTCCCAGCCTCTCTCCCACTCCCCCTCCTCAACAGGATGGGGGGAGAAAATAGGATGGAGAAGTTAATGGTTTCAAATAAGGGCAGGGAGATCACTCACCAGTTTTATGCACAAAACAGACTCAACATGGAGAAAATTAATTTTATTTATTGCCAGTTTGAAAAAATAGAATGGTGAGAAAGACTGAAATTAATACACCTTCCCCCTCCTCTCAGGTTCAATTTCACTCCTCAGCTCCTCTACCTCCTTTCCCAGGAGTTTTACAAGGGGATGAGGGACCGCTCCTTCCTGCCATTCTTTACTCCTCAGACTTTTTCCTTCATCCAGTGTGGGTCTTTGCCAAGGGCTGCAGTTCTTTTCAGCAGCCTGATCAAGCATGTTGCAGGGAAACACCTTCCATGCCATGGTGTCCTTGAGGAGTGAACTGCAGGGAAATCTCTGGGGGATGTCCTCCCCTCCTCTGACCTTGTTCTTCCCTGCTCTGTTGTTTCTCACTCTTTTCATTTCCTTCTTTGCTCTCTGGAGTTCTCTGGTTTTTTTCCCCATTCTTAAATATGTTTTCCATGATGTGCCACCACTTCTGCTACACAGGGCTCAGCTGTGCCCTGTGGTTGGTTGGTTGGTTGGTTGGTCGGTCAGTTGGTTGGTTGGTTGGTTGGAGCTGTCTGGAACCATCTGTATCCAGCATGGATCAGCTCTGGCCACTCCTCACCCAGTGCAGCTCCACAAAGACCCAGAGCTACAGGAATATTTGCTTCTGTCAGTCTCATCTGATCAAAACATTTCAGGCAATTTCATCAATAGACAAGTTTAGTTACATGTGGGAAGTCTCACGCCTGTTTTATATATTAAAAAGTCAGGTCCGGTTTGCAGTTACTGATTGGCAAGAGACAGGGATCTTGAGGTGTGTGTTCAGTATGTACTAAACTATGGATGGATGGATGGTAGGCTGGACATCCCTTCAGCAGACTTGTCCTTCTACACTGACTACAGAGCTAGACAAGGCAAAATGTTATTTCCCTCTTTTTCTTTCCTGAAATCTGTTTCATGTCTACCCTAAATTAACACATTTCTCTGTCTTTTAGAGAGGAAACATCCCTTCCTTCATGACAGTCAGATTTTAGAGCTCTGTGTATCAAACAGCTTTAGAACTTCACCATCATGACAGACCAGAATTTTATTATGGAGATATCACAGTCCTACTGTCCTACTGCAGTAGGACTTCATTAATTTTCATGCTAGTTTTGAAGTCTTTGGGTCTTGCATGTGGTGTGTGTGTGTGTGCTTACACTGTTCCAGTGGACAGGGTAGGGAGGAGGTTTGAGTGCAGGAGCTGTGATGGTCCACCCTGTTAAACTACTACCTCTTTGACTGTGTTTTGGACTGGTCCAACTACCTATCTCCAAGACAAATTTCCTCAGGAGGGCCCAGACCAATCAGTGTCAAATGGCTCTTGATTTATCAGCAGAGACACAGCTGTTACTTGTGTTATCACAACACTAGAGTATTGTGTGCTGAATGGGCCCAAAGTACAAATAAAATGCTGGGTTTCAAGGAAGAAGTTAAGAAGTGCTTGCAAAAATAGGGATGGGGAATGATGACCTTGTGGGAGACGTTTCAAACAAAGGTATTTGGAGTTATTTGAGGCTATTTGAGGTTATTTGGTACCCTGAGGTACCAAACTTGTCCACTTGGTGCTGGGAAATTTGCTTCTGGCATGGGAGCCAGGGACCTGCTGGGCTATCCTGTGGTGACTAAAACCACAACAGAGCTGTGCTTTTAAACAAACCTATCACACACTCATTCATTAATTGCAGGTTTATATATTTTCTTTAAGAAATTTATTTCAAAATCTGTTTTTGTCTTTGCTTCTTTTTCTAGGTACCCATTTAGGGAATTATGATATCCATATTGAAAATGACTAGCACTTTGCATTATGAGCAGACATCTGTTTCAGTGTTATTTGCTTCACTGATAACTTTGCTGATGAACGTGAAAAAGGAGAAACCAGTCAAAAATAAATATATGAGAAAGGGAAACTGTTCCTAATAATCAGTATTAATTTGAATTCATTTTATTTGGAAAGGAATTCCTTCCTTATTTCTTTTGCCTCCTTTTCTTTAAAATAATTTGGAATCGGCTAAATCTTTCTCCAACTTGGTTTTTAAATTAGTCATTGCTTTGGGTTCTCCAGCTTTATAATTTAGAGGAAAAAAAATCTTCCTTGCATTACAAAACCACATTTCCTTTTAATTTAGTGGCTGCTCTCCAAAGCAGGAAGTTAAGAAAATAAAGCAACTTTATACCCAGAGTAAGATAAATAGTACTGTCCTAAGAGGCAATGCTATTTATACTCTCTTTGTATTTTTATTTCCTACTCTGCCCTCTTCCCCATTCCACTGACTGTAATTAAAATCATAGCTTCTGAAGTAATTTTACATTTCCTTTACAGTGCTAATGCTGTTCTATCCCCTGCAGAAATTATAATGGTGTGGTTGCTAGTGTAGGCAAGCTAGAAAGGACAACTGGCACTTTCATCTGCTCTATTTAAACCTTCTCTTTTTAGCTGGATCATTATGATGAAATAGCGGGTGCTTTCACAAAAGTTTTATCATGAGTACAGTCTTGATACTGCACATGTTCTAACAATTCCATTGGTGTGCAAAAATATCCATCTTTCTAAATGTGAGTCCTCTTCTCAGAAGAATTGGAGATGACCTGGGTTTCAGAAGGGAAGGAGTCACACAATATTTACAATGACTCCTTGTTCAGTCTGTACAGAGAAATACATGCCTAGGGTGCTTGGTTTGTCTTCTGGTGCTCTTCAAGGACACTTGTCTCCACTAAGAGAAGAGAGAAGCATTTTACATCATTTAGCAGGACTGTGTTGTGCAAGGATGGGGGTATGCATCAGGTACCCTTGAGCCGGATGCTTAAATTATCCAACCTAGACCTGGATATAGGCTGTTATATAAAAGTGGTGTTATCGTTATCAGCAGCAGAGGCTTAGTAAAGGAAAAGCTGGAAACAATTCTGGCTCACAAACTCCAAGTAGCTGGGATCAGATAAGGAACAAAGAGAGGAAATATTTCAGGGACACCTTTGTCCTCAGAGTCTGTGTCTACACAGCAAAAGGCATTTGTTCCAGCTGGTGCAAAACAGCCAATTCACTGCAGCCAGGGCTGTAGAGGTGGTGGGCTGGTGGGAGACATGCCCACGTTTTGTCTGCCCAGCATAGCTCCCAAGCCTGATGTCACAGAGAACCTGTTGTTTCATTTCAAAAGAAAGCCAGAGAGCTTATTAGTGCTTATGAATTATCTTGCTTATGGTAATTGGGATTGTATGAGGAAGTGCCAAGATTGTCTGGCAGAGAAAGAATTTTAATTTTTTCCCCCTAAATTATTATATATTATTTCCTAAATTGTTTCCTTGCATGAATAATACACTAGCCATTGTGGAGTCCTCCTAAGGCACCCGTCCTTTGCTAAGTTAACTGAATTTAACTGTAGGTGCACTTCTGGCACTGTAGTCCTTTAATGAATTTGATTATAAGAACATTAAAAATGTGGTACTGGGCAGGAACTTTGTGGGGCTGAAACCCATTAATACAAAACACACTGCTGAAAAACAATGATGGAATTATCTTTTTATCTTAAATTCATATTGTTTAGGACTTAAGAGTCACTGTAAGCAAATGGCAAAAACAAACTAAAACAATGCAGACAGAGTTAATTGGCAAGGTTTTTAGGATGCATAAATGTCCTTTCATAGATGTGCAAACAAATGCCATCTACAGTGAAGGTTGATCCCTATTTAGGATCCATAGGCAATATAGGAAAACTGCACATTCTGAGGCTGGCTCGTCATGCTCCTTCAAAGGTGAAATAGAGGTGGTAGAGTTAAATCACTCAGAATAGCAGGGCTCCAGTAAGAAAAAGCACTGTCCAGTGTTGAATGACATAAAGAAAAGCTGATTTAAACCAGTGAAACACACCTCTCTCCATCCCTCCTCTGCAGCAGGGAGAGGTTTGACTAAAGCTCAGTCATACCTAGATCTTTTCCAAATTGGAGATGTGTGTGAGGAGTGTCTGGCAGATGTGGAATAAATCCAAGATAAATGCAGGACCTGCTGGACCGGCTGCACGTGCAGCTCGGGGGGCAGTGCTCGGGCTGCCTGTTGGCTGCTGCTCTGTGGAAATGTCAGGGGAAGGTGGGTGGCCACACAGGACACCTTGGGGGAGACTTGACCAACCTGTCATATGGCTGGCAACTCCAGGTATAAAGCTTTTGACCTGTGCCAGGGCTACCAGACATCCAGAAGTCACAAGTAAAACTATGAATGTATCAAAATGCTCCTAGAGGGAGCCTCTCAGCAGGAAGGAGGAGGGGTGGTGGGGGCGCATGTTCAAAAAAATTTGGGAAAGCCTGCTACGTGCTAGATTATGTGCATGAAACATATCTTGTCTCTTGGTGTTTTTGAGGCTAGAACATTTCTTTTTAAAGTATTGTTAGGTTGTTTTTTTTTTATTGCAGGGGTTTCATGTGAAAATGTTATCAAGGTAAGAGATTGTTAATGATGTGCTCTAGAATGGAGCAGTGATTCCTAATTGCAAAATGGGTAGTACTCAGCCTGGCTTTCTGATTGGCTTCAGGGAGCTTGAATGCATGGCCTTATTTCGCTGCAAAGCCCTGGCAGACTTTGCACATTAAAATTCTAAACTGTCTAAGTAGGTGTGAAACTAATTTTATGTTTATGTTTTAAAAACCACCTATGATCATTTAGGGCCATCCACTTCACTTTGGGAGGCCCTTACCTAGCTGCAGGTGGGCCCTAGGAGACAATAAAGCCCACCTCAGAGAGGATAATTTCTTGAATATCATAACCTGAATATTTATAGCTTCTGGAATCGTTGTAGCTACTTATCCATGTTTCCAGCCACAACTTTTCTTAATAAGAAGGGCCTTGAAAAACTTGCTAAATCTGGACATAAAAGGAAACAGAAATTTTCCTAGTGCAGTGGAATTTTTTAAAAGTCACATAGTAACCTTATTGATGAAACAAGGAAGAAAGCACTTTTCCACCAGACTTTGCAGAGCTTATTTACAAAATACAAGATTTTTTCATTAATGTGTAGGCACGGCAAAGTCATGGTGAGGTTTCCTGCAGAGTGAGGGTGCTTATGTGGCAAGTCATTTCATCAGTGAGTTATCTTATTTGTTTGTTTGTGGTGTTTTAATATGTTTATGAGCAATGAACCTTGCAGGGGGGAAAAAAGGCTTTCAAAGAGAGATGAAAGAACTCAAAGATATTTTTTGAGTTTTAAAGTTTTATTTTATGTGTGAAAATGTGTGCTATGTCCTATTTATACAATTTCAAAAATGCTAATCACATTTTGAATCTATAATTCCTATGATCACTGACTGACTGTCCTTCTAAGCTCACTCAGTCACTGACAGAGACAAGCTTCAAAATTGGCTGAATTCACACTGGCTGACTAGGGTGCACCCTCTAATTAAGACATAATTCTGGGTATCTAATTAAAAGTTTCTGTATGTTAACTAAGAGAACTAAGCTCCTTTTCCTGTCAGTGGGGAAGTGAAGAACTGGAACAGGATTCAGTTACCTGAGAGTGGGTGTCTGTTGTCACATGAGATGCCCAAGTATCTTCCATCATGTTCTTTCTGATGCCTAAAAGAGGTTCAGGTGTAGTAGATTAATGGTAAGCATGTAGTCAGGTAAATGTGCAAGCATGAACACACACGTGGCACATCTTCCTGGCACATATGGAAGGAGGCGTGGCTGATAAGTAATTTAATTGTCAGTGTTTCTTTTCACATTTCTCAGACTCCAAAATTCTGGGTGTGAAGGTACAGTTGGGATGTAGGTGCTAAGCAGTTGTGTGTCCCCTTTCCACTTGAGTCACACTCAAGAACAACACCCTAGAGCTACAGGTAAGACTGCAGATAGAAGTCAGTGTCACTAACTAAACTTTTGGAAACAGAATCAGATTTTCAGGGACCCTGCAGACAATACCTTCTCTGTCCTCTGCAGGTAGGCTGAAAAAGCTTTTGCAAATGTGCCCCTCTGATTGAAGGGTGCAAAAAGATACCACCACTACCAAATGGGGTAACTAGCGGCTGAATGAAATTTCAAACTTATTGCTGGCAGAGTATAAATCATTTGGGGAAGCTGTAATGCCTTATTGCAAATGATGGGAGCTAGGAAGCATTGTAGTTATGTGAAAGGGTTATTGCTATGTATGCTTAATTCGCTTTTATGTATGTTTATGTTTATACGACTATGCATGCTTGTGTTATTACTATGTTTATAATTGTAGGGAATAACAGCTAAAGTATCATTTTCCCACTATATTTAGTCTCTCTAAATCAGGACTACTCACTGTAAATGCCTTAAAACAGTTAATCAGCAATGCTATTCTCTGTCTTGTGAGTAAACAATTGCTCTGGAGATGATCTGTTCAACAGTTTTTACCATAAGATATTAAAACCACAAAAAACTGTTCTTTTCAACCATGAGGGCTTCCCTCCTTTAAGACAAATCTTGCAAATAATTGACTGTGAGTCACAACCCGCTGCCTTGTATCCAGAAGGAAGAGGCTTTGGTTCTTTAATTAAGCAGTCCGAGTCCTTTTATTTTTTTCTGAAGTGTTGGAAAAAGAAAATAAAAAGACTGATTGATTATAGCAACAAGCTGAACACCAGATGTTTTATGAATATATAGCTTCCCCAGTTGACACCCTCGTGCATGTAAGAGAAAAAGAAAAAAAAAACAAAGGACTGTTTATAATTGTCAGAATATTAAAACCTTTGCTTATTCAATGTTCTTTCGTTGCTGGCCTGTTCATCCAGCCAAAAAATTCATTTATGACATAGACCATTCATTGCTTGAGTTTTGCTTTCCAAACTTGGTAGAAGTATTTCATGGCCATAGTCAGATGTCTTTCTTTATGTAAATTTTGATAATTTGGAGGCTATCTTTAAACCAGTTCCTGAAACCACAGGCTGCAATAACTCACTTGGTTTCATGCGCTCTGCTCTGTCCCATCAAGACAAATTGCTGGGTTCAGTGTCCTTTGCCAAAAGAGAGGAACATTCCCTTCTCCTGTTACATAACACTGAGACACTTGAGTGGGAGAGACGGGAACCAAGGCTTGCTGACTAGCAGGTATTCTGCAGCTTTGGGGCTTTCTGCCACTCTTTAGAGTATCTTTTATGGAAATCTAAATACTGTTCTACTGAAAATTCATAAATGTAGCAATTAGTAGTGCATCAGCCTTTTCCTAAAAGACAGGCTGTGGACCAAAGCTTTCCTGCTGTATCCTTACAAAAGCTTCTGTTTGCTTTTAAAGGATTTTTTTCTACAGCAATGCAAGAGTTGGTTCAAGAACACCTAAAAAAATATTTCATCGTACTGTTTTATGGTTTCTATAAAAATCTATGGTTATTTTTCCAGTGTTGTAAAAAAAGCAAAATCCTTCTTGGATTCATTGCTATCTTTAACTCCTTGGATGACAAGGTACCTGAAACTGATTTTTAATGGCATTGCTGCTTTCAGGAATTTATTGTTTCACATCATTTGATAGAGTTCCAAAACACACTTCAGACTTCATATGTTGGTTTGAGCCTTTCGCAGACACAGTTTAAAGACACAGAGTAAAAATGGGTAGCAAGCATTAGCCTCCCTTCACAAGGTTACTGTTAGCTTGAGTTAGGATCTTCAACTGCTTGAATCTGTGCTTTGCATGTGCTACAGTTTGATGTAGCTGAAATGAGAAGTGCCACGACTGCTTTGTTTACACTGTGAAATAGCTAAGAATGTATCACATAAAACCCCTTGCTTTTCTGTTTGAACTGTTCTTCAGCAGTTTTTATAATCTGTATATTTGAAATGAGATAACTGCATTAGTATTTTCCCTAACTTAAATATATACACATATGTACATGAGTTTAGTTTAGTTTCTGAGAGAAATGAGGCTTAGGCCATCACATGGTGAAGGGCATCTCCATATGTCTTGCTTGTTCCTCCTCTGTAATAATTTTTTAACTGGTTGCTATGTGACAACAAAAACTAACAAGCCAGAGGGCCCAGGACCCCAAAATTCCTACACATTTTGCAGAAAGTGATGGCTGTGAAGGCAGGAGAGACCCAAATAAGGGCTGCTATCAAAAGAAAAGCCATTGTAATCCATCTCTGTAATGTTTGAAGGGATTGCAGGTGACCAGTTTGCACACACTGCTGGCTGCAGGACAGAACATATTGCTGCTTTGCTGACCAAAGAGCTGGGGCTCTCTGGGGACCTTGGAGGGATATGTGGAGTGGAAATACATGAGGCCAAACATCCAGTTCATCTCACTGCTCACTGAACAATTTATGTGCATATCTGTACATATATAGTGTGATTAAAAACCACAATAAGTTTTATATGTACCACTGAAGGTAGTGAGAACTGATCTCTCCTGCTATCAAGTTGCCAACAGCCAGCTGAGGTTCTTGGGTTTTTCTTAGGCAGTATTTAACCAAAGAAGAAGAAGAAAAGGGAAAATAGAGGATTCAAACCCCAAACTAATTAGTTCTGGTACTCAAATATATTTTGTTAGTTTACTACACTTTCCAGACCAGACTCTAATTCTTCATTCTAATGGTTCAGCAGGTGTTTTTCTGCTGCAGATACAAAGACAATATTCTATCAGTATATTTATTCTCCTTAAGACCATCAATCAGACTCCAAATTTCTCTTCAGCCTATAAGTAGATATGCCTGATAATAAATATGTTTATCCCTTTTCCACTTAAAATAGAACCAAAAGGATTGTCTTTTCCAAGTAAAATTTTAGAATTCCTGATATTAAATTTGTGGATGAGGAATCAGATTATGCTGTAGCCTAGAGAAAATACTGTGTATATTTAGCCCTTTAGAACAGTTTTGGTTTCTTGATGAAATGCACATGAAGTGCACATGGTCTTTCTATAAAGTTCTGTATTACAGAAATCTATAGATAGTTATAGTGCTCCGTAACATTGTCACTGAAAATGAGATTCAAATATTTCAGTCCTAACATATGCTAGGTGGTTAGCACAGGCCCAATTCTTCACTGTCGCTTCTGACAGAAGTTGCCATCTCCTCTGTTCTAGTTTAAGCATTCACTTAACTCTGCTCCAAACCACATTTTTGCAAGTATCTTGCTTTAAATATATGTGTACACACACACACAAACACACACACATACACTTTTATGTATATAATTTTTGGTGCTGGGTGACAGAAATAAGAAAATGCCTAAGACTCAGAGCAGTTCCCTATGGGCTCTCTCAGATTGTTCTGGTTGATGGAGGCTCTTCATGAAGCTGTCTCTAAAATGTCCACAGAATCTTTACAGGAATTCCCTGAAACATATTGAAGCATCAAGCACTCAAAAGAGTGCAAAGAAGAGCCTCAGAGCTCTGCCACACATTGGTACTGATGCAATGAATCCCCCGTGGTTCTAGGGAGCAGATGTTGTAAATGTGTATTACAGCCCTTAATTTTCAGCTTGCCTGCTTCAGCCTCACACCAGAAAATCTCCTTTACAGAGGTCTACATTTCCGTAATTTATACCTGATTTCATTAGAGCTTACATCAAAATATACCAATATTCCTAAAGATTTCTTTTTGTGCATGTCAAATGCTGGTTCAGTAAATAAATGTGTATCTTGAGAAACTGTTTATGGTAAGTAACATCTCAAAAACTGGAGCTGAATTGATAAAAAAATATTCTGTGCAGTATTTCAGCTTGTTATAGCAAGACTGAGGAGTGGACAATGTAACTTTGGATAGCTGAGATCTTTTTTCTAAGAGAAGAATGGAAAATACATGAAATATTGGACAGTTTGGCAGTTAAAACAGACAGGAGACAGAAAGAGGAATTGTGATATGATAAATATACAAGGGGAAGAAATAATTCTTACTTTTTCCACACACAGGAACACTTAGATGCAACTTCCTTTTTAAAATCCGCCTATGTCAAATGCATGAGGAACCTAATAATGACATTAATACTAACAAAAGAGGCTATTTGATATCCTAAACTATGCACACTGTAATATCAGGTTTATTTTACACAAAACGGATAGTATCAGCCAAAGATAATCCCTGCCACAGAACAGAGACAGTGTATCTCATTCAAATGAAACTCTGCTATTTATAGCTGACTTCAGTATAAACTTTATCCTTCAGAGATGAAATTATTTAGCTTCTTATGAGGTGTAATAGTCAGAAGCACCTTTCAAAGAGGATTGCTTTCATTAAAATGCATTTCACTATTCTCGATCCCTAAACTGGTAGGATAACAAGACAACTATTTTGATTTCATTCACTAAAGGAAAGGAAGAGAGAAAAGCAGTTGGAGAACAACCTTTTTGAGAGTTGGTCCTACAATGCTCTGGTTTTGAGAGCCACACAGGGCAAAGCAGACACATCCTCTTCTGTTCAGAAACATAACCCATGGAGGTGCCCACCTTTTGTGCAACAACCCAGAGCTCAAGGCAACGGGGAGACCTGAGTGCAGTTGCATGAGCCACGTCTCAATGGAGGGAACTCCTATGGAAACTGGGCTGACAATCAGTCAGAGTGGGAGAAATTCCATAGATCAGAGGGAGAATAGCTTACTCCCCTTTAGATACAAGTGTTAGTGTGAAATGTACTAGCTGCTGGCGAAGGAGGCACACCATGCCTCCTTCAAATCACTTTGCATCTGGCTCCATCAGATCTGGGCTCTGGGTTAGGGTTTTCCACTAGGGAATTAGATTCTAATAACTAAATACTAGGAACCTTAAGAGAGGCCCTACTTTACTGTCCTACTGAAATCTGCACTTGAAGTAAATATGAGTTGGGGGAAGAAAAAGACTAGAGGTTTATAGTGCAGAGAGTTGAGAGAGGAAGGTCATTGCTCAACTGCAGACCTGGTGGCTCCCATTTGTTGTGCAAAGCAGAACAGCTTTCCACAGAACAACCCATGTGTTTGCTAAGCTGGTTATGTGCTCTGCTAAGTCAAAGGACACATTTTAAGCTCACACACTGAATAAGGCAAAGGGAAGATTTGAATGTTAGCTTCATATGTTTGATAATACTATCCAACCTGTAAGGCATATGCCTCCTCTTATTTGTGAATTGTTCCAAATCTCCTTCATAAATGCAGCCTCTCATTACCCTTTTCTTTCAGAAAGACTTAGATGAGACAATTTGTAATTTTAAAATATTTTAATTTTTTTTTCACCAATCCAAATTTGCCAAATCTGATTCACATTGAAGAATCACTTTCAGTTGAAATAGTCTTTCCCCCATCACACCCTCCAAAAAAAAGCATTATTTATAGAAAACAATTCACTAGACCACCATATGGTACAGCATTCCTGGCTATATTTTAAGAGAGCAAAGTATTCTTCTCGGTGCCTGGCCTCCTTGTTTGGTGCATTTTCTGAGGTAAACTTGGCAGATTAATTCCATGTTAGCAAAATGATCAGAGGGCCAAACACAGTGGAATATTAACTATCCATCTGCATAAATCTCTGCAGTGGGAGGTGTGAGGAAGCTGGAATCTTCTAACCCTACAGGGCAAAAGTGTGAAGGAGGAAATTCAGCCAGGCTGCAGCACAAGCTGCCAAGGACAGGAATAAGAGAAGAATCTCTGGCTGCTAGCAATAATCCTCCCAGATCTAGAATTTGCTGATGGCACTGCCAATCATTCTGACTCCTTTAGTGTACTGCTTCCACATATGCTTTTATTTATCTATTTGCCTAATATTTATTTATTTCCTAAAGGATTATTTATTAATTTCACGTAGGATTAAGAATTACTTTTGAGGGTATGGCTCTTCCTGTTAAAGCAGTCCAATGTCCAACACTATAAAAATGTTTGGCCCAATGTTACTGTATCACTTAGTGAATATTTACCCAATATCAAATAGGAATAATCATTTTGAGGCAATTTGTTCAAAGATGGGAAATATGGGAGAGTTCACATCCCATCAGAATGAATGAATGAGAAAAACGGTGTAACAAGTCTTTTTGTAGATGTTTTTTCCTCCTATGTTTTAGAGCAATGCAGGATACAAGGAACCATGGAGGTTCTCAGAATTTTCCTTAAAACAAAACAAAGGTCCCTGTTTCTTTTCAGCTTGAAACCACCTGATCCTCATCTAAACCTGGAGGGTTGACATTCCCTTTGTTCTCCCCTTCAATCAATCAAGAGTACGTGCAAAGCTTTTTCAAATCTGCTTACTGCTTACTTCTGACACCAGAAGGATGTTCCAAGCTGGTGGTCACTGAATTCCTTTGCTTAAATCAAAACATTCTGTGGAAATCTAAATTTAACCATCTTTTCTTTCCCAAAGACTGATAATAAGCAGACTCATAAACTAAAGGGGTACAGTATCTTTCCAATACAGTGTAAAGACAGAACCGCACCATATATTTAGGCTAGCTGATAGAGGCCAAATTCAGTCCTCTGCTGCATTCTTTGGGATCATGTTGAATTCAATGAGAACCACCTGCACACAGAATTTGACCCTGAAATGAAAGCGTGGCCACAGATTTGATTTGAATTGCTTGATATAGAAGTGAGGTAGGTTTTGCTCCCGCCAGTATTTTTGAGTAGTTGTCATAGTAATAATAAAGATAGGACATTTCTTTATGGAATAGGTAAGAAAATATTTAGAAATACTTCTGAAAAATAGTGATAATCTGCTGTTGCTGTACCATCTATTAAAAAGTGCCATTTTCCTGTGATGCATTGGAGCCATTGTGTTTGAGATAGAGTGGCTACATGGTGCCAGATTACTGAAAAATTCAGGTGAATGGGAGTTTACAAGTGGGTTGAGTTTCATTAACTAGCAGTGCCATATGGACTGCTTCAATTTAAGCAGTCCTGTAAACCCACCACACATTGTGTTTAACTCCCTGTACTGGAACACAAGGACAGGAAAAAGAATGAAGCTCCCATAAATCCAAGGGGAAATGATCGGTGACTTGTTACACTGCTTAGACACTCACAAGGCTACAGGGCTGGTTGGGATCCACCAAAAGAGTACTGCAGGAGCTGGCAGAAGTGCTCACTGAGCCAATTTCCATCATTTACCAGCAGCCCTGCCTAACTGGGGAGGTTCCACCTGACTGAAAGTCAGTGAATGTGCCACCCAATTACAAGAAATTCTGGAAGGAGAATTCAGGGAACTACAGCCCTGTGAGTGTGACCTCAGTGCTGGGGAAGGTCATGGAGCAGATCATAAGAGTAATACCACATGATACATACAGGACAATCAGGTGACCAGGGCTGCCAACATGGGTTTATGGAAAGTAGGTCCTGCTTGACCAACCTGATCTCCTATTTCAAGGCTTAGTGGATGTGGGAAAGGATGTGGATGTTGTCTACCTGGCCTTTAGTAAAAGGCCTTGAATCCTTTTTCCACAGAATTTTCCTGGGGAAACTGGCTGCTCATGGTTTGAACAGGTACTCTCTTCACTGGGTGAATTGGCTGGATGTCTGCACCCAGAGAGTGATGGTGAACGGGGTTACATCCAGCTGGCAGCTGGTCACCAGTGGGATTCCCTAAGAGTCAGGTCTAGGGCCAGTTGCGTTTAATAATTTTATCAGTGATCTGAATGAGGGGGTAAATCAATTAATAAATGATACCAAGCTTTGTGGGAGTGTTGATCTGTGAAGGGTAGGAAGGTTCTGCAGAGGAATCTGGACAGACTGGATCAATGTGCTGAGGCCAATTGTATGAGATTTAAGAAGGCAAAGTGCCAGATCCTGCACTTGGGTCGCAACAACTCCCTGCATCACTACAGTGAGGGATGAGTGACTGGAAAGTGGCTCAGTAGGAAATGACCTGGGGCGCTGGTTGAGAGCAGCTGAACATGAGCTGAATATGTCAAAGTTTTAGATTGTGGAGTAGGAAAAATTTACTCACTGAAAGGGTTGTCAAGCATTGGAACAGTAGTCAGCATCCCTGAAGGTATTTAAAAGATGTGTGGGTGTGGCACTTATGGCTTACTGGTGAACATGGCAGTTGTAGGTTAATGATTGGACTAGATGATCTTGGAGGTCTTTTATGACCTAAATGATTCTGTGATTCCAACTTGTTTTTAATGTCTTTTTAAATGCCAAAACATGTTGGACAGGGAATTTGTTTTCTACTTTGTTTACAAGTAAGAAGATAAAAACAATGACAATCCTTAAATAAGAATTATCTCAAAAAAAGAAGATTTCTCACTGACTTCACTGTAATGTACTTCTCTTAGCTATACTGCAGCTAAAAGGATATCTGGAAAATTTTGGCTAGCATTTCTTGAGTTTCCTCTAATTTCCTAAATTAATCATGGCAATTATGAAAAATAAGCATTCTATTATTTAATGTACACTTAACTACATGCCTGTCAGGAAAGCAAACCAACTGAGGTTAGAAAATCTCTGGTTCATGTTCCTTCTAAATAATAGTCCGGTGGTGGCAGCAATGTCTAGCTGTTAGAAGCTAGAAGAAGTACCCTTGAAATATTTCAAATGCTCTCATGTACTTGAAAGTGAAACACTCAATAAAAGTGTAATCTTGAACACTCAAAAGTGTTGGTGATTAACACATGTAATCTTTTGAAACATAGTTTCTCCTTCTCTTTCTTTGTACCCTTTGTAACCAGAAAAGGCTCCACAACACCAGTGAATTGTACAGGCATCTCTCTGAGGTCTGTACTTAAAATTCAGTGGCTGGATAGCTATGGTGTTTTCAAGGAAATGGGAGACATTGACTTAAACCAAGGACTGAAACCACTAGAACAGGTTCTTAGGCATATTCTCACTCCCCTTCTTCTCTCCTGCTCTTTCAGTTTGTCCTTTTCTCTAGAAAAGTGTTTGATTAAATAGAAGAGCTCTCTTGCTTTGTAAGCAGTTACCTGCTTAGGGTCAGATCAGATACCTTTTCTTAGAACAAGCAGCACCCTCCTCCACAAGAGTCCTTAAGATTCAGTAGGAGTTAATGGCAGTGTACAGTGTTCCTTCGAACTAACCGTATCCTGGTCATTTAAACACAAAAGGGTCACCAATACAAGATATTTCCATTATGTATTGCATGTCTACAATTATCGAGGGCAGTCTGAGCATCCAAAGCAGTGTCACTGAAATGAAAAGGAGGTGGCACGAGCTGAGCAAGCTTTTCCAGGATCCTGAACATGGTTCTGAGTAACCAGACTATGTAGAAACGTGGGCTAGTGTGTTATGAGTACCAAAGAGCCTCACTGGAGCTACTTCTTCCTTTCTTGGGAGCTGCTTTTAAGCTTTAAAAAAAAATTTGTTTGCAAAAATGAGTCTAGAAATAGTCTATCAAGAAAGATTACACTGTGCATCTTTTGAAATTTGAATGAAGTTCCTGTCTCTGATCAGCTGTTGGTCAGATTCTTTGTAACCTATGTTCTGCTCTGAATATTTTGGGTTTTTTATATTCTTTATTGTGGCACAAATGGTCTCATACTCTCTGACTCTGCACATCAGAACACAACACGGTACTCCACAACCTGGTATTACACAAATAATAATTTCAACATTACATTACATTAAAACCTTCAATCTGTCTGTGGCTAAAATGATACTGAATTCAAAACCTAATGTCAGAAGAACAATACAGCTTAGTAAAAATTTGAACTCGTACCTCCACCCCTCCATCACAGACGCACTTGAGATATAGAAGCATATAGATACTGTCAGTTCCAGCAAAAGTTATTAGTATTGTTTTATTTTCTGAAAACTCCTCAGCCTCTTTAGGTCCAGCAAACCTATTACTCTCCCAAGAGAAGATGATATTAGCACAACCACCATTGTCTCACCTCTGAGGTGACGATGCTTTCTACTGTGGACTCTCTCATTTCTATATCTGAAGGTGCTACTGCCTAGATATCTTTGGTCAGTACATCACCCCCTTTGTTTTTATAGCATTTGGTTGTCTGATTTTTCCTGCATGAGATTTTCATTAAATGAAGAGCTCAGAACTTTTAAAAGTAGACTTGAAAGGTTAGTTCATGGCAAGAATCAGCCTGATTTTGGAAATTTCTGAGACTATAATAGCTTGCATATATTTAAGCTACAGTCAGCTTCTTCTCCTTAGTGAACCAGCTTTCCTATTGAGCTGTGTTTGATTTTAAGCCTTGGGAGTTCATAGGCTTCCTTTCCAAGCAGGTTTTTATTTGTTTTCATATTTCTGGAATATGAACACGGATCGTAAAAGTCCTGTTCGGCTAAAAATGTGTCCAAAACTCAGGTAATGGGGGCCTGTGATGTGTTTCTTTGCTTGCTAACCATAGTCAGCATATGGGTACAATTTTGCTCTTTGAAAGTTATGCACATTAATTCATGAGTTAATCTAAATTAGCAGAGAAAAATTTGGCAGAATTTCCTACCTCTTGTTCGCCTGAGAGTTGGGAGCACATGAAGGCTCTTAAATCTGCATGTCCCACATGGCATCCCACTGCTGTGCCCACTTGAGTCAAAGGGCAAGAAGCAAGTACTCCTTTGAAGTACTACCTTAAACAAGAGATAAGGAATAGTAAACTTAACTGAAGTCTAACTGATGGCAAACAATTCTGTCTTCTCATGCACAATAAGCAATTGCTGAAACTGTCTTTCAACCTGTGTAACATAATCATGACAGCAATCAACCAAACCCAGTCTCTTTTTTTGCTCTTCCCATGTTATTGTTTTACTTCAGCAGATCTTTCCTATAAAGCTGAGTGATAAGACTTTGCAATTGCATCCATGTTTCCGAAGAAACTGCACAAGGTAATGACAGGTTTTGTCACTGCTGGTGGTGGTGGTGGCTGTTAACAGTTCTCAAGCTTCCTGTTCCTGAATGATATTGCACTGGCTTCCTGCAATTACACAATACATTGTCATGCAGATTCGCCACGGGTCACTGCGTAGGGATAGGAAATTTCAGAGGTTTCTGCTGAACCTGTCAGGTTGGCAGATCTAACATAACGTTGGGATTCCCTCCAGCATTCCTCCCCATAGTCCACACAGCTTATTGCAGGCTCTCTCTGAGAAGGGGGTGTAAAAGAAGTTATACTGCTCCCCTGGGGAAATGCCCCAAATGCCTGTTTTAGACGCAGGCATTCAGAGTCCTTGAGAGAATGATTAGGGCTGCAGGCTTTGCAGAAAAACATGCTGAAGGAAACTGCAAGGATACAGAGGAGTTTATTTTAGGAATACAGGAGAGTTTGAGATACTTATGGGCTCAGTCTGTCTTTCTCTGAAGCAGGAACATTACAAACATGCGGATATACAGCTACAGACCTTGGAATGAAAGGAGAAGGACAGTGAATGTGTGTGTGCAGCTTTTTCATTAAGGTGTGGCTTTTTTATTAAGTTGCCAAGGACAAATCTGAGGAAGAGATGTGCTTTCTCATGCTCAGGAGTTGACATTTAACAGTGGTCTTGTTATGTATCTAAAGTCCAATAAATATCCAATAAACCAGAGATGAGGAAGAGATACCAGATACAACATTTAAGTTAAGCTTAGAAAGGGTAAGCTGAGAATGCATCCAAGCTAACATAAGCAAGGAAGGAATCAGTCACAGTCTGTCTGTCTGCAATTTAGAAAACCTCATGCATCCAAAGGAAATGACAATGCATTTGGAGCACAAATCTCATGCTGGTACTGTAATATAAGCCATGTATATTCAGAAGTGCAGATGCAGATTGCATTTAATATGGAAAAAAACATGATTTGGAGATTTTATGAAAAAGCTAAGCTTAGGAATTAAGCCTAGGTTTAGGAACAGATGTATCCTGAGTTTTATCAGAAAGCACAATGGTGTGCTGTGATAAAATTAGACAGTGTTTTGGGGAGGTATAAAGGTATAAAAGCTGCTTGCCTTCACCTTCCATCCTTTACTGTGATATTTTTGCGTATATATAAAATCAATTAAATAGTGATTCCAAAGGACAATAGCCATACTTCATGATGTTCTTTTCAGAGGACCTTAAAAATGTTTTTTTCCGATTTAAGGGGGTGACTCTGTAAAGAATTTACACTCTCCTTACCTTTGCAATAGACAAACTCATTGCCTACGACAGCATCAGCAATTCTGTCTGTTAACCTTTCCCTCTTTTCAGGGATACTGAGTCACGGGTTTTATAGTTTTGTTGACATTAAAAAACAGACAGAAAACAGTAAAAAAACATTTGACAGGTCTAGGAATATTTTGGTTTCTATTGCATCTCCTTTCACTTAAATATTCTGCTGAAAGCAGAATAGAAGTCCCACCTGTGGGGTTACAGTGGTGGAAGAAGAACACATATATTTATATTAATGCTTTGTTTTAAGCACTCAGTAAAGCTGCTGATAAGAAAATCTTCCCCCCCCCTCCCCCACTTTTTCTCTGTTAAATGAGTGAACCTACAGAAATTGTTTTAAAAACATGATCCCTACTACTGCTCAACAGATGTCTGTGCCTCCTTTCTGTGTCCCCACTGCTGTAATTATCTTCTTGAAGGGAGAAGCACAGGCCAGACATTCACTGAATTGACTCATTTATTAATCATTCATTATCTTTTGTAAGAATGAGCAAATTTACTGGCTTGTGTCTGAACAAGAGTTTTTTGACCAGATTCTGCAAGTCAGCATTTTCTGAGGCTGAAAAGATCCTGAAGATGAGAAAAGCTCTGTCTTCCCCCATTAAGAGTGCTTCTCCACTAATCTGCTGATTACCCTGAGTAGCCAGAGTAGCCAAAATGCGGATTATGCCCTGGCACAGGCTTTGTGCATGCAGAACATCTTAACTTCTGTCATGGTAGAGGACTGTGTTCTAACAAGCTGGTTGAAACTTATGCTTCAGCTTGCCATGGTATGTTTATTTAAAGGCTTAACAGCTTGCCATGGTTACACTTGATGTTATTATTAATAGGAAGTGTTTTGTTTTGACTCTCTTTCCTGCCTGACTTAGGGTCCTTTTTTACATCATGGCCATCCCCAGACATCTAAATGCACCTTCCTTCAATGCCTTTCCACACCTGTGCAGTGACAGAAGTCTGTGTGACAAGGTAAGCAGCACAGGAATCATGACAGATAAAATACAGGCCAAAATGGTCATGTTGTCTGTGTCAGGCTGGCCCAATTTGAAATCTTCTATTTGGAAAGAATCTTCTATTTTTCCATATAAAAATATCTTTTAAGCCTCAGTACTCTTTCTCTTCCCCAACAGAAACAGAGTCTGGTAGAAAAATCTTTCTGGGGGAGTTTTAGAGGGAAATTCAGCCTTCTGAATCTGTCATTTTCAGTTAGAAGAATGTGATAGATGACAGCCTTAAAATGAAACTGTTGACAGAAAAAATATAAATTAAATGCTTACATTTATGCGAAAAAAATAAAGCCTACCCAAACACTGGAATTAAATTTTAGAGTGGAAGAATATGCCTGAAGCAAAGTTAAGTTCTGTGAAGGTGAACAGCATGACTCTTCTTGACCCCAACAGAAGTTTCTGGGTCAGGGTCTGCCTGACTTAGTTTACCCCAAAGAGGGCCATTTAGTAGGTAGTTGCTTGGTGCAAGTAAATTCCAAAAACAAGTACCATGACTGTGGTGGGCTGATGAATATAACTAAACTGCTATTCTCTAAACAGTCACATAGCTAAATATCACTTAAGCAGCTTGGCTTAAATTACCTTGGAACAAGTTACTGTGAAAGGGAAATGAAAGCATATAAATGAGTCTGAGACACTTGTATTCATTTGAGGAGAAGTGAGGGAAACAATTAAGATAAACCAGAAAATGGCAGGCTTGTCGAGCCATATGGCCCTTTCCTGTTCCTAACACTTCTTTTGTTTAACTTTTCCAAAGCAATTTTGTCACTATTACTACTGTGGTTGTTTCAGTTTTAAACATGTTTTCCTAGCATTCAATCTTTTCCCCAGCTGCCTGTGCTTAAAAAAAAAGGAAAAAAAAAAAGAAAAAAGAAAAAAAAAGAAGAAAAAAGGGAAATGAAAAACGTCTCAACCCAATTAAAAATAAATGCTACAAAGATCTTTAAGGTGCTCTTTGGCTCATGTTGTCTTTAAAACTTTGCACTGTATGCTAGTGTCTTTTGTTTTTTGCTTTCTGCCTATTTTACCCAGCTATTGGGCACTCCTATGTTCTGCTACAGCAAAACAGATGCAGACTACAGATCACATGGACTACTTCAGTTGAATGAAAGTAGCTTTGGTCATTAATCCTGTCTATACGGTCTCTAACTTTTTTTTAACAAGTTGTCTTTTTTTTACAATTTTTTTTTATTCTAGCTTTTAATCACGGTTTTCAAAAAATTAAGAAACAAGTCTAAAAAAAGTGTGAGAGATGGAGATCAAGCAGGCTGCTGCGAGCTTTGAAGCGTAAAAAATAAAGGGAAAAAAAGAAGCTTTTATTGTCAGGAAATGGCAAATACCTAGCTCAGTTTAACAATTCTGTCTGGCTGTAAGATAGGGAAGTAATGCCTTTGGCAGTACATAAACCCTTGTTTTCTTGCCCTTTGTCTTCCGGTGTAAAACACTGTTGAAAAAATCACCTGTCTATAGCAAAGTTAAACTCCTGGCTTTAACACAGTTGCATGGGAACTTTGGTTTATTAATGAATACAACATACCCTCTTTGATTTGAATGCTTTCAGAGCGCTGAAAAGATTCAAAAGGCATCGCTTCCTGCACCAGCGGCGTGCCTTTATACATCTCAGTGGTTCACCCCTACCCAGCTGCTATATCTCATTAACAAGCGTTTGGCCATCGCAGCGAACTTCGCAGTGTTGACACTTGAAAGGCCCAGGCAGGCGCTGGCAGGCTATCAGCTATGGCAACAGGAAACTGCCCCAAGACAACACTGAGAAAACAGCAGCTGCAAAAGCCAAAAGCAAGAGAGGACAGGGAGAGCTAGGTGTTTCCAGGCTGCGCTGTTTTCCATATGGGCTGTTTGTGCAGCAGAGCAATGCCAAGGGAGGGGAGGAGAAGAAAGAGAAAAGAAAGGTCTAATAAGGAGGTTGATATAAGCTCGGTAGGCACTGGGGCATTAAATACTTTTTTGTTACATTTTAATGGTTTCCTGGAGTCTATTTTCATGCAAATAGAAGCCTGTCTGTCTAAGGACTTCACAAAGGCCAAGCCTGGGGCCGGTTCCCTGAACCATCTCTGGCCTGGGGTGGCTGGAACCTGCCACCCTTCCCAAAGGGACATGCTGTCCTTGTCCCCTTGCTTGCAGCACGTTCCCTCTGCAGACATGCCGGACACTTCCCTCCAACCACTTGGTAACAGTGAACCCTGAACCACCATGGCTGCAGCCTTCAGCCAGACAAAGCTGAGTATCCCAATTGCCACTGGAGTGCTGAGGACCAAGCCTGTTAGCCAAAGTGGGGCACCTGATCTGCTGCTACCCTGCCCCAGGCAGAACGTGCTTTGTGTCACACAGAGAGCTCCAGAGCTTAGGGGGAGTGTGGGGGGATCCTGCAGGAGGCAGCACGGTGAGTGCCTTTATCACTGTACATTGGGATAGAGGAAGCTTGGTATCAACTGGTGGCAAAGGGATGAACAGGTAAAGGAACATTGAAATGTGGAGCGTTGAAATTAGGATCCTCACTTAACCATATAGTGCTTCTATTTCACATATATAAGGGAAAAGTAAACCCTGGATGCAGTTTATCCTACCTCTTACTCCATGCTTCCACTGGTGTACCCGGTTAAGTACAGCTCATTCTGCAAACATTTGCAGAAAATCTTTAAGTAGCAATGGTCAAATTCATACAACAGTATTGAAAGCAGCAGCAGCAGCAGAAAGCAAACTGACCTGAGCTCAAGACTCACCACCACCACCACCTTAACATTTTCAATGGCCTGGAAAAAAACTCTCAAATAGTTTTAAGTTTTTAATAAGGATCAGTCTTTATTTTTCCAGTGGTTCAAATGTAGCACTAACCATTGCCATGTTTCTTCCTTCGGCTGCTTCAGGGGTTTTGCAGCTGTGAGAGGCTTAAGGGCGGATGTTTAGATAATTCAGGCTTGTATTTTACATTTACAGGTAGAAGTTGTATACACTATCACTATTACAGAAAATGGAAACTATTTTCTCAAGCCTCATGCACGTCAGGCTCTGTGGTTTATACTAAAAGTGGATTTTATAGCCTGTTGTGTACACTTCATGTTTCCTGTGCCAAGGAACCACAAGACAGAAAACCTGAAACCTGTGAAGTTTCCCTGCCTTAGACCTTGGTGTAGCATCGTCACCGATGGTTTCCAGCACAGCAGCACACACTTCCAGTTCTGTAATCTGTGGTTTAGCTGCAGGGTGACTCAGGTGGTGATTCAGTAGGTGGCAAGATTCCCTCTGTCAATATTGAACTCATGTCCCACTATCCAGGTACACAGCACTGTTTAAAGGACCAGGTTTCTACTGAGATACAAGAGAAATGCAGTGACTGATGACTGTCGTTCAAGATCTCACGGCACAAATGGAAATATTAACTCTTGGGCACATGCCAGCTTTCAGGCTGATGGAATACATTCTGCTTAAATTTCCCTTTCTCATCCTTATGCCTGTTTGAATTCTTGTTCTTCCTGTTGGTTTCTTTCCACATGACAGAAGACCATATTCTTTATTATGGGAGATTATTTTTCTGGATCCAAGGGACAAGGGATGGCGCTGGTATCCTACGTAAAGCAGAAATAAATCATAGCAGGAATATTGTTAATCTTCATTATTAAAGAGTTCACACATCCTTTGTTCAAAAGTACAAAAATGTAGAGATATTTGAGATTAATTCTGGATTCTCATATGATACCTGTTGGTAAAAGAACATGCATGTTGAGAGAGTAAGTACAAATGCTAGCTTACCATGTTGATTATTACCACTGTACAGGCCACTGGGAAATAGAACTTTATTCTAAGAACAGCATTTTTCTAACAAGAGTTGTATGCTGCAAGAAGTACATAAGGTTCATACTTTTTCCATTTTATCTAACTAAACTGTATTATTATCATCATTATTATTATTATTTCACATTTCTGGTAAAATGTTACATGTTGAAACTGATATTCCTAAAAACCTCCCATCCTTCAGATGTTTGCCAGTTGAGAAGTGGCTCCTGGCAGTTGAAATGAGCAATGCTTGTTCTGTGGCTGGCACATCGCTGGAACAGAGCAGTCAGCTAGCACACTTTCATGCCAGGAGGACGTGCATGTGCTTGCCTCAGTGTATAACTCTCTCTCTTTTGCTCATTTGTGCAGCTTCACAGGGTTTTTCTTCCCCACTCCTGATCTGATATTTTCATGTTTTGGTATGAGTTATTTCTTGTTGCATAGATACAGCCTCTGCTCTCTTCTTGAGAAAGAATTGCAGTATTCCCTCTGTGACTTGCAAAACCATATCTAGAATATAGAGGGGTGTTTAATGATTTACTTGTCATATGTGTCATCCAAATAGGGAATTACTGGTCTTCTGAAAGAAAAAAATAGAGAATTTGGAGATACAGTATTATTTCCCCTGGGTGCTATCTTAAGACAATAAAACATTTATTGATATTGGAGTTGGTTCTCCAATGTCATGAAAAATAAAAACAACTTCAGGCCAAAGCAGGCTTATAGGAAAAAAAAAGTATTTTCTGAGTCTATATTAAGAAGTACTTATTGCTGATTTTGAGAAGCAGCAGAATATATGACAGAATATATCCTGGCTCTAGAAGTGTAGAAAAAGCCTGTGTATCAGTCCTGGTAGACAAAACCAGTGTTTTGGCTTGCTCATCAAACAGCACCATTTTAAATATAGGAAGACACATGAAGACATATGAGAAGCAATTACCAGGTGAGAAGATCACCAAATAGATATGTATTTTGTGACTGTGGTAAACTATGGCTATGTCAGAAGGAAAAAAAAAAAATCAACACAAATCACTGCAAAACACAGAACAAATCATCTATGTTCTTTTTAGGAAGTCAATTTTTTTCTTTAACTTTATGAATTAAAAGTCCTTTCCTTTATGAAATCCTACATACCTCAGATAACATTATGCAGAAGCAGTATGTATGCTGTTCAGACTAAACTGATTAATTGTGATATCCTGCAAGTATTCATTTATACTAGTGTATCTCTTTTACCCCCTCAGTGAATCCGGATAAAAGTTCATCTGACCTTCCATGTTTAAAATGAAAATATAAATTAGTTTTTCCATATTATGACTTTGATCCTAATAAGAATTATTTTTATATATAGGAGGGCTAGGAGAGGATTAGAATTTATAATTTTAAATTCTATCTCTTAAATTTTACCAGACTTTCAGGGACATGGACTATACCAAACAAAACTGCCTGCCCATCTAATAAAACTTCTATTAATTTATTTCTGGAATATGATTTTAAATATGAAGTGTTGAGCCAAGGCATTTTTTTCTCTTTCATAAACCTAGGGTAAGATGAAACAATATATAAAGAAAATGTTAACATTTCCTTAATTCCAAGAATTTTATTGGACATTTTAAAAGAAAATCCTCATCTCCCAAAAAGGAATTTGGTTTTGAGGTAGTATCTTGGCCATATAGATTATTTGGGAGGTTTTTTTGGTTTGTTTTTCTACATGAGCATCTAAGATTATTTCTGGTAGACAAAGAAACTAAGCTCCAATCCACAGAGCCCACAGACAATTTACACATTTTCCAGTTCATAAAAAGTGCCATGAAAAAGAGCTCATTATAGGCACATTTATTTGAAAGATTTCTTGGTGTTCTGCTTCAAGAAATGATGGCTGATTTGAAATTGAGAAAAGTGCCATAAAATGGGTTTCTTCAGCTTGATCAGGTCCAGTGAAGATCGTAACGGACTGTAAAAGCCTGGATTCATTCAGACTTGTGCCTTTCCAAAGCTCCTGTGAATGTTTTGTATCATTGCTGTCAGATGTGATTTTTCTCTGCTGCTGCAGATGTGCACAACAGATTTACTGTTACAAGTAATAGATAGTAAATTCCTGACATAGAGGCATTTAGGGCCACTGCCAGATGTCTCATTTTAATAATACATTTGTATATCCTAGTTCCAGAGGGACAATTAAGCTGTGAACAATAAAGATAAAATCATTGGAGGACAGGTATTACCACTTTATTGTTGTAGTCAATCTATAGCGCTCAATAAAATGGATGAATTTAGTTTTGATTTTGTGTTGTTACTCAAGGATTACTATCACTTAGATCTCATTCAAAAAATAGTGGATAAAGACATGTCTTCATTACAGCTGTCTGCATTTGAAGAGGATGATCTGCTGCTCCAACTTTCCTCTGACAGTTTGGATGCAGAATTATCTCCATCAAACTCCAGAATGCATCAGGCAAATGGAGTCTCATTTCTATCCTCAGCAAATTAGGGATGTTGAGAGATCTGTTGGCCGGGTACTGACAATTTGTTATCTGTGCAGTTGAACTGCCTGGGAAACAGTGTCCAACCTTGTGAAAGGCTTATCTATTTGCTACAGGTACAGGAAAACTGTTCAGGGAAGTTCCAATAATTGCCTGCTTTCTGGCTTTCCTGTGGGCAGAGTTTTGAACTAGTTTTATTCAGCCGGTACAAATAACAAGGGTTTTGTCCACAGCTAAAGGGTGTCTTGGAGTTGCTTAATGTAAAAGCTTCAATCAGAAAGAGAAAGAGAGGGAGAATGCACATCTAAACCATATCTTCACTTAAAATTAGTAGGATCATGAAGACATTGTTAAAAGAAACAGTAAAAAAGCCTGAAGCATCAACTGTAACAGGTGAGTCAAGACCTGACCTTTCCAGAAATTCAATATTGTTTGAATTGAATGAGAAATTTTGATATTGGTGCTCTATGTTTGCCCTTGTGCCACTCTTCAAGATACACTATATTTAGGTGTTAGCGTTAACAGGCTGATGGATTATAACAATCAGAACAGAGAAGACATAAAGGGATTACTGGAGGAAGTCTCTGAAAACTTGTTGGTTTACAGTGAATCTTACCTCACCTAAAAATGCCACAACTCTTTCTAGTCCACTCCTACACTTTGAAACTACTCAGCTTTGACTTTTCCTTTCTCCTAATGTCTAAATGAGCAGCTGCATGGGACCAAACTTCCTTTGTCCTGGCTTGAAGGGGTCTGGAAAATGGTAGCAAAACATGGCTGTGGGCATGTGACCCCTCTGGACTGTTGTTTCCAATGATGGCTGTTGTCTGAAATTGCCAGTTGCAGAATATGGCACAGACTCTGCTCCTGTCTCCCATTTTGGGGGTCTTTCCATGGCTGAGTCAGCCCTTTAGAGGGGTGTCCTGTCTCTCTGGGTCACTTGGAGGATGGCCCCTGCTGAAGGCTAAGCAAGGTGTGCAATGTGCCCCATACTCATGTACCCCAGGACCACTGGGATGCACATTCGGGTCAGAAGTGGCCGTGTTCTATCCTCACATTTTGGGGCAAAAAACACTTGTAGAGGTGAGGAATGAACCTTAAATCTTCCAGCACATTCATCAAACTACAGTGCAGGGGAAACAGGATGTAGGCCTGCATCTGCCTTCAGTTTAAACACATCCCTTGTGATGCAGAAGAGACAGGGAAGTGGTATAAAAAATACACTTTAGAAAGGTTTGTTTTTGAGGATGATGTTTGGAGAATCCCTCTCTTTTTGCAGTCATAGGAACATAGTCTAGTGTACATTATAACTTCCCACCATAGGGTCACCTTAAACTCGGGTTTGAAGGAAACATGCTTGACTACAATCAATCTGGATCACATACTTCAGTATATTAAATTTACACGTGTCCTTCTTCAAACTACCCCTCGTTTCCTAGTAAAAATGAGACAGCTTTAGACAGACAGTTTTAAGAATTATCCCGTGGGTACTGTTAAAGAGACCTATTCATAGATACTCATGTGTTAACCACATGTGTGGCACTGACAGCAAGTACTCAGAACCTAATGGTGATGGGGTAATGAAAATAGCCAAAATCATGGCAAATCATGAAAAAAAACCACAGTGGAAATTTCTTTGAAAAAAATCAATTAACAAGCCACTGGGCTATCAACATGGAATATCAGAATAAGAAGAAAAGCTATTAACAGTCCTGCCAAACCATCATTAGCAATTCTTAGCTTTCTTCAGACACATCCTACTCCCCTCCCTCCCCACTGCCTTACATTTTTCTTTGTAAATAGTATAAACTGAGTGCCAAATCGCTTCCCTGGTTTCAGCAGTCCAGAAAGTCTCCCTGGCATAAATCAACCTGCTTTGGAGACATCTCTCTTCAGCTTGGTCTGTCAGATTAACAATGAAAAGGGAAGAGACAATGGTACAGTCAGACAGCTCTCCAAAAAAGCACATTAGTTGAGAGCTAATAGCTGATTACTAAAATCTTCCCGTCATTTGAAGATGCATTTTCTTTAGTGATGGAAAAAACAGGTCTCCTTAGACCTTGAGTCAGTGTCTGGTCTTCTAGGTCAGTTCCAGGGTAGGTTTATGTTGCGATTAGAATGGAGTGTGCAGTTTGGGTAGGCATATGTGCAAGTCAGCTTTTAATGTCACAGTCTGGACAAGATTCGGGGCTGTAGCTGCAGCAAAACCAGAGAAGCACACTCTAAATTTTGTGCTGCTATTGGGGTCCAGTCAAGCTAATGAACCACATGTGGCCTTGAGTGAATTGGAAGTAGAGCACAGCAAACAATTCCTTGGTGCTGAAGAGTACATGGATGTTTCACCTTGCTTTTCCTCTGTAAGGTAAAAAGATCATGTGGAATTTGCAGCATGTGAGCTATGATTATCTCTAGACTTCAGGATGATTTGTGCAATTAATTACTGGTAACTACTGCATCCAATCTACTTTAAATTCTGATGAATGATTCTGTGAGAAGCTTTCCTTCTTACATAAACCCAACTTTTACATATGCTGGAATGTAAGGATATATGAACATAAAAGAAGTTGCAACTAGGTGAATATTCAGAGTCAATTATATATATATGTGTGTGTATATATATATATATATATATATATATATATAAGAATTTATAAATCACTGATTTATAAATAACAGCTTTCTGTATTTAATCCCATTTTATCATAGATTGTAAATCCTTTATAAAGTGGAAAATAGGATTTTTCTACAGTAGTACTTTTTCTATGAAAGAGTTCACATACAAAAAATATATTTTTAAACATTGCTTACTTTTTACTGCTGTTGTTTCAATAATATTAAATTAATTACAGTAATTTCATGACCATAAGGTGCACCAGATTATAAGGTGCACCTCCAGGAGTCGGCAAATTTAGCAACTTTGTACATTATATAAGGTGCAGCGGACTATAAGGCGCACTTTTTTTTGCAGTGAGGATCTGCGCCGCGTGCAACAAAGTAACGAAATAGTAACAGAATCATGTGATTGCAGAGTTTACTGGCTTGGTTCAGGGTTGGGTGGGCTCGGCGCCGCTCGGGGCTGGTGCTGGTGCCGGGTGCCCGAGGCACATGGCGGTGCTGGGCACCCGTGCTGCGCTGGGATTCCGGAAGCCCGTTCTGCCCTGTGTTGCCGTGCAACTCTGCCTCGTGGCGGTGCCAGGCACCCGCACCGCACCACCATGCTGAGCCCCCACGCTGTGGCACTGGGTGCCTGTGCCCTGCCACTGTGCCAAACACCCGTGCTGCGCTGGGATTCCGGAAGCCCGAGCCACGCTGGGATGCTGGAAGCCCATTCCTCCCCACGTTGCCATGCAACTCTGCTGTGCGGTGGTGCCGAGTGCCTGTGTCCTGCTGCTGTGCTGAGCGCCCATGCTACGCCAGGATTCTGGAAACCCGTTCCGCCCCACAGTGCTGGGCAACTCTGCCAGGCAGCAATGCCGGGCACCCACGCTGCACCACCGTGCCGAGTGCCCATGCTACTGTGCCAAGTGCCCGTGCCATGCTGTGGCACTGGATGCCTGTGCTGCACCAGGATTCTGGAAGCCTGAGCCACGTCAGGATGCCAGAAGCCCATTCCGCCCCACATTGCCAGGCAACTCTGCTGCGCGGCATTGTCGGTTCCCCCCACGACTCTCCCGGATTGCACTTCTGGGTTGGCAAATTTCACAACTTTGTACATTATATAAGGCGCACCGGACTATAAGGCGCACTTCCAGGTTCTGATCAACATTTTAATCAAAAGGGTGCGCCTTATAGTCGTGAGCGTACTGTAGTTATTTTTTAACACTATCAAAATTTATAAAAATTTATTATTTTTGGAAAAATTTTGATTGTTCTTTGGAGCATGTACTAAATAGATCAAGAATAAATGGATTGCAATAAGTAAAGGTACAATTTAGCCTGAGTTTAGCAGGACTGCATATATATCTTTGTCTGTCTGTCTATCTATCTTTATGTCTATATAATCTATATACCTATATTCATGTATATTTAAAAAACATAGAGCAATACAAGATACATAAACACCACTCCTTTTCCCAGAAGCACCTATACTAGTGTCTGCCAGATAAAATTTTCATATAAGGTGTCTTAATAACATTAATATTTCTAAGTCTTGTGATACACATCTTTTCAGTTTTTTTTCCCAAAAGCTTCAATTGCAAGAGTAAGGGGACTAAGAAGTAACCTCGGTTTTCTTTGAAAATCTTAACATTGTCCCCTATCTGACAGCTTGTACAAATGTATTGACTAAATCTATTTGACTTTTGTAGCCACCTGGACCCTAAGTGGTATATTTGCAGAAGCTGAAACAGCATCTTCTCAATATTTGGGAAACTGAATATATCCCCTCATTGCTGAGGCATTCTCTGCTTGTATGACTACCACAATAACTAATAGAGAGGCCACAATCCTGTCCTCAAGCCCTGGATCCCTGATTTTCCTTATTAACTACTATTTCATTCCCTGACTCTGTTTTGGACTGCCCCAGTTAGCTTCCACTGTGACAAAGTTCGGGAGTGTTCAAAGTTCAGGGTTCATTTCAGATAACATGACTGTATCAATCTGGCCTCAGCCTATCCTGAACAATCCCCTTACAACATCCCAAGCTTCAAACACCCATATAGGCCTTCATGGCACTCACTTCGGAAGGCAACAAATAACTTCAGTCCTCCCTGGCATCTGTGACACACTCCCTTTGCTATTTGGCAGTTCCAAATGGAACAAAACATGAAATGAGTACTAAGAACATCTCAGGGACTCACAGTACTGAGGACCACTCTGGACAAACTGCTATATACGGTGGGCATGGTTATCTTGTTCTAGATGTCACCTTAGATCCCAAAGCCAGGCAGTCTCAGGATGATTGCCAGTCTCTGGCAGTATGGTGGATTTTGGCTAATGAGGTTTCTGTGTTTGTATGCAAATCTAATTAGTACATAATAATTCATTATGCCAATTTTCCTCATCAGTGAAACCAGTTTGTCATTTACCAAGTCATTAGTGAATTGTCTGATAATCAAATGTAAGTTGATTTTAACTGTTTGTTCTAAATCCCTGGGGATTAGAATACCTAGACATTTTAATACTACTGGGTACCAAAGAAAATCCACCAAATAAGTAATGCTTTGTATGTTTCCTCAGTTACTCCTGACAGCCCAAGCTTGTTCCTATTCTTTTGTACCCAGATACACTGTCTGAGCTTTTCAGTGTATTTTAATAATTTTGTGTAGTTTGCAAATCATGCTAAACCAGAGTAAAACAGAGCAATCTGAGTCCCACCCAAGTTTTAATGCTTATGTAACATTTCTCTGGGCACTGAGAGAACCTGTCTTGATTTATCCTACGCAGGAAGCGTTTATGCCTGAGCTTAGCTTCAGTGCATGAAGGGTTGTACTGGAACTGGCGCACCTATGCTGAGAACTCAACCTCAGTTTCATGAGGGCAGGGCCCTTAGTCATTCTTGCTGAGACCCTTAAAAAGGGAACACTTACCTATTGCCCATTTTTCCTCCAAGTCTGGTTTGCAGCAGGCAGAAATTGCAGCTCAGAAGTATTTTGATAGGAACCACCATGTTCTCTGGTGCCCAGTCAGGTTAGGCACAGTCCCACAGCACAAGCAGAGATACTACTTACAGGGCCATCTGAACTATCTTTTGGGCACGAGCTGTTCAACTTCCCAACTTCCAGAAAAGCTCCTGCACAAGCTGTGCCTTGTCTGCTGCTCTTAGGAGCCGTGGGATGGTCTGGAAGTGCTGAAGCATTGTCATTCACAGGGAGTTGGGAGGGAACTGCACCATCTGCACTGCTACCAGCCCTCATTCTGAGCCATTCGGAGACTGTGTAATTTCAAATTCACAGGCTGTTACAGGTAAACATAATTTGGTCCTTCAAATCAAGAGCTCATGCTGCAGCAACCTGTCAGACCTTTAAGCCAAAGATTTCCTTAAGGAAAGGATGAGGTTTTAGTCAATGCCAAGTGTACCCAAGACTTGATCTGTCCCCCTTGCCGAGGATAAACTGCCTTAGCCACTCAGCACACCATTTGCCCTGCTCCTGCTTGTCTACCGAGCCAGGAATGGTTTCAGTGATACCTTGTTCACCAGTCCCCTTTGCCAGGGAGGGAGGGAACTCCTCCAAAAGTGATGCAAGCTTCTTCTACTGCATCTCTCAGTCAAATCACCTGTACAAAGAGGTGTATTGGGTATGTGTGACTCCACTGGCTGGCTAGTGGCCTGCTCTCTGGTGATAAACCAGGGGCTTCCTGAAGAGCTCAGCGCCTAGCAACCAAGAGGAGGCTGAGAGGAACTGCCTTGGAGGAGCTATTAAACACAGCAGTGTCATATTCTTATGAAAGAGATGGCAACATGTCATACTGCGGCCAGTGATTTGGAGGGGAATATTGTGTCTAGCAGTGTGAGTCTACAGATCATGCATGGTTCTAGTGACCTGTAAAAATGTGTCAGTAGGTCACCAGGCCACCTGGAAAAGCCCACTGGAGGCTATTGGGAGAGTGGGTGCACCTGAGGTATTATTTACTTTCTGAGTCCCTTGACAAATCGCACTGTAAAGTGCATAATAGGGGACTCCCCATTCACAGCAGGAGACAACATCCTAAGACAATTTGTGGCAGCAGTGCTGAGAACAAGGGAGGGGTCCATAGTCTCTTTCAGAAACAGAGACAACTTCTAGAGGCAAAGTAGAATGAAACAGTGATCAGCAAGATTGGCTGTAGGCAGCCAGCACTGACTGCAGCGTCCCTGATGGAGAGTTCTCTCTTGCCTTCTCACCCTCAGAGCAAGAAAATAAGACCGTGGTTTTTTGTTGATAGCTGCAAGAAAAACAAAAGGCTGGGGGAAATCTCACTCCCAGCCCTCCTTATCGTCTTCACAGAGGGAGGTCTGGAGTAGGGAGAGCTCAGCAGGGGTGAGGCCAGCGTTTGGGGAGTGATGGCAAGGCTTGGGGGGAGACATAAGAAGCAAGGACCCACTGTCTCCCTGCCCGGTGCAAACACACACAGACTTAACCTAGAGCTGAACTTTTGCCCTTGAGTGACCAGTGCCATTAGGACGCAGGTCAAGAGGTTGCAGGGTGACAGAAAATGGAACTTTATTGAATGAAAGAGAAAATGAAAAAATTCCTTTGTTTGCTTAACTCCGTGTGGTTTGTGTAGCTACTGTGATCCCATAATGGAGTCCAGAGTGAAAAAGTAACTTGATTTATCACATGCAAAGAAAAAAAAAAAAAAAAAAAAAAAAAAANAGAGAGAGGAGGGATTTAACTGAAAAAACAGTGAAAGACTAAAACCTGCAAATCCCTAAGACATTAGAATAAAGGTGACTTTAATCAATGAAAGCCCTTTTATAGATATGAGGCAGAGGAAGATTTTTCATTCTTTAGGAACAAGCATATATTTAGAACACCAGTGTATGTATCAATGTATACAAAGGATATCAGCCAGGCATGTTAAAAGAATATTCTTCCTGTATGAGTCAGGAAAAATGTGCACATATATAAGTATCTGGCTTAAAAATATTTTGTTTGAGTGGCAAAATCATAGCACTCTATGCATAATCCACCTGCATTTATATGCAAATGGAAAACCTAGATATTTAAAATCCGCTTGAGGAAAGGAAGCATCTTTGAATAAGCAGAGAGAAAAACAGTAGGATTGGTACGACTCTTTCTAGAGCTGGAGATTCCAAATGAACTTAGCTAAATGTAACCTGAAATTTCAGCATGCTTGGCATGCTTAAAATGCATTGGATTATTTTTATTTCTTGATGTAATATAGTCCAGCAATAAAGATACAGCTGGTTAAAATCAGATGCTTTAAAATGCTGGATTTTTAATGGAGTGACATATTCTGAATCAGATCCAAAGAATTTTAAGGGTTAATATGCTAATTCAAGCTGTCTCAACAATGAGATAGAAATCAGTGGAGCTAGAACACAAGATATTGAATGAAGTCCAAAGCTATGCCAGAAAGTAACGCTCAGGATATATGGATACTCCCAGAAACACTTAAATTAAAAAAAAAAAAGTCTTAAAGTGTATTAAACAATTCATGATCAGTCTTTCAGAGCATGGAGAGGCAGATTTTGCCACCTGTGTGCATATGTAACTGCTGTGCATGAGATGAAGGGTACTGCACCCAGTCTGTGCATAAATACTACTTGAAGGGCATGAGGCTGAAATGGTGCTTGGTATGAACAGGGTACCAAAAGCTGCCTTCCAGCTGGGACTCTCACCTCCCTGTTACTCTTCCCCCTTCCTTTGCATTGTCTCCTTCTCTCTCCCTCTCCTTTTCATCAGTCAGTCCACAGCCTGCAGGGCTACAGCAATTACACCTACATCTCCAGTGTGCCCCTCTTCTTTTTGATCCCAGTGAACAACCAAACCTCCTGGCCTGACACTTAGCTCTAGAGAGTGACATCCTCTAATAGGGTGTGTCTCCAGGGGTCCTCATTTCCAGAACATATTTATGACTTGCTAATTCTTTTTTGCACCGTGTTACAAGCACAGGCCTTTTTTTTTTCCTCATTCATGTAGCTAAAACTCATATGCAGACTAGTTTCGTTGTTGCAGCCAGGTATCTCACTTATTGTAGTATCCTCTGCTTTTGTTCCTGACAACTGCAACCATGATCTCATCATATCTATTGGGACTGCTGCTGTCAAGATCATTATCCCCATCTGTTGCTCTGAGTCTGTCAAAATTCTGTTTATCTCTTTGCACAGTCTCCTCCTTCTCTGCTATAACAAATGAACCACCTTTCCCTATTATCATTTAAATGACGCTCTAATCAGTAATAAAAGGCTGACTGCCACCTCCATTACGATTATATTATCAATTTCCATTATCGTCTTTCCAATTTTCAGCCATGCATTTTCAATTTTTTATCTTTCTCTCCACCTAGGAGTGGGAGGAAATCCCACACACTCATGCAAACCTACTTCATTTCCTGACCTCCAAAAGTGCTATTGCAGTTTCCTTCAGCTCTCCCATCAGGTTGTCTGATTCTGTCTAGTGTAAGCACCCAGACTCCTGAAATCTTCCTTTTTTGTTCTCATTGTGCAGTGACTAAAGCAATGTTGTCCTCATTCCTGACTAAGTGTTCCAGTTTGCTTCAGTGATACAAATAATAATTATTTGTAATAAACTTCTTGATTAAATAAAGTTAAAGAAAACATTGACTTAAGCATAGAGAACCCATGGTTATATGGATATAATGGATAAAAAAGAGATTTCTCTCTATTTTAGTTTTTCTGTTCACCTACACAGAAAAATAATCATCATACACCTCCCATTACACCCCCCCAAGACTGTAAAAAATGTGGCTTTAAGAAAAAAAGAAAACCCAAAACATCTAATGAAGTTTATTTCATGTGCAATATCTTGAATGAACTATGAGGCTGTGAGCTAAATGCCTATGAAATTCCTTAAAATGCTACTTAAACATAAACTTGTTTGTACATGAAATCTTGAAGGCACTGTAAGTTTCTTTTTTCATTCCCTCTTTTTTCTTCTCACAAGAATAGTTAGACACATCATGGTTGACTGGCTTGCACCTTGTCTCTTTGAAAACATTAAAGTTGCTTTTTAGATCATGGAAAGAATCTGAAAGAATAATTTAGTATTTTGAGAAGAAATTTTTTTTCTGGTCTAAAGATCCTTTATGCCAAGTTTCAGTGAATTTTTGCAGCCAAGTTATACACTTACTCTGACAAGTTTTAATGCTACCAGACAATTTGGCTACATGGTATTGTTATCAAAATGCTAAAAGGAAAACTCAACAACTCATTATATTGGGGAACTAGTGTCAGTAGACAGTTATTAAGACTTTTAGTGTTGTTTCTGTTCAGCAGGTATTAACATGTTGGGAGAAAGGGAAAAAAGGATGGTATTAAAGGCTAGAATTTTTTTTGTGGGTGGGTGAATGATTATTCTTCCACACACTGCCAGAGACAGAAAGCAATTTGTGGAAGGCATTGTTTAAAGCAGAGATATTTTGGGAGAAAAAGTATTGTTCATTGTATATGTTATGGCAATTTTTTGGGAGGTTACATCAGAGTGGTTGCAGAGGTTTTGGGGTAAAAAAACAGCAACGAACCCCATGCATTTCATTATCTTCAACAACTCACCGGGAATCCAGTGAGTTATGGAAAGTAAGAATATAGCAGTTAAACTTGTCTTTCTAAACCATAATATCTGCTAGACAATATATATGGATCCTTAAAAACAAAGCTAATTTATTAGTAGTAATAGAGGGTTTCTGGAACTATTACAGAAGGGGGTGTAAAAAATGTTTAAGATTTAAGGCGGAATTCTAAAATAAACTAATGCCTCTGCTTGGTATGGACAAAGCCTCTGTGAATGTGTTTTTTAAAGAAGAAATTTGGAGTACGGTGGCAGTCTAGATGATTCATTTAGGCCAAACAGATGACATGTATATAGTTGAAGTTAAAGGCTGTGACTCCCACTCACAGATACTACCTATGCTTCTTTGGCATTCATCATTGTGTGTATAAAGAATCAATTTCTGATCCCTGCTGGTAGCATCACAACAGCAGTCACAGTGTTGGATGCAGACAGAATGCATTTATACAAAAGCAGCAAGATGATCCCATTTAATATTTAAAAAACTTACCATAAAAAAATATGGCTTACTTGAAAAAACAAATGCAGGCCTTAAAAAACAGAGCAAAAATAGGTTAATCACTTTTCAGATATTTGCAAGTGCCATGTGCAATCAGGCCATTGCTTCTCTGTGAAAACTGCCAGCTTGTTCTGGTACTGAGAAAGAGGAGCTACTGCTGGGCAATAACTAAGATGTCCCCTCATTTAGCACAGACCACAGAACAGCTGCCGGATATGAATGCCTTTCAGTCACCATTGATCAGGAATCGATTCAAATTAGTGACCTAGAAATAAAAGGCTGCATATTAAAGAACAAATTTCCTATACCATTCTGTCTTCGGTAATGAGAAATGCAAGTGTCTGCCACATTTAACGTTCTGTCAAATACAGAAGAAATAGATGACCTCAAAGCATGACAATATGAAAAAGAACTCTAAAACTTTTCAATTTTAAGTGCTTCTTTTTATTTTGTTTTGTTTGTTTGGCAACTCCCTCATTGAAGTTGGCAGTTAGATGTTTACAGTATTAGGCAAATGTAGGAAACTAATATTTTGTTTTCCAACTTTCTCTTAAAACTGGGTTTAGAAATGGTTTTTCAATCCTAAGCATCTTGTATTACATTAAAACCCACAGGGAGTGTGTTTTAAGTGCTAGGCTAAAGCACTCACAATTTGGATTCCAGTCCTTGACTTTGCAAGGACAACCTCCACGGCCTTGGCAAGCTGCTTATATTTTCTCCATCTAAGATTCCCATTTAGAAACGAAGAAAACTAATGTTTCTCTATCCTGGGAATATTTTGAAACTAAAGTCACAGGTAAGGAAAGATACTCTGCTATGCACATATAAATGACCAATCTGACAATCTCACTTGGCTCTTTGGACTAGCTAATGTTTCCTTTGAAGGCTGAGTTGGAAATGTGAGGCTGAAATGTAAGATTTACGGATATCATTTTCATGCTTATGGTCCTTAGAGATAAAAACAAACAACATTCCCCTCTCCCCAGCCACTGAAGAAAATGGGTCAATCGAAAATTATCACAGTGACAGGTTTTTCCTTTCATTAGGATTACAAAACACTCAGCGTTAGTAAGAATTGTAGAGATTTTTCTGACAGAATTAATTATTCTGAATGATTAGTTTGTTATGTTCCTTGCAGGCACCAAGTTTGGAAGAGGAAGTGCTTTGTCTTTCGATTAAAAATATCCAAACAGCTCTGTGGAGTCATGATCTGAGAAACCAAAACAAGTCCTTAACCACAGATAAATGAAGGTTGGCTGATCCCAGTTTGTAGAAAGCCAGAGGAAGCCCTCTGCTCTGACCCCATGCCCTCTGGCATCACAGCTGGTGCATGAGCACAAAGACAACTTCGATGGAGATGCTGCTGTGGGCACTTTACACAGGCTAGATTGTAAATTTGTCCATTTATGAGTGTCCTGTGGGGGTTCCCAACTTGGAAGACAAAGCAAGAGCTGAAGCGAACAAAGCATATCTGTAAAAATTTCTCTGATTGCCACTATTAATAAAATGGAGGCCATAAACAAATTTACTGTTTACTGTTTCTTAAGTGGGGGAGCAGGAAGCCGGGGATGCTTCCCTGGGACTGAAGGAGGTGGATGTGCTACTCAGGGTAAGAGTGCAGGTATGGTATGTATGAGCTATGAAAAGTAAGTGTGCCTGCTGGAAATGTTTTCCTTTACACTTCCTACTACTGGGCTGTGGACAGGAATTTCATACGACCCGAAATCCCAACTTGCCTTAGCAGAAGTGTGAGCAACACATATAAAATAGATATGTTTGGATTTTTGGTGCTTTTTTGTTTTGTTTTGTTTGTTCTTTATATAAATTCGGAAATGGAAGAGTAGTTTTAAACTGTCCTGGCACAAACCAGCATACTCCAGTGAACATCAAGGTCCACCTCCAATCTGCATATTTTTCATTTTCACCTACTCTTTCTAGCACGTAAGGACAATATGCTTATTTTTGATGCCAAAGGCTATTATGAAGCATTAGATATGGTCCAAAAGTCACAGCAGTTTTATATAAGTGACTCAATTTTGAAGGAATGATGGACAGAGAAAGCTACATTTCTTCCAAAATGCCAGGCCCAGTGGCTCTTTTCAGTCCTGTGAACAGAGAGCAGTTCAGACAATGGTCTCTTCTAGGTGTTCTTTTTCAGGGATCTCTGCTCTGGTTTGCTGCTCATGGTGGGGAATTCTGCAAAGCACTGAGGTAGTTGGCAAAGTGGGGAACAAATTTTGGGTAGAGGAGATAACACAAAAGCCTTTTAGTTGTCCTGAAGGAACAGGTTTTGGTCTGACTGTGTGTCAGTCAGAGACCCTTTCTGCTGTAGTCTGCCTTGCATTGCAGTTATTCATCAAGAAATCTTTGGTGCTTCCCAAAGCTGGGGCTGTGAAGTTAAATACATTGGTTTCTGACTTGGCAATGAAGACCCAAAGCAAAAAACCAGTGCATATCTACAAGTCATAAGGAACACCTCTGTAGCCCAGTAGTGGGATGTCCCACAGGAGGCCCTTCCCTTTAGTATACCTAGGGTGAGTCCCTGAGAGCTGGACCCACTGAGGTGCACAGCAAATGCCTAAGTTACATGGTATTGGAACAGGGAGACACTACTGGTGCTGTAGCTTTCTGCATTGCACTTGAATCCTTTTTGGATAATAGTATTTAGAACTTGGAAGAATCTTTATACTGAAGAAAACCTGATTATCAGCATGGTACTTCAGCTTCTCTCCAGGGTACCAAGCATCAAACACAGCCAAGATATCCACGTGTAATTTTTTTTTTTTTTTTTCCTTAATTTTAATTAGTGCCAGGTAAGTTCTGGGCAGAAAGCAGACACCTAGCTTAGCTGGAATTCATGTTCTGGAAACCACTGAGAAAAGCCTTGTTGCCTTGTTCTACATCCCAAGGCCAACATCACGTGGTCACACTGTCATGCGGTAGCACTGACAGCAGCGCAGGAAATAGCTTGGAGAAACGCCCTCATTCTGTTTCATTTGGAGCCCATTTGTTCTGAAACTTCCAGCGGCAAAATTATGGTGCAGTTTTAATAGGAGTATGTGTCTAAACTCATACTCATGTTTTTTCAGCAAATACGGGTTAGAAGATCTCATTTTTCTCCTCCCACACATAGACTCAGTGCCAACTTCACAAACAATGACCTGTATTCATCCACACTGTAACTCTGTTGACATCACCAGGCTACAACAGAGATAAATTTGGTCCAGCAAGGCAGAGTGCTGTGAAATAGTTGTATTTTTCTCTTTTACTGAAGCAAAATGCATCTGGAAACATATCATACTTTCATGCTGACACACAGGAATGTCTTCACAATTATCAGGTGATTGATTTTCCTGTAGATTCATGAGAGGTTTGTTTTTAATAACAGATGCTTAAATTGCAAATGTGGTGCATGATATTTTATTTTCTATTGCAATACAAACAATACATAAGTTTGTTATTATTCTGTTTATAAACAACTTTTTAGAATTAGCAGCATGAATTTTTCTTTTTCTTTTTCTTTTTCTTTTTCTTTTTCTTTTTCTTTTTCTTTTTCTTTTTCTTTTTCTTTTTCTTTTTCTTTTTCTTTT